>CM031240.1:758030167-758630167 GCA_018340775.1 Taxus wallichiana var. yunnanensis
TAAGAACAAGAAAGTGTGCAAGATCCTACCTAGAAACTCAAGCCCAAATCAGATCCAAAATTCTCATAAAGAAATCCAAAATATTTTCCAAGCTTTCCAACACCAAGCTCTCTCAAAAAAATTCCAACCACAGAACCCCCTAGCCATGGACATGAGGGATTAAGAAGAGAAGGATGTTACTCAAGTCAACCAATGGGAGGGTGAAAAGTGTCACCCTTCACCAAAACTTCATCCAATAAACATGCTCTAAAATTCCATCAAAATTAAAAAGAGGGGAAACAAAAATAGACTCCAAGAAATCATGAGAATTTCCAATTTCCTAAAACATTCTCATGGATCAAAATTTCATAAAAGAAAAGTGTGTGGGAAGAGGCAGTATGATCCAATGGACCTCATTTGCATTAAAAGATACCACCCCATATAGGGATGTAGGTTAGGGCCTATTTTAAAATTAAATGAGGTCATTTTCTTGTCATTTACCCTTCGTAAATGGAAAATTTTCCAAAACTTGATTTTGGTAGAAATGTGGCATTTAAGAGGGGCAAGCGAGCTCACCTAATCCATGATTAGGTGGCCTAATCCCTCCTAACCCTTACACAACATCCCAAGCCACAAGAGATGTTAAAATGCCACAAAGAGGGATAATAATAAACACAAGGTTAACATTAAACCAAGGAAGGTTATAAATTTAAACATAGAACTATACAACATGAGCATACATCAAAATGATATGAGGGTAAACTAATAATCACGTAGCCAAAGGAGTCCATTATACAAAAAGATAAAAACATGACAGAAAGAGATGTCGTAATTGATAAGAGAGGAAAGGTTTGGCCTTTAGGGTCTTTTTATGCTAGTTGGAATATGTTCCTGAATCCCACATTCTCCCGTGACCAACTACCTATTACTTGCACACTCACGGAAAACCTCATATTTATCCAATACGATACTATCATATGCATTGAAATCAATCATCCATAAATACTCATGCTATCTAAGTATTATATCATGAAATGAATCATCAACATAGTAAGAATATCAACAACCATGTCTCAAGTATAAATCCAATAATAATACACAATTTTTCTCAAAATGGGTAATTAATAAATTAAAGGGGATTATAACTAATGAATCAACGTTAATCAACATCCAATAAGATATACATTAATGAATTAACGAAATATAGTTAATTAATTGACGAGGATGGGGAACATTAGTTAATTAGCAAAAATGTTGTTAATTATATGGTGATGAAGAGAAAGGAAGAAATTGGTGTAATTTTAGTATTAAAATTTTACAATGGAAATTAGGTGTCTACACTAACTAATCCTAATCTAATATTTCCAAGGGACTAGTGATAGAAATAAAATGCAAAAATAAAGGGAGGTGATGCACCAAACTAAAACATGGTTTAATTTTGACTCCAAAGACACAAAGATAATGTTTCATGAGAAGGTCCAAATGAATGCACGTAGAGCTTATGAGAGATATAATTAGAAGAAGACTAAAATCATACAAAAATAAAAAGCTAATCACATCAAATACTAATGCATTCAAATAAAATAAGTCACATTCACATTATAAAAATTGTCTCTTCATAACTTCACATAGCAGAGTGCGGGAAACCTTCTTTGAGTATTATAGATTTTGTCCACTGGTGAAGTAATCAAGTTAAAACCCATTTATGGAAAACACTTCATATTGGATTGATCATGCCAATAAATTCAATACCCTATTAAGATAAGGTTTGATCCAATTCGATTGGATGAAGTGGAAGAACTTTCATCTTCTTCTTACCACTAAAAATTACACATTCCTTAAATTTACAAACCCATTAGTGGGCATCCGTGAACAAGTGGGGAAAAAGTATCATGGTCTCAATATTTTTATTTTTGTCTTTTGGGAAAATGACCACCAAAAAAATCCATTATGGAATTTTGTAATAAAATTCTTTGCTTTTTCTCCTTGAATGCATCTTACTAACACACTATCTAATTTTTTCTAAAAATAACTCTTCCTATCAATGCATGAGGAATGGATTGTAACCTGAAATATTACCTCTTAGCTTTATTCAAACCAAAAGGATATTTACTAGTAGAAAATAATTTGGCCATTTTATTTATCCAATTATCCTTATTAGGTGGATATTCTAATGATTTTTCCTTCTCTTACTCCAAAACATAAGAGGCTTATTTATCATATGTAGCATCAATAGTCAATTGTTCATGTAATCCTTTGCCTCGACTAGTTTGGTGGCCTTAATAGTCACATCATATTCCATGATTTATATCACCCATCGAGATCTTTTTTCACGGATTTTAGCTCCCATTAGGAATTCTCTTACACTAGGATGAGAGACTAATACCTTAATTTGGTTAGTTGCAAGCATACATTTGAATTTTTTGAGAGCTCTCATGATGGAAAAAACTTGTTTCTCCACTTGGTTGTATCTTAGATCATATTATTTCAATGTCTGAATAAAGAAAACCCATGGATAATTTGAACCTTCATCATTTTTTTGAGTTAGCACAATAGAAATACTATATTTGGCTCTATAGTCATAGAGAATAAAATCCTTTGAATAATTATGATTGATAAGAGCGGGTGCTTAAGCAATTACTTATTTGATCTTGAAAAATATTTCCTTTCCTTCATTTTTCTATTTTAAATCCACACCCATATTGAGCACCGAGGTGATAGGCTTGACTAGTCCAATAAAAGTAGGAATAAACCTCCTAAAAATTTGATCTTTCTAAGGAAAGGTTGGCTATAATGCCTTCTTGTGATCTGCAAGTAATGAAATAGAGAGAATGGTTTATATCCTTTATGTATCAATGGTAATACCTTATTTTGAGACCAAATGACCTAAAATATTTCCCCATAGAACTACAAATATGCATTTATTTGGGTTTAGTAACACTCTAAACTCTCAACACCTTTGAAACACTTTCTCAAGGTGTTATTGTCACTTTGAAATTCACCCTTTGGAGAATGGTGTGATAACTCTCCTTTCAATTGAAAAAATGGAAACACTCCTAGGTTGTGGGTGACCTGTATATTGGAGTGAGTCTCCAGAGAGGGTTGGTTCCCCTAGTGCAACACCTAAACTATTTCTATCTCTAAGGCTACTCTATTCTACCAAAACCAACAAGGAAAAGGGAGAAGGAAAGAAGAGAAAAAATATGGTGATACACCAAAAATTTTTGAGAATATCATATTTATTGAAATCACACATATGAAGAATGGGAGATACACACACACCATACACTAACTATAAGTGATTGTATCAAAGAAAAATTGTTTCAATATAAAGGTTGTTGAGCCCCAAAATATTAACTAAGTACAAGAAGGTGCGTGGGCACATGGGACCTAATTGAAGATGGGTATGTGGGTTGAAGGTGCATAAAGAAGGGTTCGATAGTTTTTTTTAGAACACACAACGTGCACACAAGGTAAAATAGGTTTTGTACTTAGCTTGCATTTGGCATCCCAAGAAGCACACAAGAAAAGCATGACCCTTGTGGATAAGGTGTTAGCCTGATGACTGTGGATCAAAAAGGGAATATTCCAGGCATGCGATAGAAGGTTCCAGAAGACATCATTGCAAGGAATGGAGAGCTCATATCGGAAAGGTACATTCCTATAGAGGAACACTTTGACACTTGGTAACCGATCTGTAAACTTTGGAAGGCATGGTGGTGGGTGCTAAGGCTATATATACAAGCGCTCGGTAGAAGAAAAATAAAGAGAGATATATAGGGGAAGAAAGGAAAAGCCCTACAGAAAACATAATGGAGGATGTTATGGGTTAGGGATTAGGAGAGCTCTGTGAGTGTTTAGCACATAGAAGGGGATGGGTTCTCATTTTCTTTGTAATATGATGAACATGGTATAGTCCTGATGCATGACTTGGCTCTACATTATTATATGAGGGTCTGTTATGACCTCAAGGGATTGTAATGTGGTTATTGAATCTATTAATATAAATATAATGCTCTGTTATAAATCATTTGTGTTCAATACTTATGCATTTTCTTTCTGTATGAATCATCTCCATGTGCTACTTGTTATTTCTCTCACCTACATATAATGAGATGATAAATCCTAAGTTCATAAGAATGTGGTTAGTTATTTTCTATCCTACATTTGATTATCTATTCTAAGATGATGCATTCTCACAAAACTCACATAAAGGAGAGACTCGGTGCTTGTACGTGGGTGAGTGCCCAATGCCTGTTGGGTGATATGCTCCGCACGCATGGGATTTTCCTATTCTGTGAAGGGTAAAAATGACTACATCTTGGTTCCATTGTCGGGACCTCTTTTCAAAGTTGTGAGAAATGGCATGCATCTTTGTCCCTATGATGTGTAATGATAGAGCACCTAACCTTAGAAAGTGTTGAAGCATGGTTCAAGGGCACGGAGGATGAGTTTCTTTGAAAGATTCAAAGATTAAACCTAAGTACAATATGCGTAGATGGGTAGAAGAGAACTAGTACCATGAGTTGTATGAGACATTATTTTTTTTGCTTCCTAGTAGAACTATATCAATGGCTTTCACCATACGCATCCAGATCAAGTTGGTACTATAGATCACGCGTATGGACCCAAGACAACTATCAGAAGTTGTAGGATGTAGATCTGACTTAGATGTGTGTTGTTAATCATTGGTGGAAGGGATTGTTAGCCAGTTACACTTTAGAATATGCCATTTCAATGTATTCTTACCCAAAAGTTATTGAGTTTGATTTTCTAAGGGAGCCTAGAGGATCATTTTTAGTGTTATTCCTTTGGCTATGAAGATCGTGGTCATTACTTTGAGTTTAGAATCATTTCCCATGGCCGATAAAGCTTCTCTGAGCGCTGGGAGAGGAATCTATGGTGGAGGAAGATGGCAAACATTGTGGCTGAAAAAGGAAAGGGAGTAGAGATGACTCAAGTATAGAAAATCTCGTGAGAGGGAGATGACTAAACAACGCGAGGTTGCTAGTGTGATGGATCTATGGAGGTAGACATTTTGGGAAGGAGTTGAGGTTCATGCGCAGGATGTCGAGCCTCGAGTATCTATGCTACCCCATCTTAGAAAGCATGGGAGAGATGAGTCACATGGAGAGAGAAGAGTAATCGAGCACATCTTAACCTACCTAGTGACCAACCCTTGGCGCTTGGTTTTCCAAATCAAGGGATAAGTATTGTTACCTTAGTTGGTATTGGTGGAAGTGACCGATCGACACCCGAGATATAATTTTTTGTTGGGAACTATACGAATGAAAATCAACACGTGATCTTCAACCACACTCAACCCCCCAAGTTCCCTACCAAAGTAGTCTATGTTGAATGTGTGTGGTTAACTATAGGAGGATTAGTGACTAATATCTAGTAGTGTGATCTCCTAGTAGCCGAGTTGACAAAGGGGAGATTTAGAGGATATGAATGGGTAGCATAAATTCCCTATGGTTTGTTTACCTAACTTGGATCTAAGCGCTAAACTAATTTGAAGTGTCCATGTAAACTGAATGAAATTAACAATCTATGCTATTGGTGAAAGGAAAATTAATCTAAATAAATCAAAAAATTGAAACATTACAATCACAAACAACAATTCACTTCTATTCTAAATAATTAAATCTCTTTCTACACTAAAAATAAACAAGTGAGATAACCCGGTGTGGTTATTCACCTGTGTTGAGTGTGTTGAAACTAAACTAACTTAAAACACACACTTTTATAAATGATCTATGATATGTAGACAACCTCCTACAGATATTCCCTCCTTCAGATCCACAAGGATGGGAAGAAGAGGATCCATCACTAGGGTTGCTATGAAAGATTCAAACCCTCTTGAAATTAACTAACTACTTGAAAATGAAAATAAAGTGATTTCTACTCTATTTGATATGATGTAACAATGATAAATTGTAAGAATGAAGGAAATCAAACAACAAATCCAACTATTTCACCTTTTTCTTAGATTGTTTCTTTGAATTGTTGATGAAGTAGATAGGGTAATGGGCATAGGAGGAATACCTATTCAAATTTCGGTTGATGGGTTGTTACATGCATATGACTTCCGAATCCATAGCTGACCATGAGAGCTTCCTTTCGGCTAGGAAGAACTACCTGTAATGAAAGCAAGACCACCAGAAAGAATTAAACAATATGGGAAGTGAAACGGCAAATTTAGCGTGAACTAGATCTCGAAAGTGTGATACTTCCTAGATGGTCACACCACCTGCTTTTAAACAAATTAATGCTGAAAACAATGTAAATCCTATTCTTATTTTCAAATGATTTAGGTATCTCACTTAAAAACACAATAAGAAAATAGATCTAATCTAACAGCTAAGCTAGAATGGAATCCACAGGTCAAATGGTTGGTTTTGGGTTTTGCAGGTCTGATAAAGGTCTCAGGTAGGTCACAGGTAAGTGAGCGTGAGGTAAAATTAGGTGGGTAGGTCTCTATTTAAGGCTATGTAGGTAAACATAAATACCGGCATCGGTCGGGGTGATCGACCGTGGTTAGGTATAACCAAAGACCGATTAATGTGAGATCTGGAAACGTCACGAGAATGGGGTTTTTGGTCTCCTCTGTGATTACACAAATGGATTTGGTTGGTCGGGATGAGGTATTGGGTGACTGGAATAGGTTTTTAAGAGATTTTTATGGGTCTATGGAGGTGAAAAGTGTTGGAGATGGTCAATAAGGAGCAAGATAAACAATGGGTGATAAAATGATGATGAAATGAAATAACCAAGAAAGTATGATGTTATACTTACTTGGATTTCATTTATGAAAGTCTGTGTGTGAAGGATGAAGGTGCACGATGATGGGTTTGGAGGCTATAAGTGATCACCAACTAAAGAAAATCTTCTGCATGGGCTACATGCACACTCCTCTTTGCTTAGATAGATCCGAATGTGGCTAGGATGGCTATGTAGGAGAAGATGCTCAATCTCCTTCCTTGGATGTGAGTTCTTGCTGGAATTGGCTCTCTGAAGATGTGTTATCTAGGATGGCTATGTAGTAGAAGATGCTCAATCTCCTTCCTTGGATGTGAGTTCTTGCTGGAATTGGCTCTCTGAAGATGTGTTATCTTTTTGAGATCTTGTTTTTGCTCATCAACTTTCTTGCTTCTAGCTTCCAGTTCCTAGTCCCAACCTTGAGAATAAGGTTTTTTTGGGTTAAAAGGGGTAACCGACGGCAGTCCGGCTTAACCAGCAATGGTTAAGGATAACCGATGTCGGTCAAGGTAGGATTTCCTAGGTTTACCAAACTTAGGGGAGATCCTCCTAATTTCCTTAGATCTTGTGTCGTTATCCAGGTGGATTAGAATGGGAGTTTCTTGTGAGCATATGGGAATGTGGTTAGATGGAATGTAGGCATTGATTTTAGGGTTTGGGTAAGTCTTAATTAGTTATGGTAACTTACTAAGAATAGGTCTTAAGGTGAGTTAGCTTGATGAGGTGTCTAGGTGAAGTGTATGTGTGGATATTATCTAAATTAAGATATTTAAATAATAAATATGGTGAGGATAATGAATTAATTTAATTAAATTAATATTAGTAGAGTGAAGGGGAAGTGTGACCTAATGTTAGTGTCTACATTTTTCCCTTTTGTTGCGTAAGTAGCTTGTATTGTAAGTAAGCGCTAACAAAAAAATAAGATGTGGTTGGCCCATGTGTGGGTGAAGGTGATCCCCCTCAAACCAGGAACTGACAAAGCAATAGGCTGAAGTGGTGAGTGGTTTGATAAAAGGTAAATGTGAGGAAAAGGTAAGTGGGTGTAGGGGAAGAGGGTGAAAGGTCTACTCGGGTGATCTAGGTAATGGGTCAGGGTCAAAGGTAGCAGTAGTCAAATACACGCACATGTATAAACTGTAACATGCTACCGAGTTGAAGAGCAGGAAAACTCTACATTGTCTAAGGTCGATAGGTTTATCTAAACAAGGGTGAAGTGAATCTAATATCCAAGGTATAGGATAAGGTTAGGAAACACAATGTAGGTTAGGTGCAGGAACGTTTAGGTATGTTCGTACACCAAAGGTAGGGTCAGGATAAATGGTCATGGAAATAGGCTAGGTAAGGTCATTAGGTCAACAACACAAGTAACAGTGCCACAAGATATAGCTAACACATGAGGTCAAAGGTCACTAGCGATGATCCAGTCTAAATATCAAGATCATGGAACAGGTAAAGCTGAGGTAGGGGTAAAAGAATAAGGTGTCAACAGTGGATGCAAGGAGGTTGAAGAAGGTGGAGGGCCAGAGGTGAAGGTAAAGTGGTCCAGGTAGGTGTAGGGGAGGCAAAAAGAAAGAGGAGGTAAGGAAAATGAGGTAAATGTGAGGGCAATGAGTATGCAGGGTAACCAACATCGGTTGTAATGAACCGATGACGGTGTAGGGGAACCGACGGTGGTAGTCTAGGGTAGAAGAGGGCAAGGTCATAGGTTAACCAATGTCGGTCGAGTTGGGTAGGGTATAAAAAGTGGAAAACCCGCATTTGAAAAGTCAGTTGTGCATTTGGAAAAAGGAGAAAAGGACAAGAAGAGAGAAAAGAGGAAGAGGACAAAAGAGTACAACAGAGAGCTTGGTTGGTGAGCCACATAGGTGAGATTGATTGGGCGAGAGGTGGGACCTACGAGATCAGGTGGCACAATTCGTGTGGCTGAGGATTGGTTGTTCAGTTGAGGATGGAAGAGGTAAGAGAGGGGTCGAGTGGTCCACCCGTCTTCAAGTAGATATACTACCACGAAGGCGTTGGCGAGAGGGATGAGGTAAGCTCCACACCATAGCTTAATGATTTGATTGATTAAGTAGGGTAAAATATGGGTTATAATAAAAATGTGGGGGAGGTTTTGAATTTTGGATTGGGAGGTAAATTGGATATAATTGGGGTGGGGGAGGTTGGAATGTAGGTCAATAGGAGTGGGAAGGGAAGTAGGGAAGGTTGGGTAGTTAGGTTGATTTGGTCAAAATTGAAAAAAATTGGTCGGGGGTTTCGGCACCATTCAAGTACCACATGACCAAAGTGTCACCATGTAGAAGTGGCATCGGTCATGACACAGGTGACCGATGGTGGTTAAAGGCTACCGATGACGGTTATGGGTAACTAGAGTCGGTGTGAAAATAAGGAAATGGGGCCAAGAAATAGGCAAAAATGGGTTAGGTAGTGGAAATGGATGGGCAATGGGTAGGGTAAGATATGTAAAGGTGTGGGTTAAGAGAGAGGGGATGGGTTGTGGGTGGGTTAGGTAAGGATTAGGGTAGAGGGGCTTCGGGAAAAATAGGTAGGAAGGATTTTGGATTTTGAGAAAATAGTCCTCTTTTTGGAAATACTATGGAGAGAGTTGCGAGCTTTTTATAGCATTTCCTTCGAGGGAGTAGTCTATTTATAGTGAACTATTAAAGTCATGCAGATGTCCTTTTGAGGGATTCATCTTTTATATTAGAAGTTTGACTTAAGGAGTTGATCCCTTATATTAGAAGATGCCTTTCTAAGGGATTCATCTTTTTGTTTTTGGCTTTTAAGTCATGGACGAGACTATAACAAAGCATTTGGTTCTTGTTGAGAAGGAAAGGGTGAATGACCATGGGATATCCTCTAAAAGAAGATGAAAAGTATTCATGAGAAGCATGCCATGTACAAAGCCGTGGTGCACATATTTAAGATAAGGCAACGGGTGATGGATAATCACAAGATCCTTGTTTAATCATTGGAGATGAGATGTGGAAAAGGTAAATGGCGCTCAAGGATGAACATGAATTAGATAAATAGTGATGTAGGACTAGAGGTTTAATATGTTTGGCATTGGGAGCGATTATGATATTGTGGACCACTATGGTGAGGTCAATACCGGGCATGTCTCACGCAAGACCAATTGAAAGTGTGGTTATGATCTTGGAGAAAGGAAGTAATGGCTTCTTGTTCGTGAAAGATCTAAAGATTGTCGATCTTTAGGATGTTTAGGTCATCCTGAGTATGAATTTTGATCTCAATAGTCAATTCATTCAACATGGTTTACATCTTAGAGGGTAATGATCGATGAATATTTGAGTCTTCTACACCAAGGTAGGTGAGTATGGATTCATCATCCTGACATTGAAGGACATTAATGGTCGGTGTGTCATCTTCAATCATCTCAGGATACAGGAATGGGAGAGTGGAAGGGGCCTCACCTTCACGTTGATAAGTCAAAGGCCCCAAGGAAATGGTGTTTATGAAACAAAAGTTTGGAGGGATAGATTCAGGATCCATCGACTCCGTAGGTGAGGGTGGTGATGAAGGTGGAGAAGGGCTAGGGTCCTTGATGAAATCAATGTGGGCCTGTTTGATAGGAGGTTCAGGGAAGTTGATACCACTACGGTCATTATGTTTGTGGGTGGTACATGGAATAACGGTATGGCGACCTTGCTCATAGAAGCCAAAACCAAAACCCTTCCCTGCACAGTGGTGTAGGAAGGTGTGGGTGAAACGGTGATTACTAAGTGATTGGAAGTTAGCGAGAAAATGGGCGGGGTTGTGATGGTGGTTCAGTTTGTGTAAGTGGTAGTATCAAGTCCCCATAGGTGAGACTAGTACAAAGATGAGGAGGAGCATAAAGGAGGCATTCTCTTAGAAGATGATCATAGCGAGGCTGTTGGTGAATGCTTTCATACTCATGTGGAGTAAGGAAGGTGTTGACACTATATAGGCGAGACTCCCCAGTGAGGTGTTGAAAAAACCTTCCAAGGATCGATGGTTGGTATGTGGGTATCTGTATGGATGATGTGTCGAGGTCAATGTGGAGGTGGTGTTAACGGATTGCAAAGCTAATGGGTCATCCCCGGGAGGATATAGCATTCGTAGGCATGGAGGAGGTATGTGTGGTGAAAGTAGCGGTTGTCTTGGTAGGTGTGGGTGTAGGTGTAGGTGAAGCGGATTGGTTGTGGAAGTAGACGGCTTGATCGGTATGAGTACATCGTTGGGTCGGTAAATCATGTTGCATGTTTTAAAAGGTGATATGCACAAATTTTGGTATCATCAAACCCCTTTGGCTTGGGTTTGAGGGGGTCGTAAGGTCGGAGTGGCGGTAATGTGATAATAGAAGTCTCGAGGAGGTTGGTTAAAATTTTGGCATAAGACCCTACTAGTGGATCACAATGGGAAGTGAATGTGGGTTTGGGTGTAGGTGTGGTTGGTTTTCAGGGAATTGTTTTTGGAATTGTAGGAAGGGGTCGAGCTATGGATTTAGGCGTCGGTGTGGTTTGAGGTATCTGTCGGGTTCGTTTAGGTAGGGGTACAGTAGATGGACGGGTAGGAGGGTGTGGGGTTGTTTTGACTACCTTATTGTGGGGTAGTGGGGTTTTGTTTTTGGGTTGCACCTTCTTGGGTAAAGGTGATGTGGGTATACGAGGTCTAGAAGGAAAAGCAGATGGAGGAAGAGGGCAAGTTACCCATGGGGATAACGGGGTGCTATGAAGGTAGATGACACAAGTCGTGCTTGGGGTGTGAGGGAGAATGACTAAAGTGTAGTAGGTAGTGAAGAAACAAATTGAAGGTATTAGAGGTATTGGTGATACGAGACTGCAGTGTGGGTATGAGTCATGTTGTGTGCTTGGGTAGGTTTGAAATTTGTGAGGTAGGAATGGGTGGTTGTGTTATTGGTTTATGACTTGGTGAAGGGTGCTTGACCATGTTGGGCAGTTGACATCTTAAGGCAGATGGGACAAGTGCGGGTGTGATTGGTGTGGTAGGGGTATGAGGTTGATGAGTTTGTTTATTTAGTTTGGGTGTAGGAGTAGGTGTGGTTTTAACGTTGGAGGATGTAGCTAAATCCAGCTTTAATAGGTGGATGAGTAAGGTTTGGTGGTCGGGAGACCCCTAAAGTGGTAATAGGTTTAGTGGAGGTAAATATTGTGGGTAGGGGTTTGGGTTTAGGCATAGGTCTGGTTATGGGTAAGGGTGTGGTGTGAGTGTTAACAGATATCATGGAAGGGGTTGCAATAGTAGTAGTTGTATTTGGTTTTATGGGTGAAAATTTGCTTGGGTAGATAGTGGAGGTGTCATCAAGGGATCTCTACATCTGTGTTGAGATAGGGAGTAAAGATGCACCCCCATAACAAAGCTCTATCCACATACTCTAAGTGATCAGCCAAACATGAGAATGGCATGTCTGTGGGTGAAGTTGGTGAGGACCTAATGGGAATTCTCATAAAATACATCTTAGAGACGGGGAATCGACTGGCTTAAGCTTCCGTGGGTAAGAGAGCTGAAAGTAGGTCTATTGGATGTTGGGTAGCAGATGGAGAATACTCGCCAAGTGGAAAAGGTATCTCCACCGGGTCTATGATGGGTAGAAGGGATAACATGAGTTTCTCTATAAGTGGAGGAACATATAGGTGCTCCTCTGTGGGTGGAGGAGGTATGGTAGGTAAAGGCTCTCTAAGTGGTGAAGCTAGGGGTGAGAGGGGCTCGATGTTAGTGGAAGAAACCTCCGTTGGTGATGAAGGAGATGAAAGGTGTTCCTCAGTTGGTGAAGGAAGTTGGTTCATATGTGGAAGGAGGATTTCAGCTAGGATTTCCTCTAAGGAAGGGATGTGAGGTAATTGAGAGGCAAAAGGTACCTTATTAAAGATCGCATTAACCTCATGACTATGTGTATCATGTGTGGATGTCTCACACGTTTGATTGGATGAAGGGGCATGATTGGGAAATGGGTTTTTAAAGATTTGTAGATTTTGGTTGGGGGTGGCGTTGGGATTATCCAAAGTTAACTCACCTTTCTCAAGCATTTCTTGGACAATATTCTTAGAAGTGATATAGTTTCCATCACTATGACCTTTCACTCAGTGATAATTATAGAAATCTTGTTCCTTATACCATGCGGGCATGGGGTAAGCAGGGTCAAAACCAGTGTGTGGTTTTGTGGGTGGAAGAGTGATGGCTCTAGCTTTGATAAGATTTTCTAAAACAGAAGAGTAATGTTCCCTAATTAGGGTATATTTTCACTGCTCTTTTCTGAATCAAAAATCCTAACGAGTGATAGATTAGATGAGGGTGTAGCCTGATTAGATGGATGAGCTAGGCTGGCCTTGAGTACCACTGTGTTATCAGTACCTTTAGCCTTTTAGTAATTGATTGGAGGTTTGGAAGAAGAGGAGGTTTCATTTGATTTGAATTCTGAATTCTTATTTCATAATTGGATTTTCTTCTCTTCATGGCCCGAATCTCTAACTTTCGTGCCATAGTGAATGCCTCATCGAATGTTCTGAAAGTTTGGACCTGTAAGGTTGGGGAGATATGTCTGGTGCAAGCTCGGTGAAGAGCTCGATGAGTTCAGTTTGTGGCAATTGAAAGGTAAGTTGATTGATCAGGCTACGCCAGTGAGTAACAAAATCTGTGATAGATTCATCCTCGTACTGACATGTGGAATATAGATCGGTCATGGTAAATTTCTTGGCAATATTGATAGAAAAATGATCCAAAAAAGCTTGGGCTACCTGATTGAATGAAAATATGGAGTTTTGGGTAACCCACTATACCAATCTAATGTTGGTCCAGTGAGGGACATGGGAAAAGTTCTCAAAACTAAGGAATCATCATGAGTAATCAAATAACATCCATGTTTAAATGAGTGCAAATGCTATTGTGGGTCTTCCTTACTATAGAAGTGGTTAAATTTAGGCATTTCCCAATGCACAGGGTATGAACGGATGGGAATGGATGGGTGAATAGGCTCGTTGCAAATCTCGTCATAGGTAAGAGAGTTGTGGGAGCCGGAGACCAATGCCTCCAGTGTTTGCATCTTTTCCATCATCAATTTAATTAGGTTGTTGGTGGGTTGTGATGATTGGATGCCTCCTATAACGTGAGGAGGTTGGTTTTGGGTGTATAATGGGTGTGGCATTCTAGTGTATGGGGCTTCCATGTAAGGTGGTGGAGAAGAAGGTAATGAAATAGGGTACGTGCAGAAAATGAATGATAGACGAAAAATGTGGTTGTTGGTAGTATGTATATGGGGGTGGAAGGGTCGTGGTAACCCTAGTAGTAATAGGGGCTAAATATTGTGGAATGGAAAGAACTACATTCTGAAATGGGGTAGGGGTATATGACACTAGAGGTGGGAACATAGCTACGGTATGTGTGAGACATGAGGATGGATGAGGTTGTGTTTGGAGTAATCTTCGAGGGTATGGCGGATGTCATGGATGCTTGCTGACGAGAGGTAACAGACGCACAGCTGATCATAATGAGTATAGGACCTAACCGCAAAAATGACTGGGGTAAAGTGGAAGCAGGTAGAACTAAACCAGATGGAGCTGATGCAGAGGTGGGTGCAAGATTTGGGGGGATAGATACGGGCATGTTGTATATAAACTGACTTGAGGCATCTCGAGTGGACAAATGGGAGAGGTAAAACTACAAGGCAACAGGGTTATGGTCAAGGAGTCATGCAAACTCCTCATCTCCGGTAGCAATATTAGTAGGCTAGATAGGATCCATGGCTGGTGATAAAATAGAGGGTGGTGAAGGACTAGGTGGGAGTGGTTGGCAACTAGCGTGGAACACGAGGGCATTCACTTGTCTTTGGGTCGATACTTATGGGAACCAAGATCGATTAGGTGGGGTTGCTTCTCGATAAATGGTACAGAGAACATCTAAAAAAGAATGGATGAAGTAACAAATTGTGGGTGGAATGTGAAATAGGCTAACGATGCTTTGGTTAGAGAAAATGGTGTCATTCAAGGGTAACCGCTGCCACCACTATTGTGAAATCGGATAGTGAGGAAACAAGTGAGGCGTAAGGCAAACTCTAACAAGTATGCCAAATCTGGGGATGTGTAAAATGTTAATGGGAAAAATGATAGTGACAGAGACTGTGGAAAGTGGAATAAAGTGAAGTGAAAATTTCCTTTTGAATAGGTTAGAAAAAATACTTGGAACCAGCGTTGGTTGAGTTTAACCAATGACGGTCAGAGGTAACCGATGACGGTTACTGTGAGATTGAAACAATGATGAGAAAAAGTGGTTGTGAATTAGAATTTGATGTGGAATCAAACCCAGAAGTCTGAGAATGATGTAGATGTGGTCCAGACACACTCAGATGAAGTCAGAATACACCGACTATGATTGGGAGTGTGCAAGGAAAGACAAAAATAATGATCAAAAGCTCTCACCTCAAAATGTAAATCAAACAGAACACTAAGAAAGAACGTTCCTAGAGTGCCTATTCTATTACTTTTGTTCAGCTTATGCTATTTGTGTGGACTGACTATTATGAACAGAATAATAGAATTTTTGGTGAGGAAGGATTCCTATGAAGAAAAAGTTCTAAAGGGTGAGGTTTCGGGGAATGTTATGGTGGGGGCGGGCTTCGCTCTCAGTATGACTTGAGAGCAGCGATTTGGGTGCCCACTATGTCGTGATCATGTGATCACCTACAACTTCTTCCGTAAGGTGTTTAAGAATGTAAGTATTTTGAATTTTTGTGTGGTTTGGTAAGACTCAGAGAAAGAAAAAAGGATAGAAGTGCTTTTCTACGATTCATTTTTCAACCATCAAGCTGGTAATGACTTCCAACGTATAGGTTTCCCTCAATTAATGTGAGATAATGTAAAAATAGAATGAAATGCAATGAGTTTAAAACCCAAATCGAAAATGTGAAATTGGATGACACAATAAGATGAAGAGGAAGAGGGATTCTCTTTCACTAAAATGTAGAAAACATGAATAAATGATTCTTTTTAAATACACCAAAAGAAAAGTTTCCTTTAGAGAAAATAGAAAGAAGGAGTGGATTACCAGGGAAGAAAATTAGTGTGTACGCTTTTAGAAGGGAAAAAAACACACAATTTTTTCCTAGGAATGAATGAAATGCAAGGAACCCCGGATGGGTCCCACCAGTGTGCATGCCAAAATGTTTCACCTTTTTCTTAGATTGTTTCTTTGAATTTTTGATGAAATAGATAGGGTAACAGGCGTAGGAGGAATACCTGTTCAAATGTCATTTGATGGGTTATTGCATGCGTATGACTTCCAAATCCATAGCTGACCGTGAGAGATTCCTTTTGGCTAGGAGGAACTACTTGTAATGAAAGCAAGACCACCAGAAAGAATTAAACAATATGGGCAGTGAACTACCTAGCATGAGCTAGATCTGGGAAGTATGATACTTCCTAGATGGTTGTCAGTCCACTGTTTTAAAAAATTAATGTTGAAAACAAGGTAAATCCTATTGTTATTTTCAAATGATTTAGGTATCTCACTTAAAAACACAATAAGAAAACAGATCTAATCTAACATGCTAAGGTAGAATAGAATCCATAGGTCAAATGGTTGGTTCTGGGTTACGCGTGTCGATAAAGGTCTCGGGAAGGTCACGGGTAAGTTAGGGTGAGGTAAAATTAGGTGGGTAGGTCTCTGTTTAAGGATGTGTAGGCAAACACAAAGACCAAAGATCGGTCGGTCGGGTGACCAACCACGGTTAGGTATAACTGGCATCGAAATCGTGAGATTTGGAAACATCACGAATGGGGTTTTGGTCTCCTTTGTGATTACACAAATGGATTTGGTTGGTCGGGATGAGGTATTGGGTGACTGGAATAGGTTTTGTGAGATTTTGATGGGTCTATAGAGGTGAAAAGTGTTGGAGATGGTCAATAAGGAGAAAGATAAACAATGGGTGATAAAATGATGATGAAATGAAATAACCAAGAAAGTATGATGTTATACTTACTTGGATTTCATTTCTGAAAGTCTGTGTGTGAAGGATGAAGGTACTGATGATGGGTTTAGAGGCTACAAGTGATCACCAACTGAAGAAAAGCTTCTACATGGGCTACATGCACACTCCTATTTTCTTAGATAGATTCGAACATGGCTAGGATGGTTGTGTAGGAGAAGATGCTCAATATCCTTCCTTGGGTGTGATTTCTTGTTGGAATTGTCTCTCTGAAGATGCGTTATATTTTTGAGATCTTGTTCTTTCTCATCAAATTTCTTTCTTCTTACTTCTAGTTCCCAGTCCCAACCTTGAGAATAAGGTTGTTTTGGGTTAAAAGGGGTAACCGATGATAGTCTGGCTTAACCGGCGATGGTTAGGGGTAACCGATGTCGGTCAAGGTGGGATTTCCTAGGTTTACCAAACTTAGGGAGATCCTCCTGATTTCCTTGGATCTTGTGTCATTATCCAGTGGATTATACTGGGAGCTTCTTGTGAGCATGTGGGAATGTGGTTAGAGGGAATGTAGGCATTGGTTTTAGGGTTTGGGTAAGTCTTAAAAATCTATTTTTAGCCAATTCGGTTCACAAACGCACCCTAAAAGTTGAATTAAGTGAAGCATCCTATGTCAAAAACATGCATGAAGAGTTCTGGAAAAATCATTCAAGACCGTCGCCCTATACAGGAGGCGATCCTAGAGACCCGTGCCCAATCCTAGGAGGAGGTCCTAGAACCGACGCCCAAGCCTGGGAGGAGTTCATGTCACTAAAGCTAAAAAATGCATAGAAATGAGAGGAAAGCTAGACAAAAGCATGTAAAGGCTAACTAAGGATGTCTAGGCTATAAATATACACTACAAATGGGTTTTGGAGCTCGAACACCTTCTGAAAGGAAATGAATCATCATTGGGGACCTTTGTAACCATTTTCCAACAATATAGCACATGCAATTTTAGGTGCGTACATATTGCCCCCTTAGATAATCATCTTAGCCATGAAAAGGTGTAAAATGTAGAGTCCGAGTATGGCGTTCCTAAATTGGGGAGTTAGAAGCTATACCTAACATGCCAGTGTGTCGAAATCTCGTCGTCCAAACTCTTGCTACCTGCAAGAGAAAAAGAAGACTCAATTGCAGATAGATAAAACATTGAAAGATAAACACTTAATTAAAACAACAAGAGGACTTACCATTTGAGTGGGGATGTAGAAATATACCTACACAGCGCTTAAGCCCTATGAACACATGCACTCAAACAAGGTCAAAACAACATATATATATATATATATATATATATATATATCAAAACAAACTCATTTTTTTAATCCATTTGGTGATATTTGAGCTCTGGGCCCATGGTGACTGTCTTTGTTTTTGGGCATGGTTTAATTGAAATGGATTTGAGAATGGTCTTTTACATTAGGCTTGGCCCTTTTTTATTTTAATACTTTTGAGAAGGACTCCTAAGAAACTTATAACTACAATGGCCATAAGGGGCCTCAAAGAGGTAGATAGGCAGAGTGCCTTTATTGCTTAGTCTCCATTTTGTGAGGCATATATGATGTTTTGGTATTTTGTGCTCATTGCGAGCATTTTGACCGCACCTAGTGTGTGATGGAATTGTACAAAACTATGACACACCATGATATGTATATATATCTCTTTTTGGCTCGGTTATTCCTTGCATATATTTTTCTTACATTGATGATTTGATTCACGTTTGTACTCTTGGATGTTTAGAATTTCTGATTTTCTATGCTTTTCAAAATGCATGTAGTGGATGTGAAATGATAACAGAATGATTTCTTTTTGCTTTGTAATGTTGATATATGATAATGCAATCACATTGTGATGTTGAACTTTAGTTTCTCTAAGAAAATTTTGGTACTTCGTATTGTTTTGGAAAAATGTGGTGAAAGAGTGATATGATAAGTGAATGAACTTTCCCCACTCCTAACTCCACGCAACCAGTAGGATGCGAGGGCTCAACACCAAGAGCCAGAAAGGGCACAAGTTATGAAATTTGTTGAATGGTAATGATGAGAGAAAGACAAGGATTTGGAAAAACCAAATTGAGACACTAAAACCTCACTCTACTCAAGTTTGCTTCATAGTTTAGAATGTGAATTTCTTTCCAATTTATCTAGACTTATATCCATAGATGGCCACTTGGTTGACAAAATATGGTTTTGAGGTTTTAAGATCTTTTGGAATTTTGGACATCTAACTCACTTTGTTTTGATTTATGATTTCACAATGATTTGAATTAACTGCTTCTAACTTTCAAGTTTGTCAAAGAGACCCCCTACACCTTGCCCCATGCTATTAGTAGGAAGCATGTCCTCATCACCATGGGAAAGGCATAGGTGAGTAAGGGAATTTCTCTCCTTTCTCAACCCTACATCATTAGTAAGATACATAGGCTGAACACCGAAGGTTGGTAGGGCAAAGAAATGTGTAAAATAAAAAATTTCTGTGGACTTTCATTTGACTTATTTATCTAGGAAAAATGTTTAGAATGTTCTTATTTCTAAAGAGATTTTTATGGGATAGATGTGACACCATGAAGCTTCTAGAACAGACTATAGGCAAAGACACCTAACCTAGAAAGAGACTATAAGTAGAGCCAAGTATGCAGGCCTTGGTATGGTTACTTTCAAAGCTTTGTCTTATCTTGTTTGGATCAATGAAATGATTTAGAAATAATTGATGATATCGTGAATATTTGAAGAGACATGATTTGAATGTTTTTCCAATGTTTTTCAGAAGTTTTTAGGAATTGCTATAAGAATAAGTCCCTTGATCACAAATTTTACAAAATGAATTGGTAGATGAAAATGCAATGCGATGCAATAATGTACATATGGAAATGCAGGTGAATCTTCATGTCATGATAGCTAAGGTGAAGAAATTTGATGAATATCAAATTCTTCACCCCTAAAAGTACACAATGGAGAACCATGATCCTCAAAATTTTTGTTCTCTTGACAAGGGCCTACCATTATGGGTTTAGACTTACAACCCTTGCCCAGAAAGTGTATATGTCCAATCACTAA
Organism: Taxus wallichiana var. yunnanensis; assembly: GCA_018340775.1. NCBI lineage: Eukaryota > Viridiplantae > Streptophyta > Pinopsida > Cupressales > Taxaceae > Taxus > Taxus wallichiana. The sequence goes on from CM031240.1 coordinate 758,049,920, forward strand.
AATCATTTGTCTAAAAGAGGCATTCGTACACCTCGTTATCATGTTCTCGAGAGATGGTGTGTGGGTGAGCATGACCATGTTGCTCAACCTTATTTCCTATGTAGAGTGTTGTGTTTACTTGTGACACTTGTTGAATGATGAGGCCTTGCCCCATGGATATGACAAGCTTAGTTTCAGACACACATGGGTTGAAATTGGGGTTTAGAATAGAACAACCCTTAGATATGGATTTGATGGGAATCATTTCAATCTCAAATTTTCCTTCTTCGTTTGTTAATTCTATCATGTTTACACCTAAACCTAGGTCATCAGATGGAAGAGATGCTAAACCAAGAAGACTACCCATCCCCTGTGGTTCAAATGGGAGGAAGATCGGATCGTCACTCTCTAAGAGTTTCATAATTCCTGTTGTGGTCTTAGTGGACACTTGTTTCCACAAGATATTGATTTACCCTTATCTGTTTTTGCCACCTCAAATGTTTTTGGGTCAATGACTTCAACCTTTGGAATGTCCAGGGGTGATGGGACTAACTCTTTCATTGGAGGTGGTTTATTCAATTGATTCGTAGGAAGATCATACTCTGTATGGACTCCTTTCTTCTTCTTGAGGTTTTCTAAGTGTATATCGAAGGGCTTAGGATCCCCTTGAGTAATGAAGACCTTCCCCAAATGGAGGAATCTAATCTCTTGGAATAGAGTAAAGGGATAGCCTTCATCCGATGAATCCAAGGTCTCCCCAGGATCAAGTTATACCTTGTTTCCTCTGTCGATAATGTAAAACTCACAAGATGGTTTTGACCAAGTGTGACTGGAAGAACTATGGTTCTAATCAAGGTCACTTTAAGACCAAAGATACCCTTGTAACATGTTTCTTGTAGAGGAACAATTTTTCTCTCCATATCCCAACTTCTACAAGAAAGAGAAGGGAACCACATTTACAGAATCCTTGTCATCAATCATGGTTCTCTTAATGCATTTTTATAAACCTAGACTTGTAAAAATAAGGTAGGATCACCTTTTCGAGACAATTTCAACATCCGATGACATCTTGTCTATATCAAAAACAAACCCGATATCCCTATTTTGTCCCTAGAGGATGTATGTCAAATTCAATATGATTTATTTGAGTTCTAGGATGTGGGGTAACATGTATTAGATGACCAATACCTAGTGCATTGAGCAACACAAAGCAATGCGCAGGTGAATTCTTCAGCAAATCTAGGAATGAAATGTGAGAAAAGGTCTTTTCAAATCTGATATTAAATCATAGGCTCCTATTTGTTTTGTGATTGTAGGAATGCCATCTTGCGGGAAGGAAATATTGGGTAGGGGTTGTGAAACATACTCCTTCATCCAAGTTTTGCATTAATTTCACGCTTAACCTCTAGCTCAACTAATCCCAAGATTTTTGTATTATCATTTGAACCAAGGTTAGGAGCGACCCGAGAGTTATTAGAAGTTGAGGCTTCATGGTCATTGTTTCCTATAGGAATGCCTTTGTTTATTTTTGTGAATTCACCTTGAAATTTTTAGGATGTGTAGGGAGTGGATCTCAAAATATTCTCACATTAGTGTTCTGAGGAGCTACAGATTCTGTATAGTTAGATTGTGAGTTTGTTTCAGATTTGCTAGGAACATGTCTACAAAGAGTTGCCTTTGGTTTTTGGGAAGTCTTTTCGAAACTTGTTGCAATCATGGAAATTCCTATCATCATGACCTCAAACCTTATGGAAACCACAATATAGGTTAGGGTCATAATCTCTTGGCCTTTGATAAGCATCTTGTTGTTGTTGATTATAACCTCGGTTGTAGTTTTGAAATTGATTATTATAACCATGATTCGTTTCCCCTTGGCGAGTTTTGATACTGGTTTGGGCCTTGGGTTTGATTTTGTTTTTGCAGTGGATGATTTACATCAACCGTGTTGATAGAAGACACAGTGTTAGGGCCTCTTTGATTTCTTGAGTTGTTGTTATTGTTATTGTTGTCATTGTTTGGAAAACCAACGTTCTTGGCTTGATCAATAGCACTATTTGTGGTAGCACCATGATTGTGATTCACACCTTTAGGTCCTTGGTTGTTGGCACCATTTTTTGATAATTTTTCATTATTTTGATTTGGGGATACCAATTTCCCATTGGGACCATAGGTCTTACGCCCACTATCATAGCAGCTTGGTCAATCCGAAGTGCACCTTCCAAAAATTCCTCATAACTACGAAAAGGAAACTTTTGGACCTCTTCCCTAGTCTCTCTATTGAGTGAGTGAAGGAAAATATCACAAAGTTCCATCTGGTCCATGTTGGGCACACTTGTAGAGGAATAGAGAACTTGGTGCCATCTTTGGATGAAATGGGTGGTAGATTCATTTTGCTCTCTGTCTAATATGCAAGAACTCCCTAATCCATGTACACAACAACTTGTTCATGTCAAATGCTTTAATGAACTTGAAACAAGTTGTTTAAAGGAATGTATAGAAGCTTCGGTATCCTATAGTAAAAATCTAATGTGATTCCTTGGAGATTCTTTGGAAATATCTTAGTCACTACAACATCCCAAGGAAGCAATTCCCTAATAGCAATAGCATAGGCCTTGATATGAGCATTTAGGTATCCTTCTCCCTTAAATTTTGGAAGATTTGGCAATTGGCATGGAAGCATGACACCACATATGGTGAAGTCAAGAGACTCCTTTAAGTACTCGGGTATGTACCCATTGTGTAATATTCCACCATTGAAGATCCTTGATAAGGAAGTGGAGGAGGAGGAGTTGGATAAGCTACACTATAAGCATTGATGAGAATGTATGGGTCCCTTGATATGGCATGTAGGGAGCATGAATAGTATATGGGTCCATCAGGGAGTTTTTGAATACATATGCATGTAAGGTGGGATAGCTCTAGGATATGGACTAGTGGGCATAAAACTAGGGAACATCACATTGCCTATTATGGCAGGCATTCGAGAATGCACTTTTGGCTAGCCCTTATGTAGGATAAGCTTGAGAAGGATGAGGACCCATCCCTAGTGTTTCTAACCCTGTGAGAAGATCACTTGGATTTGAATGAATCGGATAACCTTGTTATATAGGATACTATGTTGGTTGCTTCTCATTGGAAGGGATGTATCCTTTGTTGTCAACTAGATACCTCATGTTCTACCCTACTGCATGTGTTGGTTGTGAAGTCTAGGCACTTTCTAGTTCTCTAATCCTCCCTACTAAAGTAGAAATGAGATCATTGGGAGAGGATTGAGTCCCTTGTTGGGGTGCCTATGGCGTAGGGTTTGATTGAGTAGGCTCATGATACCCTATCATGAATTGTTCAGTGTTATAATTCTTGTCTTCCTCATAAGTAAGAATCTTGGGATAGGTATTCAAAATCTCAGAGGTTATGGCCTTCATTCTATCCAAATACTCATCTATCTGATGAAGAGGATTAGTTATTCATGTAAATAGATCATCCTTTATTGATTGCATGGAAATGTGAGGTCTTGACAAGACCCTATGGTAAGAACATGTTCCATTTGTGATAACAATGTGGTTTGTATAGGGTTGACCATATTACATGTCTAATGTATAATCCACCTCCTCCATCCTTACATAGCTAATGGGGTTTGAAGTGTAACTAGGGGAGTTTTGATCGTTACTTGTGTAATTGTCTCCCATATCGAAAGAGAGGAGGATGTTATGGTTGCACGTTGGTGTAATATCTATCCAGAGAAAATGGCCCACCAAACTCTCTTCTAGAAATATTTTAGAAAGTATAAAATACCTACCAAAATAGGGGAAGAAATGGAGAGGTGAGGTAATAGCAATGAAAGAAAAGGAAACAAGAAGGAATTAATCTTTCACATCAGGTTCACCAATTTGTATGGATGAAAATGAACATGTGATCTTCAACCACACTCGACCCCCTGAGGTCATGCTAGACAACCGATGTTGAATGTGTGTGGCTAACTATAGGAGGATTAGTGACTAAGATCTGGTAGTGTGATCTCCTGGTAGCCAAGTTGACAAAGGGGAGATTTAGAGGCTATGAATGGGTAGCATAAATTCCATATGGTTTGTTTACCTAACTTAGATCTAAGTGCTAAAATAATTTGAAGTGTCCATGTAAACTGAATGAAATTAACAATCTATGCTACTGCTAAAAGGAAAACTAATCTAAACAAATCACAAAACTGAAACATTACAATCACAAACAACAATTCACTTCTATTCTAAATAATTAAATCTATTTCTACACTAAAACTAAATAAGTGAGATAACCCGGTGTGGTTATTCACCTATGTTGAGTGTATTGAAACTAAACTAACTTAAAACACACACTTTTCCAAATGATCTATGATATGTAGATAACCTCCTATAGATATTCCCTCCTTCAAATCCATAGGGATGGGAAGAAGAGGATCCATCACCGAGGGTTGCTATGAAAGATTCAAACCCTCTTGGAAATTAACTAACTACTTGCAAATGAAAATAAATTGATTTCTACTCTATTTGATGTAATGTAACAATGATAAATTGTAATAATGAAGATAATAAAACATTAAATCCAACCTAGAATTCATAGAACAGAGGTAAATCTAGTTGTGTAGTAATTTGTCCCCTCATTATGTTCCTTTCTTTCTCCGAGTGTTCATGTGAGTCCAAGAGATTGGGAATGTAAGAACAACAATAGGAGGATGGCGCTTGAGCAATGATAGCTTGATGGCAATCCAGATGCAATACAGGTAGAAGAGAGATAGCACAAGAGATCTAAGCTTGGCAATGAAATTCTTATCAAGATCGTAGTGCAATACAATGTAAGATACACAAAATTCTCATGCCTTTTTCTTGAAAACAAGCAAGGAATGTATAGGAATGGAGGCTAGGAGGTTACTTCATGCATAAGGCAAGAAGAAGCGAGTTCCAAATAATTAAATCTTATTTAAAATAGAAGGAGAAAGGAGAATCAACCAAATAAAGCTATTTTTAGCTAATTCGGTTCACAATACACTTTAAAAGTTGAGTTAAGTGAAGCGTCATGTGTCAAAAACACGCATGAAGAGTTCTAGAAAAAGCATTCAGGACCACCACCTTGCACAAGGAGGCGGTCCTAGGACCGCCTCCCAAGCCTAGGAGGTGGTCCTAGGACCACCGCCTATGCCCGGGAGGCGGTCCTAGAACTATGCAGCTAGGAGGCGGTCTGTCACTAAATCCAAAAATGCACAAAATGAGAGGGAAGCTAGAAGAAAGCATGGAAAGGCTAACTAAGGATGTCTAGGCTATAAATATACACTGTAAATGGGTTTTGGATCTTGAACACCTTCTAAAAGGACATGAATCATCATTAGGGACCTTTGTAACCATTTTCCAACAATATAGCACATGTAATTTTGGGTGTGTACAGGAACATCCATGGCTATGCAAGTCATTCATGTATTTGGAGGAATTTTTGACAAGGTGTAGGTATGCAAGCTTTGGGTATCACATTTAGGAGTGGCACAGGACAAACAACTAGTAGTGGGACAATATCACAAACCATGGGCACCCAATTCAAAGGGGACACTGGGAACACTAGGTGCGACCACTTCGGTCCTTTGTTAACCGTAGGAGGTGGATCGGATGGGTTAGGGAGGAACAGGCCTAGAGGATCCAAAGTGGATGGGGAGGAGGAAACACCGGAGGGAACCAAGGCTCTAGATCGGGAGGACAAAGACCCTAGCCACCTCCCCAATTGTTTTTCAAGATGTCTTTGCACCTACTAGACTATAGGGGTATTGAAGATGTTGCGAGCATGTGTAAAAATGTGAGTTATTATAGCACACAAAGGGTATCACTACCCCAGAGCAGAAGGCAAGTCATTTTGCAAAAGTGTTGCAAGGGTTCATGTATAATTGGTACAGGAAGTATGAGCCCCATCGAGACGGTGGTTTACTACACCGCATTGAAGAATTCCTTCTTAGTAGAGTTCCATATCCTAGAGTTTGAGCAGAAGAGCATCGCGCTCTGAAGGAGATCCAGCGAGGGAATGGTAGAGAGTTTTCGGGAGTATGACACATGTTTCAAGACTCTCTTGTCAAAATTATCCTATGACATTCATCCTTCTCAACATGCTCAATGGTTTTTCAAAGGGTTGATAACACCATTTAGAAGGTCTCTATCACACAAGACTTTCATAGACCCGCGCAAGGCATTGGAATCTACCCTACAAGATGAAGCAGTTAGGAGCATTGACACTGGTGTTAGCCCTTTTCTGAAGGCTCAAATTGCCGTAATGGCCAAGCAGTTGGAGAATTTGTCTCAGTAAACTTGGTGGAAGATGTTCATAGTGGGATTTGGTGTATAGATTGTGAAGTGGAGGGACATGCAAAGGATTATTTCTCTTGAAATTCGGTGCACACTATGGTAGTAGACTATGATATTTTCCATGGGGATCATGATGCAAGTATATGCCCTCTACTCTAGCACGTAATCTATAAGAATGTTTCTTACTATTGCAAGATTTATACCTCTACAACCCATGATACCAAGGATTGCAAACGATTGATCAAATCCATAATGTTATTGATCTAGGGGTACATCATACCATCCTTGCAAGCAATTCAAAGGAGGATAACTATCATTATGAAGGGTTTGTAGAGGGAGGAGCATGTGGAAGAGGTTTTCATAGAGGATTTCATGGTCACAGAATCGTGGCAGAGGGGAAAAGTGAGTTCCCGTGAGGAACTTATTATAATTATTGTGATCTACCAAACATTATAAACACGAGTGTCCTAACCTATTATAATTCTCATGGTGTGGAAAGAAACATAAGTATGAAAAGTTTCTAGAACTTTATGAGCATATGAACCAACAAAGCACCAAAAAGACAAAGGCATTGGGATAGTAAGTATTAAAACTTCGATTCATAATGGAATGATACGAGTGGCGCATGAGTCGGGCTAGAACTGTCTTTTGTAATGACACGTAGAAGCCGCAAGCATCGTGAGATTCCAAGACCAAGGACACTAGTTTCAAGAGAGGAAGTAGTACATGGAAGGTATCCGTACCATCACCATAAATAAGTGTATCAAGAGACTATGGATGTCATTCGGAGTTTACAAGGAGATATCTAGTGTCTAAAGGAGTAGTCCAGTAGGAGCAAAGAAGGAATGTTGAGGCTCCGTAGAAGGACCTGGATGAAGTCAAAGAAGTGTGCAAAATGTTAAGGCAAGAGAATATTATTCCCTTCTTTAGGATAGTGTTTGAGAGAAGAGGTACAACACATCGGATTAGAGCGTGAAAGATAGGTATCAGCATGTAAACCTTCCTCCTCACAGCCTTGACTATGACAAGGAGATTACTTTGAATGTGGTTGTTGATGGGTGGCTTCTAAGAAATATCCTCATCAACACGGGAGTAGAGGTCAACGTTCTTACCGTAGATTCTTGCATCAATTGGGCGAGTCCGTATTATAGCCATCTTTGAATGTGTTGTATATGGAAAACAAGACTAAGGCAATGCCCATTGGAGTCCTCAAGGATGTAGTTATCACCATTCAAGGAGCCAAGTTCACGGGAGACTTTGAAGTCTTGGCACTCACCGAGGCAGACAAATTTCCAGCATTGCTTGGGCACCCATGGTGTTACAAGAACAATGTTGATCTGATTTAACAAAGGGTATATCAGTTTTGAGAACAAGGAGGAAAGGGTGGTCATTCCTTTGATAGATGGGAATTTGGCACCCTATACTAATCCCTTAGGAGAATAAGTCCTTGATAGAATCTATGTACACTCCATCAGAGATCCTAAGATAATTCACCCCATGGAGGGAGTTATCCAATTTGAAGATGCCCAATCCATGAGTGATACCACTAGTGTAGCATGCGACAATTGGGCACATGGGACTTATGAGTTAATTGGGTGATAGCTAAGAGGATCTGTGACAAAGGTTATAAATATGCACTCAGTCAAGCACCTAAGAGGAAAGAAGTTGCTAAATTACTCTGGAGGGGCATACCCTAAAATTTTCTTGCGGGACATGGAAGCTCAGTGGGAAAATGAGGACAAGAGAAGAGGAATGCTTAGTTATAACCTACTCAAGACTGTAGCACGTTGGTGGGCTACACATCGGAGAACCTCATGGAGTGACGTGAGGTAAGGATGACATTTTTGTAAGGTTTTCCAGGAGCAACATGCCCACGTTCATACAAGACTACTATGGTAAAGAGGTCATTTAATTTTATATCCAAGCATTTGAGAAGGCCTAGGTGGGAAGTGCAGAAGCATTTCCACCTTCGTTATGGGTACATAAGTTGTATTTCACCTTACAAGGTTATGTGCATGCTTGGTACATTCATTCAGAGATGCATCGTCAGACGGGTAATTGGCAAGATTTGGTGGTTGATCTCATTCAAGATTTCGAGTATAGGAGTACCAAACCATCAGTGGATAAGGTGTTGCAAGTGATCAAGCACCTTACGATGGGGGATAGCGTTATGGAAGAGGATAGGCTACTATAATTTCTAGGTGATCCTTCTTTGGAGTTGCACCTCAATAAAGAAAAATTACAGTAAAACTTGAGCACGCATACACAGAAAAAGAAAAAGGAAAAATGGTCTATGTAATAGATGGGGAAGAGATGGAGACTTTGGATATTAACCATTTGGAGGGTACATGTGATGTCATAAACAGTCCTGATGAATGAGCATGCACCTACCATGATCCCTTAAAAATAAATAAGGTTAACATTAGAATGGAGGCATAACCTAAGGAAGCTATCATCGGTGACTATTGGTCAAAAAGGGAGGTTTCAAAGATTATTGATATGTTGTGCGAGTTCCAAGATTTTTTCCCTCACGGGTACCATGAACTCAAAGGTATTCACCATTCATTGGGGGATATGAATATCAATTTGAAGGAAGGTGTGTTCTCAATTAAGAAGAGGCCTTTTCGGATGAATCAAAACTTACACGTACAGTCAAGGAAGAAATAGACAAGATGATAACATTTGGTATCATTGAGGTAGTAGAAGAATCAAAGTGGATAAGCCCAATGGTCATCAGTATCAAGAAGGATGGGAGGATAAGGATCTATGTTGACTACAGGGACTTGAATGCAGTGTGTGTCATCAATCCTTTCCCAACCCCCTTTACTGAAGAAATCTTAGAGGGAGTAGTTAGGTGCGAAGTCTACTCTTTCACATATGGGTTCTCGTGGTACCACTAAGTCGATTGCAAAGGAAAACTAGGAAAGATAACTTGTGCCACCTGAATGGGGAATTTTTTTAACACAGCTTATGACTTTTGAATTAAAGAATGCACTTGTTGTTTTCTCGCTATTTTGGTACAAGCATTTCATGAATTCATCCATAATTTTATTCAAGTTTACCTAGATGACTGGACTATGTATGGATTGGTGAAAGACCATTGTGACAACTTAAGGCTAATGTTTGAGAGATGTTGGCAATTGAGGATATCCCTCAACATTAAGAAATGTGTCTTTGCTACTCCATTTGGAACCTTGTTAGGACACATTATATGCAAAGAAGGTTTGCTAGTAGATCCCGCTAAAGTTGTAGTTATTGTAGGATTAGGGGAGCCTACTAGTCAAATCACAGTGCATGGATTCCTTGGGCATACATGGTATTACATGAATTCAATCAAGGGATATGCTAAGATTACCATGCCCTTAGAGGAATTGTTGAAATACAAGAGTAACTTTCATTGGGGAGAGGCATAGTAGAAGGAATTTGACACTTTGAAGGATAGGCTTGTCACGGCACCCATACTACATTTTCCTTCTTGGGATAAGCCTTTTCATGTGCATGTTGATGCCTCAGGGACAGTTATGGGAGCAGTACTAGCACAACCAGGTGAGGGAATTTTTTATCATCTCTTGTGCTTTGCAAGTAGAAATTTGACACCAACAGAGCAGAATTACACAACTACTGAGCACGAAGAATTGTCTATGATCTACGCGTTGCATAATTTTAGGCAATATCTTAGTAACACCGTTTATAATCTACATGGACCACATGGTATTGAAGTACTTGGTCAACAAACCCATTTTTCAAGGGTGCATATGTTGTTGGGTCCTTTTATTTTAGGAGTTTCAGTTCACAATAGTGGTGAAGCCAGGAAAAAGCAATTCGTGGCCCAACCATTTATCAAGGATTGAATCAAGAGACATTGATGATGTTATGCCAAATGTGCAACTATTTAGGTTGTGGGCACATGCCCTCGAATTAGAAGATATCGTAGTGTTCTTAAAAATAGGTGTGGTGTCGAAAGGGATGAAGGCCCTCGAAAGAAAGTAGTTAGCAATACACACCACACCTTACATGTTGATTAGTGGAGACCTGTATAATTTAGGTCGTGATGAGGTTCTGAACCAATGCGTATTGGAACATGAGCACATAGCCATTATGGAAGAAGCACATGGTGGGATTACAAGAGGATAGTATGCAGGAAATGTTACTGCCCAAAAGATTTTATTAGTAGGGCTTTTGTGGGAAACCATCTACAAAGACTGTATTGAGTTTTAGGAGGCTTGTGACCATTTCCAATGCCTTGGGAAACCTAGAAAGAGAGATGAAATGTCTTTGTGACCAATAGCCAGCACTGAACTATTTGAAAAATGGGCAATCGAATTTGTAGGACTAATTGTGCCAACCACGCAAAGGACTGGTTCATGGTATATCATCACTTATACTGATTACTTGACACATTGGGAAGAGGCAATGCCTATAAAGGATTGCATTGCAGTGATAGCTACTAGATTTTTATGGGAGAACATAATCAGCATGTATGGTTTTCCTTAATTTTAACAAGTGATAGGGGTATACACTTTCTCAATGAAATAGTCAGGATTTTGTTAGTAGAATTTATGGTGGCCCATCATAAGACTACCCCATATCACCCTCAAGAAAATGGAACTACTGAGGCATTTAACAAGATACTAAGTCATACATTAACTAAGATCTATGACGTTGGAAGACAAGATTGGGATGATAAGGTATCACCATTCTATGGGCATACATGACAACCTATAAAAGGTTGAACAAGGCCACACCATTTTAATTGGTGTTTGGTGTGAAGGTTGTTTTACCAGTGGAATTTATGTTACCATCATTGTATATAGTGAATGTAGGATGGTTAGCTAATGAAAAATTGATGGAAGAAAGAATTTGATTATTTGATGCAGTTAGATGAAAGGCGATCACTTGCTAGATGGATTCAAAAGATAGAAAAAGAAAGACAAAATGCATAACATGATCATCATATCAAGAACAAGAAGTTTGAGTTTGGGAAGGTTATGTTGTTATATGACTCAAAATATCTCATGCCATCCCGGGAAATTGAAATCCCATTGGTTGGGACCTTACATCATCTCACACATTCTTTATTCAAGTACTTTCCGATTCTGACAAGTTCTAGATGGGGCGAGGTTACAGTGTCGCTTCAATGGGAGTAGGCTAAAGCCCTACTATAAATAAGTCTTCTAGTGTTTGTAATAAGGTAGTGTTGCCAATTAGTCTATAATATCCCTTTATGCTTTTTCTTTTCTTGTGTTTCCCTTTCTTGTTGCTTGTTCCTTTCTTTCTATTTCATTTTGTGCCTTATGTCTTTGGTAACCACATTTTTTCTAAAGTTGTGTATGCACATAGGACTACGCATCTACTTTACTTGTGGGTTGGAGTGATGAAAATTATAGGCCTTTAATACAAGTTTGAACTAACAAAGTGGAAATTACGGTGAATGGCCCTTAAAGCATGAAAAGCACGTAAGGGTAACAAGCGCATAGAAGAGAAGGTGGACGATAATGGTTGGTGTCAAAAAGTATTTATGAAAACCATATACAAAAAGGATGAATAATGCAGGAATAACATGAGGTAGGCAAGAAAAAAATCAAGTAAAGCACGTAAGAAGTGCCTTCAAATGTGGATGCGCATGTAAGAGTCTTCGATCGGGTTGGATTTTTGCACACCAAAAGGTTGAAAAAGGTTTTCGTGTAGAATGTGGTGAGTGGTTAAAAGTGTGTAACGACGTTTTACTAGAAAAAGCTACATTTAATGTTAAAGTACATTAGTAGGTGGTATAACATTTAATGTTGGAAGGAAGCAAAAACTATAAATACAAGGTCGGGTAAATCATTTGTTACCTTGTGTTTATGAAGAAGAAAAAGCTCTTGTGAACTAGGACATCCAAAGAAATTTGTGTGAAGAAAGGAGAATCCAAGAAATCTAAAGTGTGTGACTAGGGTAGATCTACAAACCAGTGTGGAAGGAGTACACGGGCGTGGAAAAAATTGTTGAGGAAGCGCCATCTTGTGGAAGGATTTTTCCAGTTAGGGTTTGGTGGCTAGGGCACGGAGTTAGAAGGATTTCTTCACAAGGTTGAGTTTTGGGATTAGACAAAGTGGTAGATCAGAGCAAGGGGAAGAGGATTTAAGTGTTAACACCGACCAAAAGAATGGAACCAAGGAAACCAACTGTTTCACCAAAGAAAACAAAGGGCAAGGGCAAGGGAAAGTAAATTGCTTTTGTCACAAGCACCAATGAAGAATGGTACGCAGAAATGTAGTACCCATATGGGGTATTGCTAGGAAAATAATGGGAGTCACACCTATAGAAGATGGTTGTAAGCAATTATAATCATCACACAAGCACAACAGAGAAGGAAATGGCCTCGTAGTGTAATCTCCCAACCAACAATAGCATGCTGACGGAATGCCCATTTACAATGATGAGGTAAAGGTAAAACTAGAGAAGGCAGGGTTGTTGCAGCTTTATGAGTTACCTTACTTTGGAAATCCTGAGTGACTGTATCAATGGTTGATGTTGCATGTTCATGAAGATCATTTTTTTTCAAAATGCGCAAGATGCGCATCACACTACAGATTGATATCCAAGTTCACATGCCTCAATTATGAAGGAGATAGCATTGATGATGATCTAAGTGAAAAGGAGGCCATCAAGAGACTGTAGCCACATATGACTACAAAAAGGGGTCACGATACTTTGACATCACCGAGATACCAGACCCAGTGATGAGGATGGTCACGTGCTTAGTCACCAAGCTCAATGACCAAGAATGGTGGACACAAGTAAATAAGGCATGGTTGAATGTATGTTGGAAGATATCAGAAGGGACCATCTACAACTTGTCTTCTTTCATCGCGGATGAAATTATAAGTAGCGTGCAGGAGGGAGAGAAGATACTCTTTGGTAATGTACTCCTCACTATTGTGTTCTCAGAGATTAGAGTGCCCGACGGGCTAGAAAAAAAAATTTGTAATATCCAGAAGAGGATCCCTCACCCACAAAAAGGTTTGCAAAATATACTTATGAAACCATGATGGACACTCACAAGGTGTGCCTAGAGAAATGGTATAAGTGAATGTGTGACACATTCGGGGCTAAGTGGAGGATCCCAAAGTAGTTGCCCACGCTCATAAGTGGAGAGGTAGAGTTTACAGTATACCAACACTTCTGCATTGGTAGATTTATGATGACAGATGGGAACATGAGTCCATGGTGCAAACTACCCTTCTCCTTCACCGCATTATACTTCCAAGCTGGAGTAAATCGGTTCAAGGAGGCCAAGAGACTAAGGTTCGACCTTAGTGAGGTAGATGTAGACCACCGCGAGCTATGTCGAAGCTATTCTACCCAAAGAAGCATGCATACGTGGAGAGATATGTCTCCCATGAGATATAAATAATGAATCCTTTGATGCTGCCAATTGCAGGAAGGACCGCAACAAGGGTGTATATCCATATAAGGCCTAAATTTGAAAAGAGCACTTACTTGGAGAATGATGTCTCCATTCCTGAAGACCCTATAGGAAGGAAGAATAATGCACCTCTAAAAAGAGAAAGAGAAGAGGTGCAGAAGTCACCAAGTGTTCAAACTACATAGATGGTAAGCGTGCTGAGACAAGCGCAAAGCCTAGTACTTATGTGTGGAGGAATAATTCCCCACAAGGAAAAAATGCTAGAAAAAGAGGCATCGAGCATAAAGAACCCCTCATTTAGGAGGAATCACCGAGGAAGACATCACATGTCGAATAAAAAGAAAAATCACAATCCTCTGTCTTTGAATCCTCAATAAGGAAGAAGCAAAAGGTGACAGATGAGGTCGATTTAGAAGAAATAGAAGACCTAGATGCCTACATTGGTGATAGGGATGATGATGAAGATGAACCAAGAGGTGAAGACCATCCCATCTATGAGATACATGATTCTAAAGAAGAAGGGGATGAGGAGTATAACGAAGGAGATGAGGAGAAGGAGGATGAAGAAGAAGCTAAAACCCAAGGCAAGGGGTAGGTGAGGAAGAAGTTACAAAAGAGAAAAGGACCCCAAGCCTCATAAAGGAATAGGTAGATGAAGCCGCAGAGAAAGAAGTGGCAAAGATCATCAAGGACCTGGTGGAACAAGAAGTGGAACATAGTGTGGATGTGGTGATGAAGGAAGTTGAGGAGGAGAGCATAGAAAAAGAATATGGAAGCATGGGAGGAGATCCCAGTTTGGCTATAAGCTTTCCAAGGGCTGCACACATAAGGAGGAAGAGAAAAAAAAGCATCACAAGTTCAAGGAATGGGCTACATTGATGATCTAAACAAGGTGTTACACACGTGCTTCTAGAGCACCATGCCAATGAAACATCTTCTAGCCATGACTTCATTTGATGAGGAAGGTGCATACCCTCGATGAGGAAAATGTTGTCATGGGCATTTGAGTCCCATATTGATGAGCCAAATTTTAGGTAAGCTAAGGAGCATTGATGTAAGTACCAAAACAAAAGGGATGAACCCCTTGGTGAATTCTCAACATTTATCAGATGAACAGATCTGCAACACGCTCAACAAAGTCTCAGTTGAGGTTGAAGCCAAGCTCTTTGGGAGAAATGATAGGGTAAAGTTCCTAGAGGTAGAGTTGGAGAAAAGGGAAGAGGAGCTCCTAGAGAAAACCAAGGACCTAAAGCAGGAGGAACTAATCAACGCTTAATTAAGGCATGAATTAAAATATGAGAAGGCAAGGGTGTGTGAGGCATATAAGAAGATAGAGATGATCATAGATGTTATTTTCCTAAAGCATCCAGACTTAATTTTTCCCGTGTAAAAGTATGGGTCATCCTTGCAATGCCTAAAGGACCTGACCCGCATACTCACTATGGAGAGGTGACCACTTTCCCTAGAATCAGTAGAAGATGCGTTGGTACACCAAGAGAAAGAAAATAAAATGAAGGTTGTGGAGATTGTTTCTCAGTACAACAAGATCCTCGCCGATGTAAAGGCCATCGTGCAAGTTATTAAGGATTTCTATGACAACTGCGTAGACAAAGATAGAGTGGAAAGTATCTTAGTTTCCACCCATGAAGTAGAACTCAAGGAGTTCCAAGAAAAGAACAAAGGGAACAGGGTGGAGTGAGACAAGATCCTAGCCAAAGTAGAAAAGAAATCGAAGTTGTTGAGACCTTGTGGGGCTCAATCAAGAACCAGCTAAAGGAATTATACCCTCAAATCACTCAAAGGATGGATGCACTCAAATATTTGGGCAAGCAACTAGAGGAGATTGTGGAGACAATGAGCACTAAGGGAGAGGAGCTTAGTTTTGAAGAGGTGAGTGCCTAGTGGGTGACCTTTGTCAGCAAAGCATAGAACAAGGTCGACACTTGGGGGAATTAGAAGCTAATTTAAGAAAGGATTTCCCTCTCCTCCTCTAAAAGTAAATAAATTTCCCCATTGTTTCATTATTTTCCCCATTTCTTCATTCCTTCATTATTCCATTCCAACCATTTATAAGGATCCACCATTCTTTAATTCTTTATTGAAGAGTGTTTCTAAGGACGAAGAACAAGCATAGTGTGGGGTGATGTTGGGCCCCAAAATATTAGCTAAGTACAAGAAGATGTGTGGGTGTGTGGGACCTAGTTGAAGAAGAGTGCACAAGTTGAAGGCATGCAGGGAAAGGGTTTTGGCGGGGTTTTACAGAACACACAAAGATGCGCGCACAAGGCAAAATGGATTTTGTACTTAGCCACATTCGGCATCCTAGAAGCACACAAGAAAAGCATGACCCTTGTGGATAAGGTGCCAACCTAGCGATGTGGATCAAAAAGGGAATATTCTAGGCATGCAATAGAATGTTACGAGAATACATCATTGCATGTAATGGAGAGCTCAAATCGGAAAGGCATGTTCCCATGGAGGATGACTTCGACACTTCACAACTGATCTCAGTAAACTCTAAAAGGAATGGTGGTGGGTGTTAAGGCTATATATACAAGCACCCGGTAGAAGAAAAAGATATATATATAATATATATATATATATATATATATATATATATATATGGGAAGAAAGGTGAAGCCCTGCAAAAAATAGAATGGAGGATGTTATGGGTTAGGGGTTAGGAGATCTCCGTGAGCGTTTAGCACATAGAAGGGGATGGGTTCTCATTTTTCTTTGTTATATGATGAATATGGTACATTCTTATATGAGGGTTTGTTATGACCTCAAGGGATTGTAATGTGGTTATTGAATCTATTAATATAAATATGATGCTCTGTTATAAATCATCTGTGTTCAATACTTATGCATTTTCTTTCTGTATGAATCATCTCCATGTGTTGTTTGTTATTTCTCTCACCTACATACAATGAGATGATAACTCCTAAGTTCACAAGAATGTGGTTAGTTCTTTTTGTCCTACATTTGATTATATGTTCTAAGATGATGCATTCTCACAAAAATCACATAAAGGAGAGACTAGGCACTGTAAATGCCTTGGGTGAGCACCTCATGCCTACTAGGTGATAAGTTGGAGCATGGGATTTTCCTGTTCTATGAAGGGTACAAAAATGAATACAACGGTTGGGTCTTAAGTTGTGACAAGATAAAGAAGGGGCAGCAGATTGGCTCCACAAAAAAAACATGTATATAACATGTTAAACATAATACATGACCTATGGATTGACAAAAAGTTGCATGAAGGCATGAAACCTTGAAGGTTAAATTGTTAAACTAAGGAAAAATGTGTATCTCAAAGATAAAATTGGTATAAAACAAAATATGAACTAAACACATGTTGTAGAAAGGTAAAAATAGCTCCTTTATTACTCCAAGAGGTGGAATAAGCACAAAGAATCACTCATGACCCTTGCTTTCTAACCGAGAGAAATTAAATTACTCTAAAGAACATTAATGAAGAGTCAAATATTTTTTTATAATGAGTTCTAGAGTTTTAATATAAAATACGAGAGAGAAGAAGAAGGGAAAAACCTAGACATGCAAGTAAGACTTCTAAAAATAGAAAAAAATGTGCACCATGTCTTTTGCTCCAAAAATAGCCCCATGCATGAAATCATGTGTCATTATTTATCTCTTTCCTAAAAATATTATTCATGCTTTATTTTTATCAACTCTGGTCCCAAAATAAAATTTACATTCCTATAAATAGGAAAAAAACTTTTCTTCCACTTTTGCATGTTTTTTTCTATTATCGTAAATTCTAGATAATGATACAAAACACCATTCCATGTTTTCATCTATTTTTAACTTGTCATGCATAATCTTTAACAATTGTACTAAAAATATCATTTTGTGTTTTGGAAAAAGCAAAACAAAGTGTTTCATGATGCACTTTTGGGTCGCCCAAAACTTCTTTCCTTTTGATTTCCCTTTGTTACGTAGCTTCCGCATGGGTTTTGTTCTATCTCACTCATGCCTTATATTTCACAATTTTTGTGTGGCTTCCACACCTTTTCACATGGGTTTTATTTCTTGTGATGTTCCTTTCACATGGGTTTTTCTTTCTCGTGTCACATGGATTTTGACTTATTTTCGCCCGTGTGGCCTAGTATTTCTTCTTTGTCACATGGGTTTTGTTTTCATTTTGTTACCTTTTAGCTTTCTACTGATTTGTTCCTCTATTCCGTGAACTTTTCTTCCTTCGTCATGTATCTTCACACACGACTATTGTTTCTTTTCTTGTATGTAATTTTGTACAACTTTGTTTTCTTCGTTGATTTGCTTCATTTCTTCATCATCACGCATCCTTCCATGGTGGTTTTATTCCTCCTTCACATGAATTTACGCATGGACTCTCACGTATCTCCCTCTTAATTCTATAGCTTGGTGTGGGTAATATTATTTTTATGTGGACTCTTTCAAATATCTACGTGTGAATCCTTTCCTTTGTTGTGTGGACTTTTACGTGGGTCCCATTTTCTCTTGGTTGAAGCGCATGAGACTTTATTGCTTGTTTTATTTGAATTCATTTATTGAAAACGTAGCCTTTCACGTGACCTTCCCTTATCTTTTTGACTCTCACATGACTTTGCACATGGGTTTTTCTTTCTTTACTGAAGTGCACCAAACATTATTTCTCCTTAATTCCATTATTTAACCTCTCGATTTAGAATTTTTAAGCACACAACCCGAACAAGTGATTAGAATAAACATGGAATCTTATTTGGATAATCATTTGGAAACTTCCGGGCACATCTACTTGCTAGATGTCAAAAATCCATTAGCCTTAAATCATCCATTAGGCATGGAGTCATGTACTAACTACTGCAACTTCTTGGAAACGTAGAATCAATTAAAATGTCTTATAGAAACAACAATTGTGTTAGAAGCACTTATTAAACAGACACAAACACTAAGTGGCCATGGGGACACCTTAAGGTAGGGGTCTAACTTCTCCATGTGGACCAAGAGGAAAATAGTGGGGCACTTTGAATTTGGATCGCTCAGTGTACATTAAGGACCCAAGCCCACCCCCATGTCCCACTTAGAGAAAGTGCTCTTATACCACTCCAGATTCATAGCTCGTATAATAAAATCATTTACCATTCAAAGTTTTAATGGAGTGAGCAAGGGAGAAAGGAGGAGGAGGATTTCAAAAACCAAATGGGTAGGAAATGATGCAGGACATAGGTGACCCTCAGAATGGGGTTCTGCGAAAATAAGGACCCACATTCTACACAAAGGAGGTAAGTCAAATATGTATTTTTCTCCTCAGGGTTGACAGGCTGGTGGTTTGAAATAATGAATTATCAAATCATCCTTTGGTTTCAAAAATTAAGTCTATTGAAAAGGATGGAGTCCTAATTTTGGCTATTCTTGATGGGTTAGTTGAGAAAGCTAAGTCCAAAATGGAGCACTCTCTGTTGGTAAGTTTTATGGAACTAATGTTGAATGGTTTCATGAGTGGGCCCGGAGGAAGTGGAGTCCGAAGGGTTCTCTAGAAATTGCTTCATATGTGAATGGGTTTTTTTATTATCAAACTTTCCAAACCCTAAAGACTATAAGAATATCCTTCTAGGGGGCCTTGGTTTATGGGTAGATCTAATTTGTTGGTTCAGAAATGGTACTCTGGGTTTGATCCATATAATGAGAAACCATATGAGTTTTCGTCTGGGTCAAACTTCTAGGGCTCCCTATGGAGTTTTGGGAGGAAGAAATCCTAATGGAAATAGCTAATGTTATAATAGGGTCTCTGGTTTTGTTTGATCTAGTTATAAGGGAAAGAATGAGGCTTATGTATGCATGATTTTGTGTTAATGTTCTAGTAGGGAACTTGCTTCAAAAGGAAATTGAACTTCAATCAAAATTTGGAGTCTGGATCTAGAATATTGAGTATGAGGCTTCACCATTGTTCTGTCAAAAATGCTTTCAATGGGGCATGAACAAAGACAATGCAAAGAAGCTAAGAAAGGTAAACAAGTTTGGGATAAGAAAGATAAGGGGCCGAGAAAAACTTGAGAAGAATCAAGTTTCACCCAGTAAATTGTCTCTATTGAAATATGATTTCAATGTGTTAAATATAGAAGAGACTAAGGAAATTGAGGTTCATGAAGAGATAGAGGTTCACAAGGTAGATCAAATGGAACAAAATCAGAAGAGAAGGTAATCTTAGATCAACTATAGGATGAGAAATAAAAAGTTGATCAGATCCTGAATCATGAGATCTCAAAGGAGGAGGTTTTCCAAGAGAAATTAGAGATCAATAAGGATGTTTTAATTTCTCAGGAGTAGACTTGGGATAAGATAGGTGAATCTTCTTTAAAAATGGAGGAGGTTTTCATAGATCCAGAGGTAGTGCCATGTTCTTTGAATCTGGAAAGGAATACAAAAGGGTTGGAAGAGAAGAAAATTAATACCATAAGTGTTCATAAACAAGAAAGAGCTAAAGTAGATTGTGGAAGCCTTTTTTAAAAAGAGGTAATATGTCTAATAGGGATAGAAGGGAAAAAGTAGCTTCAAAGGAAATTGATTCAGGTAAACATTGCTCTATTGAGCAGAGCATTTCTCTAAAAAAAAATATGAAGTTGATATCTTGGAATATAAGGGGTTTAAATAATCCTAATAAACAAAGTATGTTTTCTAATTTTAGGAAAACTCATAATCCTAATATTCTTTTGATTCAAGAGACTAAAATGAAAAAAGAAAAATGGGTGAAGTTAAGAATAAAGTTTGGTTTAGATATGATATGCATGTGTTTCCTCAACTAGGGCTTCTAGTGGCATCTTACTTTTTGGATTCTTCAAGGGAAAGGGAGGGGATTGTGTTAGTTCATTCATCTCATCATCTTGCCATTTTTTTTAAAGAAAAGGAGAATGGATCTTTTATGGATTTGTTCAAATATATATGCTCCCAACTCTAATGTTGAGATAAGAAAGCTTTGGGTGATATTTTTCATTTTTCGTGGTCAATATAAGGATATAGACTAGTTGATATGGGGGACTTTAATTCCCCTTTAATCCTGGAAGATAAAAAAGGTGGAACCAATGGATACAATGATAGTATGGGGATTTTATAGATTTTATTGATGATGTAATCTAGTGGACATTGAGTTGAGAGGGGGCGAGGTATACATGGTCTAACCAACGTGTGGGAGATGGTCTCATTCAAATAAAGTGGATAGATTTCTCATCAATCCTTCTTGGTTCTCTTCTTTTGGAGGAACTTTTCAGCCATGCCAAGAATTAGATCTGACCATAGTCCAATTTGTCTTCAATCTAGTAATAATATTGGTTTGAGAGGAGACCTTTTAGATTTTTTAAAATGTGGTTACTACATCCTAGCATCAAGGAGGAGATTCAATCATGTTGAAAATAAATGTGAAAGGTAAATCCATGTTCAAATTGGTTTCTAAATTAAAAAATGTGAAATATAGAATGAAAATATGGAATAAGGAGACTTTTGGCAACATTTTTTCTCAAAAAACTCAGATAGCTGATGATCTTAGGAAGATTGAGGATCAAATTGAAAATTTGGGTTTGAGTCAAGAGTTAAGGGACAAGGAGAAATATTTTTGTCTTGATTATCATAACCTTGAAGCTAAAGAAGAGGCTTATTGGAAACAAAATTCTAGGGTTATGTGGTAAAGGAGGGGAGATATGAATACAAAAATTTTCCATCTAATAACTTCAATGCATAAAAATAGTAATACTATCTTGGAAATTGTTGATAGGAGAGGTGTGAAAATAAAAAATCAGTGGAGATCTCAGAGGAATTCATAGGTTTCTTCTCTAATTTTCTTTCTTCAGGTAGGGAGCTAGATCCTATTAAGGAGAGTAATATTGCCAATTTATTTCATCCTATTATCAATAATCAGAAAATGCTGAAATGGTTAAAATTCCTTCCCCTGAAGAGATAAAAGTTGTTTTTTTTATTTGGAAGGGAAAAATCCCTGGGATGGTTTTCTAGCTTTCTTTTTCAGTTTTAAGGAAATTGTGTCATGAAGATGTTGAAGATGTTGTTACAAGATTTCTTTAGGCATGGTAAACTTCTGAAAGAGGTAAATAATACTTTTATAGCCCTTGTTCCAAAGGTCCTAGGTGCTGAAAAGGTTGCTGATTTTAGACCTATTAGTTTATGTAACATTGTCTATAAGATTATCACTAAAATAATTTCCTTCAGAATCAAAGGTTTATTGGAAGGTTTTATTTCTCCAAATCAGGGAGCTTTTGTGAAGGTAGACAAATTTTAGATAGTGTTATTACTATTCATGAAACTATTCACTCTTGTGGATGTTTCTAAAAGGGAGGCTATGTTGTTAAAAATTGATATGAATAAAGCATATGATAGGGTGTCATGGAGATTTCTAAGTATCATTCCAAAGAGACTGGTTTTCATGATCATTTCATCAAAATGATAATGGAATGTATTTCTACCCCCAAATATTCAATTCTTATTAATGGTAAGTCTAAAGGTTTCTTTTCATCAGGAAGAGGATTGAGGCAGGGAGATCCACTATCACCCTTTTCTATATATTATTATGGTAGAAACCTTAGGCAGACTTTTTGTTGACCAAAAAAAAGGAAGATTCTTAATGGGTTAATCATTTTGAATGGTCTAGATCCTATTTCTCTACTAATAGTTTGTTGATGATACTTTTCTTTTGGGTAAGGCTATTGTTTCAGAAGCAAATGCTTTCAAGGATATTCTTCAAGATTTTGAGGATGTCACAGTCAGCTCATTAATTTCCACAAAATCTCTATTTTCTTTATGAATGTGGATGAAGAAATTCATAATATAATTTTGTTGTTTTTTGGAGTTCCCAATTAAATATTTTTCAAGTTCATATTTGGGTATGCCTCTCTTTAAAGGGAAAATGGTTTGGAAAATTGGAATACTCTTGTCAGTAGATTTTAAAAAAATTAGCTTCTGGAAGGGGGATTTGTTATCTCAGGATGGGAAAATTACAATTGCTCCAAAGCTCCTTACAAGTCTAGTGGTCTACCTTATGTCAGCCTTTCAAAATGCCATCAAAAATTAGAACTATCATTACTCATATTCAGCGGAGGTTTCTTTGGTCAAGTACAAAAGCTAAGGATAGGATTCTCTCTGGTGGCATGGGATAAAGTAATGACTCCCAAAGAGTGTAGGAGGACTTGGTCTGAAGGATATTAAAAGTATGAATATTTCTTTAATAGAAAAAGTTTGGTGGAGGCTTATGCGTGAGGAAGGATTGTGGGAAAATATTCTAAAGGCCAAATACTTGTATAGGGATCGGGGGATTTTATTTCTAATGATGTTCTTCCTGAAGGCTCATGTTTTTGGAATGGATTATGCAAATGTAGAGGTTTACTGCTGAAAGGAAGTAAGTGGGAGATTGGGGATGGTATAAGGATTATATTTTGGGATGATTGGTGGTTCAAATAAGATCCCTAATCAATCAAAGGTAGTGGAGTATCTTAGCTCCTCATTTTAAATCCTCAATGGGAAGCCTTCTCAAATTATTGGGTGAAGACAGATTGGGGGTGGACTTGGAAACCTCTTGAATGGGTAGGTCAAGATGAGGTTGCAAAGGAGGCAATAAGAGTGTTGAATACTAATTTAGGTGGTATGCATATACCTTCTTTTCCAAAATAGGATGCTTTGATATGGGATTTGACTAAGGATGGAGATTATTCTGTTAGGACTAGTTATGGGGTGGCTTGGTAATAATACCCTCCCCCAAATCCTTTTTGGAAAAATTTTGGGACAATGCTCTTATTCCAAAGGTAAATTTGTTCTTGTGGCATGTGGTTCAAAAAAAAATTTCTAACTATTGATAATTTGCAAGCCAAAGGTATGATGATACTGAATAGATGCATATTTATGTAAAAATGCTAGTGAAACTATTCAACATCTCTTTCAACAATGTTCCTTTTCACAAAGAGTTTTGAATAATGTTTTGAGAGCATTTTCGAGTAACTTGGGTCTTTCTAGAATCTTTTATGACTTGTATATGCAATGGGCTAGTCCCTTTTCTTCCCTCTATCTTTTAAAGGCATGGAGGTTTGTTTTCCCTCATTTTTATGGGGAATTTGGTTGGAAAGGAATAATAGGATCTTTAAGGAAAAACAAAAAAGCTCTACCAGATTGGGGAATGTCATTTTAGGGGAAATGGCTAATAACCTGTCCATTATCAAGTTCAAGGAGCTAAAAGGATATCCAAATCATGAAACAGAGATTATTCAAGTGTTAGGAATTAGTCAGAGTCTCCAAAAAATTTCCAATTGGAAGAAAGATATTAGGAACAATGTAAAATGGGAAAAACCTTGAGGGATGGTTGAAACTTAACTTTGATGGAGTTATGAAAGGAAGCTCTAGTTTAGCTAGGGAATTGGAGGTATAATTAGGAATGAGGAGGGTTCCTCATTTTAGCTTATGTTGATCCCATAGGTAATAAAACAAATAACTATGTAGAAGCATATGTTGTTCTTAGTGGAATTAAATGGGCTATCTCTCATAAAATAAGGAAGATTTATATAGAGGGAGATTCTTTATATATTATCAATGTTATGAAGGGTATTTCTAAACATCATGTTAGTATTAATTCTATCATTGTGGATATTATGGGCCTTTTATCTAAGTTTGAAGAGACTCATATTGGGCATGTGTATCGAGAGGCCAATTGTTGTGTGGACACGTTGGCTAATATTGGAGTACGGGCCCATGCCAAATCATTATGGAAAATTGAGGAAGAATTACTAGTCAGTAAGTAAAAAATCTATCCTCAATGCAAAAAGTAAATTTAATGTCAAGTGTGTGAGAGGGATTTAAGTTATCCTTTTCATTATTTTAGGTTGTGTGAAGGTTCATATCATTCAAATTATTGCTAAAACTTGGTTTTTGTGGGTTTTATTACCATCTTGGTACATGTTTCAAAATCAAATTTTGAAATGGGTGGGAGTAGGGTTAGGTTTGAACCTTCTTCTTGCATTGGTTTAGAGAGGGACTCTGTCATCTGGGAGATTTTCAAGAATGGGGGATCACATTTTCCTTTCAAAAATTAAGAGGTCATGATGAGAACCTATCAAATGAATTTTCTACTTGGGATAATGGTGTTGTGAGAATTTGTGGAATCAGTGTGTTGGTTTGAGAGGAGCTCATAGGATGCATCACAGGCATGGATTGTTCTGGTAGTAAGGTGTTCAAATACAGAACCAAGCTTCAGGAAGAGGTTTTATACTTTCTTAGAGGATGATGAAAAATATAATACATGGAGGATGGAATTTCTCACACGTCACTCTAGAAGGTGGTATGAGGTATGCTTCCATCTAATGAAGTACATAACGTTGGATGGAAAGTTTAGAAAGCTTCATATGCAACATTTTATGTTTCTCAATCACTTTAGGAGGGGTAAAAAGATGAGTATCTCATTTTATCTTTACAAATCACTTCAAGTTTCTCATCAGATACTTTCAAGCTGAGAAAATTGTGGCTCCCCTTCACCAGGGGCTTATTTTATTCTTGTGAAAGTGGGTAATCTAGTTCCTCAAACTAGGTTTTTGGGTCTAGTTTGGGTGAGGATTGGGAAGATCATCTTACTTTGGCAAATAGACTGAAACTTAACAAAATGAAAGAAAAATCCAAAAAAAGACTTAGATGCTGATTGTGCTTCAAAATTTAGCAAGACAAAATGTGGAAGATGGCCATAATAAGGGTTTGATGGGGGGTAATACTCTAATAAATTTCTTTTTAATAAAATTATTTCCTGGAGGATATAGTGAATCAAGTTAAAAGCTGAAAATAGGAATTTGATAAGGGGTGCTCAATGTACTAATGTTGAGATGGTGGTTCTGGGTCATAAGATTGAGGCTTTACAAGGTATGGTTATTGCAGATAAAGGGAAGAGGATGAATCTTTCCATAAGTAGCTTGGATGATGATGAACATCTTGATATCCGAGAAGGAGATCATGGGGCTAAGTTTGAGGACAAGAGGAAAATGTGTTTAGGAGGGCCTTTTCTTCTCTTTTTGCCGACCGATCTTGAGGTTTTTTTATTTTTAGTCTATTTTTTTCTCATTCCTTTAATGTTTTTTGGCTCATTGTTCGGCTCTAATGGAGTCAATCCATTTTTGACTTGAGATTTTTTATAGAATTTTTTTATTTTTTGAGAGCTTCATTATAATATCTTATGTATTTGGCCCTTGGAGCCTTTTCCAAGTATTATATATCAAAAAAATTGAGGTATATCCTATTAACCAGGATAGGCGGGTCATTTCCATTCAACTTGGAGAGTTGAAATACATTATGTTATTTGTAGTATGTAATCAAATATGTCCCACTCCAAAAAGAATCAAAAGTTTGTTCCAATGATTATTGTTTGATGAAGCTCCATGATTTTCATTTCTTTATTTCTAATTTATTTCAACTCAATCCACTCTACAAATCTGATTTCCATTGAATATTCTTCCATCATCTCCATTTTTTTAATGAGGTCTAGAGCTAGTAACTCATTAGAAATAGGAAACCTTACTTCTCTACCATAAACAAACATGAAAGGATAATTACCAATTGATCTTTTAGGATTAATCCTATTAACCAATAAGAATAATTTCAAATTTATATGCCATGATCTCTTATTTTCTAACATAGCTCTTTTGATGATTCAGAGAAGATTCTTGTTGGTTAACTCATCCAATCCATTCCCTTGAGGGTAATAATTGGATGATGTTGATAGATGAATTCCAAGCTTGACTAGCCATGTGTTGATATTTGTTCCAAGGAAATATAATTTCTTATCTAAGATAAGTGTTTCAAGAACACCAAATATTGTGACTAAACTTTCATAAAATTCTAAAAATGAAGTTTTGTTTGCCTCTTTCAAAGCCATTGCTTCTGTCCATCTTGTGAAGTAATATATAGCTGTGAGAATCCATTTATGACCTACACTAGAAGGTGGATTAATCATGCCAATAAAATATAATCCCCATTGCATGAAAGGTTGATTTACCTGAATGGGTTGAAGAGGAAGAGCTATTAAATTTTGTTTCTCTATAAAAATGGCACACTTTACACACTTCCTTACCCATTCATGATCATCTTTAGAAAATTTTGGCCAATAATAACCAGCTCTCATAACCTTCAAGGTTATATCTCTTGGTGTAAAATGGTTGTCGATAAAGCTCCACAGAGAATTATTCCAAAACATGCTCAATTTATTCGAATCAACATATCTTAAAAGAACTCCATTCACATATTTTCTAAACAATATGTTATCAACAAGAACATAAGGAATAAACTATAATCTAAAATACCTCATTTTCAATTTTTCCAAACCCTATGGGCATTATCCATTTTGAAGAAAATGGATCATATCTTGGGTCCAACTTTGAGGCAATGAAGGATTAGTTGTGTTTGAGATCATCTTGAAGCACTAAAATATGATTTTTATCATCATGCAAATCTGAAGCTAGTTTTTCACACAATCCTCTTCCTCTAACCAACTTAGTGACTTTAATATCAACATCATATTCCATCACTTTTTGATCCAACTTTCTCTTTTCTCATTCAAATCCTTGTTTGAAAGTGTAGACACCAAAATTGGGTCACACTCCCCTTGACCCCTCATCAAATAACCAACCTGAACACACTTACCTAGCCATGGCCCCTTTTACCCCACACTAATATTAATTTAATTAATTAAATTAAATTAATCCATGATCTCACAATATTTATTATTTAATTATCCTAATTAAGATAATTCCTACCCCGCCACCTCACCTAGCCACCTCACCCTAAATATATTCTTAGTATGTTGCCATAACTAACTAAGACCTACCTAAACCCTAAAAATCAATGCCTACAATATCTCTAACCACATTCCTACCCATTAGAAAGGAAGCTTCCATTCTAATCCACAAAAACAAACTAACTGGACCCAAGAAATCAAGAAGATCTTCCCATTTTAGTAAACCTAGGGAATCTCGCCTTAACCGACGTTGGTCACCCCTTAATCGACATCGCTTAACCTCGAACCATCATCGGTCACCTTTTATTCCCCTTTGGTAACCTTATTTCGAGGTTGGCACATTTCTGAGAGCAAGAGAGAGTAATCACATCTGCATGCAATCAGAGTGAGCATCCGTTCACACCCAGACATCCATAACCATCCAAGCCAAGAGTTGATTCAGCCAAGCAAGGAGAAAAGCCCAAGAAGCTCAAGCAAGAGTCTCCTATTAATCGGTGGCCCTTCATAGAAGAAATATCTCACCACCATCTCCACTCTTCACCCACAGTGACCGGTAGCAAATTCCAAGTAAGTATACTTCTCTATTCAGTCTAATTTTGTTTGAATACTTTCAGTATTTAGATTCTTCTATGTGCTATTTCTTTCCTAGCCACTCACAGGTCCTCTCTGGTAACTATCCCCCTATACTTCTTCCAAAACCCCTCAAAACCCTATCCTAGTAATCCAACACCCCATTCCAACCTACCCAACCCTTTGTGCAATCACAAAAAAGATCCAAAATCCGTTCCGCAACATCTTCCATTTTCCCACAGTCACCGCATCGCCTCTCCCTAAACTTTTGTCAATCAAGACTCTACCAGCGTTGTTCTACCTACCTGATACTTCCCTTTACTACCATTCACCAACTTACCCATCAACTCCTCCCAGCTTCACCAAAACCCCACTAGACCTGCCCATTGACCTGCATCCCTACCCACACCTCCTAGACACCTCACCCAGTTCCCCATCAACCTAGGAAAATAGACCCAGACCCCTATTCTTGACCCCCTATCATTTCTTCAATGACTGACATCGGTCATGACTAACCAGCATCGGTCAGGACTAGACCGGCATTGGTCTCTATGTCTGTCAACATAGTACAAACCAGCAACCTACCTACTTACTCTAAGTTACCTATAATCACCTGTGACCTTCATCGATCTCCGCCGGATCTACGAAACCTAGAACCATTTACTTGACCTCTGGATCTGATCCTAACCTAGCATGTTAGATTATATTTTTCTTATTACTTTTATATGAGATGCCTAAATCATATTGACTATAGTAGGACAATATTTACCTTATTTCTTGCATCAATTTGTTTACAACAGTGGATTGATAGCCTTCTAGGGAGTATCGCACTTCCTGATCTAGCATATGCTAGGCAGTCCACTGCATATGCTATTTAACTTATATTTGGTGGTCTTGTTTTTAATTTTAGGTAGTTCCTCCTAGCCAAAAGGAATCTCTCATAGTCAGATTCTCGGATCAAGAAGTCATACGCACGCAACAACCTCTAACCAGCCTTCAACAGCTTATTCCCCTTAGCCTTTTACCCTTATCTTTTCATCACATTCCAATAAATTTTCTAAGAATCCATTCACCGATCGTTACCATCTTAGATTCAAACCATGTTGAATGAATTGAATATAAAAATCAACATCCATACTCAAGACGACCCGCACATTCTAAAGATCACCAATCTTTAGATACTATTGAACAGGATGCCATCACTTCTTTCCTCAAAAATCATAACCATTCTTTCACTTGGTCTTACGCTGAAATTCTTGGTATTGACCCCACCATCATGGTCCACAATATTGTAACCATTCCCGATGCCAAACCCATAAAACAAAAGTTGAATAAAATGCACCCTCACATTGCTCTTGTGGTCAAAGAAGAACTTCAAAGGTGCCTTCTTTTCTCGTTTCCTTCAACTTACCCATTTATTATCCCTGATGGATTTCTAACATTGTCCTGTCATGAAGGTGATAGAGGGACTTCGCATTTACACATATTTCTATGACCTCAACCTAGCTTGCCCAAAAGATGACTTTCCTCTACCCGGTATTGACCAGCTGGTTGACCTTACTACTAGTCATGAGATGCTATCACTCATGGATGGTTTCTTGGGTTATAACAAAATCTTTCTTGCCCAAGAGGATCAACTCAAAACCACATTCATCACCCCTTGGGGACCTTCTACTATCAAGTCATGCCTTTTGGCCTTAAAAACATTGGTGCCACATATCAACGAGCTATGACTTACATCTTCCATGACATCATGCACCATATATTGGAAGATTACGTAGATGACCTCCTTACCAAATCTAAATGTCACTCGATCACCTCATTGTCCTAAAGACCATCTTTGACCGCCTCATTAATTATTGTGTTTGCCTTCAGCCCAAGAAGTGTGTCTTTGCGGTTCTCTCAGGAAATATCCTGGGATTTATCATTTCCTTACATGGTATAGAGGTTGACCCTGATAAATTCAAGGCCATTCTCAAAATTCCTCCACCCACTAACCTGCGGTAACTCCGTAGCCTACAAGGTAAGTTACAGTCTATTCATCGTTTCATTTCACAACTTTCCGATCAATGTCATCCATTTCATCATCTTCTCAAAAAGGATGTCTCCTTTAAATGGGATGATGACTGCCACAAAGCTTTTGAGGCCTTAAAACAATACCTTCTCCAACCACCTATACTCATTCCACCTAAAGATGATCAACCCTTCTACCTATACATCTCTACTACCGATCACTCCTTAGGGGCCATGCTCACTCATCATGATGAACAACATAGGGAGTAGGTGGTTTATTACATAATTCATACTCTTCTAGACTATGAAACCTAATACACCCATGCCGAAAAACTTTTCTTAGCCTTAGTTTTTGTTGCCACTAAACTCTGCCATTACCTACTCAACCACAAAACCTATGTTGTGACCAACACTGACCCCTTACACTTCATGTATGCCAAACCTTATCAAAATCAATGGGATACATGTTGGCTCATGCTTCTAGCTAACCTTGACCTTGAATTCATCCATTAAAATTCCATCAAGGTCCAGGATATCACCGACCAATTCACCGACGCACCTATTTTCAGAGATCAACCCTCTAACTTTGACTTTTTAGATGAGTCTATTGCTACCCTTTCCCTGGAAGAACCCGCTTACCAAATGACACTCTTCTTCGATGGTTCCAAGTGTCAGCATGGGGTGGGGTTGGTGTTATCCTCATTCCACTTGATGGTGAACCCATGCCTTTGTCTTTCAAACTCAATTTTGATTGTACAAATAATATTGTTGAATACGAAGAACTCGTATTGGGTCTCTAGGCTGCTTATACCTTAGATGTTAAGTCCATCAACATCTTTGGTGATGCTCAACTGGTCAAAAACCAAGTTAATGGTATAGACCAGTATCATAATGAGATACTTCAAAAGTATAAGCATCATGTGGACATAATTTTTACTACCTTTGACCATTACACCCTTCAAACCATCCCACATTCTACCAACAAATTTATAGATACCATGGCCTGCTTGGCTTCTCAGATACCTACTTCGCCCGCTGACTCTAAAATATTTGTCATCATACAAAGACTCCAATCACCCTCTTATTTACCTCATGAAGTTTACTCTATCGAACCATTGCTCCTGACCCGAGTGACCTTTGGTATAAACAATACTCAAACTATCTTTCCCTCTCCATCTTACCTCTTGACCTCACTCATAATGGACAACCCACCTTTCTCAAAAGGGCCTCTCGTTACGTCATCATGGGTGGCCTCCTCTATAAGTGTGGCTTTGACGGTATTCTCTTACGGTGCCTTACAAGTTATAAAATTTCCTATACCATTAAGGAAGTTCATGATGGCATATGTGGAGGTCACTTCAATGGTCTCACGGTTACTAAGCATATTCTTTGCCTAGGATGTTATTGGCCGACCCTTAACCATGATTGTTACGACTACATTAAGCATTGTGTAAAATTCCATCAACATGCCAATCTTCATCATACACCCAGTCATGCCTTACAGTCACCTATGACCTTTGGTCCCTCAATGGGGTTTGTATCTTATCGTGAGAGATCAATCCCCATTCTTCCCAGAGACATCAATGGATAATCATCGCTACCAAATATTACACTAAATGGGTTGAATCAAGTACCTCTCATCTCAGCTAAAGCTAAGAAAATATGTGAGTTCATCAATCATCACATTAATTTTTGCTTTGGCATTCCACATTGCCTTCTCATCACCGATAACGAAAAACAATTCAAAAATAAAATCTTGCGAAAAATTTTGATTCCTTCAAGATGTAACTAAGTTTCTCATCACCATATTACCCACAAACCAATGGCCAAGCTGAATCCACTAATAAAACCCTGAACAAAATTCTCATGAAAGTGGTTGATGATATTGGGAAGGATTGGCATACGCACATTCCTTTCACCCTATGGGCATACCATACTAGTATTCGCACTTCTACTTCTGCCACTCTTTTTTCTTTGGTCTACTATACGAGAGGTTGTTCCGCTTTATTGAAGTCTAGATTCCATATCTTTGTATTTCTCTCCATGATATGCTCAATGATGATGACTTTCACTAGGATCGTTTAGCACAACTTGAGTTATTAGACAAACGTCGTCTTAATGCTCTTGACCATCTCCAAGTTTACGAAAAATGTATCAAACATGCATATGACAAACATGTTCATGAACGAACCTTCCAAGTTGGTGATCTCATCCTGAAGGAAAATCAACATGTAACCAAAGAAAAAAAAATTAAACGAGGAAAATTTACTCCTAATTGGCTTGGACCATACATCATGACTCATGCTTATGGATCAGGTGCTTATCATTTATCTTCACTAGACGGTAAACCCAAACCTGAGCCCCTTAATTCCTTGCATATTCGACCATTCTACTATTGACTTTTAGTCCTACCTCACCTTTTACCTCTTTTCATGCTCATCCCTTGAGTGCCATTCACTTCCCTCCTTTCACTATGCCATCCCCAATAATTAAACAAGAATCATGTGTGTACCTGTCACTATTTTACCCTCTCTTAAATATGTGTACCATGGCTTTGCACATGGCATGATTCTCATGGATACTTTTCATCTTCTTTCAAATGAGATCCCATTGTCATTTCACCTTGCTTTCTGAATAAGAATTTGATTCCTCACCCTAGTCTTTTCCATGATTTAAAATCCCTCACATAATTTCCACATGGGATCCAACTCCTTGAGTCAAAATTCCAATAAAAAGATGACTCCCTCCAAAGGGACATATTTCTCTCTACATCGCTGCTATAAATAGACTGCTCCCTCGAAGGACAACTATGTAAAAGCCTACTTCAAAAAAAAACAAAAAACAAAAAAATTGAAGCTTCCCGCATCGATCAGCTTTGCGAAGACCTCAAGGAGATAATTTTCTCATCCCATATAGATTTCCCGCATCGATCAGTCTATCTCAAATACAAGTCAAATAAAAAACTTTTTCATCATGGACTTGCTCATTGTGATCTTGGATCTCTTTCCTATAAGCATGCTACCTCATATCATATAACCTAACCATTTTTCACCTTCTCACCCTTTGCACCTTCATTTCCTACCACCTCAAGGGACCTACTAAAATGTGAAAATTGGTGATCATGTGACTATTCTTCACCTTTAGAATAATCAATCATGTAATGTCTTTAGGGTCTTACGTTCACCATCATACCTAAGGTATGGTCAACCCGTTATGATCCTCACCAATCAAGTGGATCTCTTACCTCCTCTTATCTTTTAACTTCTTCATTATGTATTGATTATCCTATATAGGACTAGACCCTTGACACTTATCTCTAGGATTTTTTCCTCTTTCACCACAATCAACTCAAAATCACCCATACCTATTTGCCCACAATTCAACCAAGCCTAAATAATCTAGACTCAATCATGCCTATAACCTACTAACCCATTCTCATACCTCCTCACATTTTTCCCTAGCTTATGGGAGAACTACATTGGCCTGAGGTCCCTTTTTTAGGACTATGTAGGCAACACTTCAAGGGCATGGGGCCCTTGCAAGTTAGCACAGCCACTCTCTACCCTTACTAATTTTCCCCTTATTTTCCTATTCACATTATACCTAATTTTTCCTTTTGTATATTGACAACTGGAAGTACGATCTCAACACACAATAACAAATACACATATCTACCATCCATGTTTCAAACATCATCATAACATTCATCAATTCATCATTTCATATTTCCACATAAAACAAAAATTTGGAAATCTACATCATCACGTATATCTATATTACCATTTGTTATTTGTATCACTAATTACTTGTAATTTAAACCCAAACTTAACTCAATCCATGCCTAAACCAAAACTTGACTCAATCCATGCCTAAACCGACCTGACTCAATCCATGCCTATGACCTAACTCAATCCATGCCTAAACTGACCTAACTTAATCCATGCCTAAACCGACCTAACTCCATCAATGCCTAAACTGACATAACTCAATCCACACCTACATCCACCTAAATTGATCCATGCCTATGATCCGACTCTATTATGCCTATACTACTTGGTTTCCATCACATATATAAATCATAATGGAAATCTGCACATAACCATATAGACATCATGCCATAACCACCATCATCTCTATAAATAAATCATCCAAACACGTATATCCATATACATGAATCTCAAGTATCTTCAGCACGTAGGCCGATGTATATAAAAAAGTCTCAAAAACTCTCATGCACATCCTCACTATCTTCGGCACACAAGCCGGTATATATGTCAAAAATAAACTAGTCATATATAGAGCTCAATCATCTCCCAATCGATATCTAGGCATATCTCATCCATCTCCTCCTCTGCTCATCTAGCCCGACATCCAGCTAACCTCTCTCTGCCTCGCTGTGGTCCGGCCGCCGATGGTCCTGCCTCTGAGAGCTAGCCTTCATGCACTAGTGACCTCACCATGACTTGGTCCCTAGACTTGCCATCCCCTTGTACTCTCCACACTATGTTTGTAGGATCTGCTCCTCTCACTCGAGGCCTGTTGTTCTCTATGCTTGGCATATGATAGAACATATATCCCTGCTACCATCAAGTGATCCTAATAGTACCTCACCTCTCCCATGGCATCTCTCAACCTCACTGCAAGTATTGTCTACAATGGTGCCATCAACCTCGACCCCCCTACCTACCCTTGTGGTGGTGCCATCGGCCCCAAAACCTACACTCTATACTCGGGCCTCGAAGGGCCACTATCTCTGTGCTCTCGTAACGCCAACCGCCTCGCAAACCTATAACTTGTCCCTGTGTCATGGCCAACTAGCCCTATAAACCTGTCACCTACACCTGAAGGGTGGCTACCTACACCCAATCTCCATCTCCACCATCTCCCTCTCCCCGTGTGTGCATCGGTCCTTGCACTCTCTATGCATCAAAAGCAGCCACTGCGCCTGTGCAAAGTCACAACATGTGCCTCGGCCCTTGTCGGATGTCCTGTGTATTATGCCCAACTGGGTCACTAGGGTAGCCACTTGTCCATGTAGGGAATCTCTTTAAACTATGATAGTAGTTAAATCAGTCTACCTCAGCCTCAGCGGTACTTCTCATAGCTATGCATCCCACCACTATCTATACCTATCTATCACCCCAACATCATGTATTTGCCGATTGATCGGATCCTCCTCATGCCCGGTCGGTCAAGATAGGTCATGCCACAGACACATAGGCCTCTCCACATCATCTCTCCTATACTATGGGAAGGGTGGGGGTATATCCTGTGGCAATCTAAACTGTTGCCACCGACCCGGTCTATGGGTATCATCTCATGCTCCCCTGCCCATTGCCCCTCTATCCACCTATGAATATGTAACCCATCCAGCTCCTTCACCATCCTCATGTATGAGGGGAAGCCCCATATGGCCTCTAAATGATGTCCATGCTAGAAAATCCCTCCAGTAATCACATGTAATAGGCTACGTCATGTGTAGCTCTCACCACTCGGCACTCTCTAATAACTGTCACCCATCACCTATAACCCACTCAAAAAAAACTTGGCTCAAATACATCATCCCGAGGCATACCAACTGGGTGCACACACACACAATATGCTCATAGGCCCAACAATGTAATAAGAATGTACAAAGATAAGTTTGAATCACCGTAGTCGCCCATAAGCCCACAAACTCCCTGTTTAAGCGTACTCAAGAATGCAGTGCCCATACAAACCAAATCATGTTCTCCACCATGTCATTTAAAACCCCCATCAATGACTATGAGAATCTCCCACCCTCTGCATCTGGTAGTACAAAATAATATACTTCCTCCATCAGAAGCACTACCAGCCTCATCTCCTCATGGTAGGCTTGGTACATCACCCCGTAGCTCATACTAGCACTGTGGAATCCTAACAATGCCATCCCCTCTCCAAACACTTGTAACAATAACTCCTTGGATGCCTCTGAGGAGATCGAGTAAACCTGTGTACCTATTATAGGTAGTCACAGGATCCTATAAACATCCTCTAGGGTGATCGTGATCTCACCACAAAGAAATGGAATATATTGGTCACCGAATCTCATCTATCGATGAGGGAAACCATCAAAATCACTTCGTGGACCACGTGTCGGTAACGTCTAACCCCAATCAGAACCATCTTTGTAATATGGCTCCACTCCTCAGCTATCACTCCCCCTTGTACCTCCATGAGTAAGGGAGGTACCCTATCCCTCATCTGTAGCTAGTCCCTAGCCTACATACGACCAATCATATTATAAAAACTTGACCATACCTACATGCAACCTTGCCACACCCACTATACCACTTACCCTAACTAAATCAACCTTTCACCTATATCTATTCCCTAAATAAACACTACATATCTACCCATGCCTAAGACCCTCACCTATTTTCATTTTACCTATCTACCCACACATCGACCCTCCCTTATTTTCATTTCACCCCTCTCATCGATCTTCGTTATTCACCCACCTACCCATACCCATAACTCTTCCCCCTACCTATCTCTCCCCTACCCCTACCTATATGTCTCAGTAACCCATCTATTTTAGCTCCTTGTGGACTGCCTCTCTAGCCTACCAACCGACATTGGTCATTATTAACCGATCACATTCCAACAATAACCGCATCGGTCACGCATCTGTGACCGATACCACCTCCTCACCGACACCGACGCCAAGAGCGGACCGACATTGGTCACTCGCGCGCGGCGATAAACCCGTGACTCCCTTCCCTATTTCTACCTACACTTATCCTTTCTACCCATTTCCCCCATAAATGCCTACCCAATACATATTCCCACCCCTCATTTACCTAAATCTACCCTCCCTTCTTCCCCTTTTCTCAATAAATTCCCCGCATTCAAATTTTAATATTTTCCCCCCAAAACTCACTTTCCTCCTACCGATTTCTATCCTCCACCTACTCAAAACAAACAATAATAGGAATTGACTCTTACCTCATCATGTTGCCATCTACGTGGTGGAACATCGGGCCACTACACAGTCCACCCGATCCCTCTCCTACCTCTACCATCACCAATTTCCCGCTGGCTCTCCACCCAATCAAATCGATCACACCACGCTCGTAGACCCACCTATCGACCAACGATCACTCACTTTGTGGCTCACTAACTTAGCTCTCCATGTTGTTACTTTCCACCTCTTTCTCTCTCTCTTGTTATTTTCTCCTATGTGGAAAATGACAAATGATTTTCAAAAACATGAAACTTTTTCTTTTTATAACCTTCCCGACTTGACCAATGACGATTTCACCTCGACCGACATCGGTCCTATGCCCTAGAATACCATGATTAGTTCATGGCAACCGGTATTGGTTAATTATGGCCATTGTCGGTTATCCTGCTTCAGTCTTATTACTACCCATTACCCCTAATTTTCTGGCCTAAATCCTTTCTACCTCACCCACACCTGACTTGGACACTTCACTTTACCCTCCTGACCTCATCATTTACCACCTAACCTCTTCATCATTTAGTGACTTGCTATTTTACCCATACCTCATCCCTACCCATGTCGTGACCTAGCTACTTGGACCTAGAACATTTCTAGTGACATGTGCCCTCATGTGCTCCTTATACCTTACGACACAGTCATTACCCATGTTTTTGACCTAATGACCTTACCTTGCCTCTTGTTGTCGTGATTGTTTATCCTGACCCAACCTTTGGTGTACCAAAACATACCTAAACGTTCTTGCACCTAACCTGCGTTGTGTTTCCTGACCATATCCTATACCTTGGATACCGGAATCACCTCAACCTTATTTGGATAAACCTATCAACCTTAGACAATGTAGAGTTTGCATGCTCTTCAACCTAGTATCATGCTGCAATTTATACATGTGTGTGCATTTGACTATTACTACCTTTGACCCTGACGACATTAACTAACTAGATTACCCGATTGAACCTTTACCCCCTTACCCCTGTTTTCCACCTTCCTCTTCATCACATTCACCTTTTATCAAACCACTCACCGATTCTACTTGCTGCCTCATCAATTCCTAGTCTGAGGGGATTACCTTCACCCACACATGGGGCAACCACATCTTATTTTTGTCAATGTCACTTACCAATACAAGCTACACAATAAAAGGGGAAAAATGTAGACACCAAAATTGGGTCACACTCCCCTTGACCCCTCATCAAATAACCATACTTGAACACACTTACCTAGCCATGGCCACTTTTACCCCACACTAATGTTAATTTAATTAATTAAATTAAATTAATCCATGATATCACAATATTTATTATTTAATTATCCTAATTAATATAATTCCTACCCCGCCACCTCACCTAGACATCTCACCTAGCCACCTCACCCTAAATATATTCTTAATATGTTGTCATAACTAACTAAGACCTACCTAAACCCTAAAAATCAATCCTACAATCTCTCTAACCACATTCCCGCCCATTACAAAAGAAGCTTCCATTCTAATCCGTGACAACAAACTAACTGGACCCAAGAAATCAAGAAGATTTGCCCATTTTAGTAAACCAAGGGAATCCCACCTTAACCGACGCCGGTCACCCCTTAACCAATGTTCTGGGTCAACCTAGAACCATCATCGGTCACCTTTCATTCCCATTTTGTAACCTTATTTCCAGGTTGACACATTTCTAAGAGAAAGAGAGAGTAATCACATATGCATGCAATCAGAGCAAGAATCCTTTTACACCTAGACATCCACAACCATCCAAGCCAAGAGCTGATTCGGCCAAGAAAGGAGAAAATCCCAGGCAGCTAAAGAAAGATTCTCCTATCAATCGGTGGCCCTTCACGGAAGAAATATCTCACCACCATCTCCACTCTTGACCCATGATCGACTAGTAGTAAATTCCAAGTAAGTATACTTCTCTATTCAAATCCAGCTTTGTTTGAATACTTTCAGTATTTAGATTCTTCTGCATGTTATTTATTTCCTAGCCACTCATAGGTCCTCTCTCGGTAACTATCCCCTATTCTTCTTCAAAACCTTGTCCTAGTAATCAAAAACCCCATTTCGACCTACCCAACCTTTTGTGCAATCACAAAGAATATCCAAAATCCATTCCACAACATCTTCCATTTTCCCACAATCACCGACATCGGTCTCCCTAAACCACCATCGGTCGAGCCTCTACTGGCATTGGTCTACCTACCCAATACTACCCCTTTGCTACCATTCACCAACTTACCCATCAACTCCTCCCAGCTTCACCAAAACCCCACCAGACCTGCCCACCGACCTCGCATCACTACCCACACCTCCTGTGACACCTCACCTAGTTCCCCATCAACCTAGGAAATAGACCTAGACCCCTGTTCTTGACCCCCTATCATTTCTTCAATGACTTACATCAGTCACGACTAATCGGCACCGGTCGAGACTAGATTGGCACCGATCTCTCTATGTCTCACAACATAAGTACAAACCAAAACCTACCCACTTACTCATAAGTTACCTATAATCACCTATGACCTTCTCGATCTTTCTCAGCCTATAGAAACCTAGAACCATTTACCTAACCTCTCTGGATCTGATCCTAACCTATCTTGTTAGATTCTATTTTTCTTATTGTGTTTATATGAGATGCCTAAATCATATTGACTATAGTAGGAAAATATTTACCTTATTTCTTGCATCAATTTGTTTACAGCAGTGGATTGACAACCTTCTAGAGAGTATCGCACTTCCCAAATATAGCATACGCTAGGTTGTCCACCGCATATGCTATTTAACTTCTATTTGGTGGTCTTGTTGTTTATTTCAGGTAGTTCCTCCCAGCCAAAAGGAAGATCTCGGGGTCATCTATGGATCAAGAAGTCATAAGCACTCAAAAACCTCCAACCAACTTCAACAGGTATTCACCCCTAGCCTTTTACCCTTATCTATTTTGTCACATTCCAAGAAACGTTCTAAGAATCTGGTGAAACAGAAAGAAACTCCTTAACACTCATGTAAGAATCATGAAATAAATCTTGTTGTTAGAAATAAGATGTCTGAATTTATTGAGGATTCTAATGACTGAAAGAACTTGTTTCTCAACAAAATAATACTTCACCTCATAATCTTGTAACCCTTGACTGAAAAAATCAATTGGTTGCTCTAATTTGTCATCATTTTTTGTACCAACATAGCTGAGATTGTATCAATTTCTCCAAAAGCATATAAAATAAAATATCTACTAAAATATAGATTGATAAGCATTGGAGCTTATGAGATAGCATGTTTAATTACTTCAAATGCATTATTTCCCTCCATTTTCCAACTGAAAACCATGTTCTTCTTAAGCATTGAGGTTAGTGGCTTTACAATATTTGCAAAATATAGAATGAATCTTCTAATAAAATTAATCCTACCTGTAAATCTCTACAACACCTTGTTGTAATTAGGCAAGGACAAAGAGAAGATTTTTATTACCCTTTTCGGATCAATTGTGAGACATTCCTTAGAAACAATAGGACCAAACAACCTACCCTCATGGAATGAAAACATGTACATCTTTGGATTCAATGAAACACTATACTACTTGCATCTTTCAAAGACATGTTTAAGATGTAGATGGTGTGAGATGTTTTTACCTTTCTCGTTTGGATTACCAAAGTGAAATAATAAAAACAAATTGACCTCAAAAGATGAGGGATTTAACGATACCCGTAGATGATGGTTGTTAATGCTTGGTGTTGATAGAATTTGCACTCTGTCTAAAGATGTGTACAAGCTTGTATCATATGAAGAAAAATGTGCTCAAAGACACTAAATAGAATGGATTATATAGATAGATAAGAGTGCTACTCAATAAATGTTAATTTCATTAATCCAAAGGGCTTCCTCGAAGGATGTCAACTCACCTTATAAACAATCAAGTGAATTGTAATGGATAAATAGATATAAGATAGATAGATGCAATAATAGTAGATAAAGATGACGAGAATTCAATATCAAATGGAAAGTATTTATTAGCTTCGAATGTGGCCTCGGTAAGTGTGGATGTAATATGTACGTGTTCAAAGTAATCGTACCAGAATTTGTCAACTTCTTGCTAAATTTCATGTAAGAATTCAATCTGATATTTGATGTCATTTTTAGTGTCAAAAAGTTGGATTGCACACAGATTTAATTCATGAATGATTTCAAATTATTCCCAATAGAAAGGTTTTCAAACTATTGGAAGTGAGTGAATGCTTGTGATTCCATGTGATTGACAAGGTATTGTCATCTAACAGAGATCCATTCTCAATGACATGTTAGAAGCAAAAAACAAGATAGAAATAGATATGATAGACTCGATAAAAATTGACAAGGTGGTAAAATTGACATGAATCGTTGGTGATTATGCTAATCACTGGCAATTCATGTGATTTTTGACAGTTTAATAAAATCAAATGTTTAAATTTACTTATTAATGTTTTAAGATTATTTTTATTGAAAATGATGAAAAAGAGGTAAACAAATATACAATATATACCTGGAGGTTGTAATGGAGCTAAAAGAATCCTCAAACCTTACTGGAAGATGACCTAAGATGGCTGGTGTAGTCTACAAGTTGAATGGTGAAAAATTGATCCATAGAAGCTTTGAAATGCTTTTGAATTGCTTGATGAAGATTGATAATGATGTTCACTGATAATTTTGATGTTTTAATACCCTTGTCGCTTTATCATTCATTCTTTGATTTATGTGGTTCTTTGACATGCATTTACAGTGAATTGAATTCTTTTTATGATCTTTTTGGGATCAGTGAGAATGCTTTTCTATAGCATGATGGGAAAGCATTATTTTACTTTGTTGATTTGGCATACTTGCGATCTTGGTTGTTATAATATGTACTTAATTATATGTTGTTAGATAACTATGATCATATTGTTCTTATTTTATTACCTTTGGTTTACTATCATTTTGATAAGTTTAGTAACTCCGACACTTTGATAATGTGATCCGGAATCAGGAGCTGAAAAGTGTTGATGTTGATAAGGTAAGGTATATAATTATTCCTATTAAATTGTTTAAACAAGCATGACCTTAGTAAATATGGACTTGGTTCAGTCTATAATAGCCTAGACTATTATCTTGAGCTATCATGTTAAAGTTGATTTGTAATTTCAATGCACTATTTGATTTTCCTAAGGCTCTAAGGTCACTATTTTTAAAAATACCTAAGTTGATATGGAATCTAACCTTAGTCTGAGCTAAGGTTTATGAAGGCTTATGTCTACATTATTTTGGCCTTGGCATAAATACTAAAGGACTTGGTAATATGATTAAAATTCATAAGATCCTAGACTTAAACCTAGGGACAATATATTTTTGGGGACCTATGTGTGAGAACCTATGTTTGTGTTCAATTTATTAAATCCCAACCTAAGTGGGACACCTATGTGAATGTTTTGAATCATAAAATCCTAACATATGGTTTATAATGTTCGGTGCTAATGTTAAATTAATGTGGCATTGGATTCAAATTAGGATCCTTATCAACATGTAATTTGGAATATTTATGAGATTGAATTAATGAGTCACCACTATTGAGTTAGTAAAGGGCTCAGCCAAAATTAGTGGCCTAGGCTATGGTCTTGGTTAAATGAGTTGGAAAAGTGGTTGATTAGTTATTTTGAACTCCACAAGATTTGAAAATTGAAGTGGATGGTGCGAAAGGATTGAAATTCCTTGCATGCATTGAATGAAGGCCTTAAAACTCTCTTTAACCATCTTGGGAATGGGCTAAGTAGTTTAAGGAAAAATAGTTGGTCTTTGGTTTCATTGTTGTTGTTCGTTTTAATGGCATAGAGCTCTACATGTTTTTGAATACTCCTAATTTTATGATAGTCTATATTTGAATCCGTGCATGTATTTTTGTTACCATGGAGAGAAAATAAAGGAGCTATTATTATCTTTGAGAAATAAATAAAAGGATGGAGGACTTTGGGGTTTTCTAAGGAATCAATTTTTTTTTTCTCGGGAGTTATATTTTGGTTGAGCTTGCAAAATAAAAAGAAATAAAATGAGCTCTACTAGGCATGATAGGCTCTATCCCTTCTCTGATAGCTTACTCTTTCTAATATTTGCATTAATGAAATCCTGTTTTAAGTATTATTTGTTTTGATGGATGTGGGTTTTATTTGAATGACTTAAAACTTTGATATCTTGTGTTCCTGCAAGTTTATTGATCTAGGTATGGAAGTAATACCCAGAATGAATATGGACAATATTTTTTTCTATTGTATGCTCAAAGATAGTTGGAATATATGACGGATTTCATTAGGATGTTCTGTGTGACATGGGTTTGCTTATCTAAAAGGATTTTGGGTATATCGTACCCTTATATTTATATATAAAGAAATATGGGCATATCATTTAAATTAAAGTAATACCTCGTAGTATTTCTTAAACCTCTAAAGAGGTATAAGTGATTGATATTCTTAGTATAGACTATTTTTTCTCTCTCTTCTATCGTGGGTTACTTTCACTTTATATCTAAGTATATAATCACTTCTTTTGTGATGCTTCAACTGTTTAAGAATTACTAGGCATTACCGGTATAGAATCCTTTGGTCTATCGACTGGGTGTTATCATGACCTAGAGATCTTATCATTTTGGGTTGTTGTATAAGTTAGCCCTTATTACATTAAGGTGTTGGGTTGTTTTTGTGTTGTTAAAATGAAATCATAACGATTTCTTATTCCTCGAACTCTGTCTTTTGTGAC
Source organism: Taxus wallichiana var. yunnanensis (assembly GCA_018340775.1). Lineage (NCBI taxonomy): Eukaryota > Viridiplantae > Streptophyta > Pinopsida > Cupressales > Taxaceae > Taxus > Taxus wallichiana. The sequence continues at coordinate 758,093,672 of CM031240.1, forward strand.
CTTAGTGGGTTTTTTGCTCACTAATTGGCTATGAATGTTTTCTTAAGAGGATGTTGGCTTACTACTTTGAGTCGCTTAAAAATTACAAGGTTTTAAGCTTGTGAGACTTAAGGGTTGATTGGTATAAATTAATATGGTAGAACAGTATGGTTGATCTATGACACATTATATTGAGTTAGGTTGATCGTGACTTTGTCATTTCACCACTTTGTGTCCATTAAGGTAATTAAATTACCTAATTTTGTTTGAACTAAGAACCTCCATGTTAATTTTAGCAAGGAACTAATATTTTCCATACTATAATCACAGAGGTCATATGGTATGGGTAAGCCAAGTTCGATTATCTTTGTTTGATCAAGGAACTAGTATGAGAAACTATGGAATGATATGTTGTCGCTAAAGGGACATCTATAAGTATGAAATATCCCTACATCATGGAGGGTGTTTTTTTTAATATAAAAATGGTGTCAATTTAATTGGGAAGTAGGTATATATATTGGAATCCCGGAATGATATATAAGTGTTTAAGATACTTATATAAATTATTTTTCATTGGTATTATTCAATACTATTAATTACCAAAGTGGATCATGAATAGAGTGACTTGTGTAGTTATATTGATTGGTATTCCTTAAGAATATAATCCAATAGAATGAAATACGAATGGTTGAGCTTTATGTAAGTTAGATAAGAGAAAGCAATGTATTAATAACTTCATATTATGAATTCATAAAAGTAATGATAATATAAGTCTTCATAATACGGTAGCATAATAATTGCTATATGACCTTAAATGGTTATATATCATATACTTGAGTTAATTGATCATAATGATCAAGTAGAATATATTTGAGTGTTATCTTTAAATTATTTTATCAAATGAAGCAAACATGAATGTATGTGTAAAGTGATTTCTAGAAATGTTCAAATTGTTATGTGTTCCTTTTGGTCCTTTTGTGAATTTGACTTAATGCAATATTTCCTTTATGAAAATACTAGATAGTGTAAGTTATTACAGGAGATATAGATCTTATCATGCCAGTTCATATGAACTGACAATTGCTAACAATTTTTGCAGATGGACTACTTGAAAGATGAAAGAAGGATGAAGTTTAAAAGTTTCCATTTGTTCTATTAATTAAAGAAAGTTGAATTTATATCACTTTATTGTATTTATCATTATACAAATTACTCTTGTATTGTTTGATTAATGAAAGGATAAGTTAGCCTAGTTGTTTGTATCAATTCTGAAAAATGGAAATTGTAAGACTCATCCTATCTTTTGGCAATTTTGTCAAATCTGATTTCAAGGAAATGAAAAGGAGGTTGTTTTTATATTCATTGTGAAATAAATTGCTTGGTTTTTAAAAGGAAATTTATCAAACTTAGTTCATTTATGGTTTGTATTTAATATTTAAGACTTTAGTATATTAATACTAGTGTTAAAGTATTGTACTACTTAGATGATAAAAGCTTGTAATAATAATATGAATTAAGGTGATAAAGTATGACTGTTTTACAAAAAAATAAAGTTAGTAACCATATATTATTAAGGTGCTTCATATGATTATACGATATATTGATGCATGTAAATGTAGATACTTACAATTTTTTTGGATGATCCTAAGTTGATACTTTAGGTATGAATTGATTCCTTAATTAGAATTTAGTTTAATAAGAAGAATACTATAATTAATTGTATTTACTTGATTAATGAATAATGTATTATTTATGGGATAATACATTATGCATATTTAAATCTCCACCTATAATTAATTATTTCATGTGTATATCTCTAATTAAGTAAATGACACTTTTGAAGTTCTCCTTAGTTCCTTAGGTACAAAACCTATCGTTGAGAGTAACACTGGTTAGCAAGGATTGGAAAGTTGGGAATTAATTAAACTAATTAAACTTGTTAAGATACAATGTTCGATTAGCGGAACTCGTCGGGCTATCTCATCATATCTGTTGTTGTAGTACCCAATTAATGACTTAGGTCATTACTTGGTTACTACGGAGTAACTACTATGACATGATAACTCGTCAAGATCTACTAATCATTATTGTCATACATTCATGGATTCAAGTATGTCATATGTACAAATGCATATTTGTTTTATGGATAAGTATTGATGTCATCTTATGATTACTATGGGAAAGGGAGCAAACCCGTAGATGACATAAGTCATTTCAGAGACGTTTACTTCCCCTTAGTCATCCTAAGTCAACATATCGGCACTTACCCATACGCAGGCTGATCCAAATTGGTACCTAGTGCACAACTTGAAAGTGATTGATACAATTCAAATTAGTCATAATCTAGATAACATATTTTCAAGTGAAGGGTGAAAGACGAATTCCAAATGATGATTATGTCATCATGGAATTGAGCATGGCATACATGACTCAAAACTTTGGCCAAAGTAACACAAGTTGTTGATTGTGTTGTCCTGATTTCACCTAGACTTAAAGATGTAGGATATCATATGGGTAATTGGTAATAGATGCCCAGATATACACTTTAGAGAATAAAACTTGAATTCCCTTGAATGAATAAGGGAACCATGGTATACTTAGTATACATATTTAAATGAATTGGATATGAGGGATCGGTTTTAATCTGACTCATACAACTGCATAAGGTTTACTGTTATAGGATGGATTGACTAAGATAATGTTGGTTCTAAATTATGTTAATTTAGAACAATGAAAAATTAAGATCTGAGATAAGAACTTAAGATTTATGTTGGATTTAAATATATGGGTATTTAAATCAATAAAGCATATAGTGTTAAAAAAATCCCTTGTATTGAAATTTTATAATGATGTTGTTACGTTTTGGTATCAGAGATGAAGGTTGTAGATCTTGGACCTATTGAGTTCATCCTCGAAAAAAAATTGATCAACAAAAATGGTTAGAACAAGGGGACGTGCTGCTAATAATCCACCTCCAGATGGTGAAGCATCTATGACACAAATACTTAATGATATACTTGTTTTCCTTCAAGACATAAGGAATCAAACCTTTTTCTTAAACACCAGTTGGGGAAATAACGAAGATCTGAAAGTGAATAGTCTTTATGAAAACCGAATGCTAAAAGTAGCATAAGTATTGAAGGTCACGATGTTGGTAACAAAAATAATGCAGTAAATAACAATGCTAAAAATGTCAATGTAAATACAACATATGCAAATTCTAATGCAAATGCACCAAATCATCCTAAAAATAAGAAGGCAAGGCTAACTTCTAAACTCACTAATGATATAAAAAGAATAAGTCCACCTAAATTTGATGGTACCACTCTGGGGGATGGGGCTGAGAATTGGCTAAGTGAAATGGAAAAATAATTTATAATAAGGAATTTTTCTTAAGAAACAAAGGTAATATGGGGATCTTACCAACGCTCCAATGAAGCATCCTCCTGGTGGGATAGCCAAAAATTTGAGTTGAATGTAGATAAAACTAGCATAACTTCGGTCCTTTTTAAGCCTACTTTAGGCAGTGTTGGTTGCCTCAGTTATATTATGACTAGAAGATGTTTGAATTTCAGACTCGACTCAAGGAAAGTTGATCATCACAAAATATTGGGAGATTTTTACAGAACTTCTCATGTACCCCCAAGATACAATTGGATGAAAATTTCTACATTCGAAAGTTCATAATGGGGTTGAATCCAGGTAATTAGAGGAGAAGTTGATTTCCATGGGCCATCAAACATGGAGTGGTTATTTTAAAAATCAATCAAGCAAGAATAGAAGTTAAAGGCAATTTATGCACACAAGGATGAAATGAGAAATAATTTATTTAACTCATCAAAGCACCCTTGCACCTAAAAAATTGGGATGGAAGAATTTTGGAATCAAAAATAGAGATGGTTATGATAATGGAAAGAAATTCACAAAAATAAACTTGTTGTAAATTTTAGAAACAATGGGCAGAAAAATAATAATGGGAAAAACAACAATTTCAGAACTGAAAACAAGTTTGAACCAAGGAAAGGACTGTTGGGGATTTTTACCAAAGGTGTGGTAAAGATCATTACGCAACTTACTACCATCAAAGGAAAAAGGACAAACAATGAAGCAAAGAAAAAGATACATGTTGCAATAGTTAATAAGCAAGTTGAAAACAAGAAACACCTATTGAAGTGTCGGGTAAGTCTGTTTGGATTACTCATTACTATTTTGTTTGATATCGGTGCTACTAAATGTTTCATTTCTAGTAAATTAGCATCTAAATTGAAAATAAAATCTGGTTATATGAAAAATTCATGGACTGTCTAATACAAGAACAATGTTGTCCACACACTGATCAATGCTTATTTATTGTAGCCTTAGGATTTAAAAAAATTTCTACATAGGTAGACCTATATGTTGCACCTTTAGGTTTGTTGGTCTGAAAATTTGTCGAGATAGGCAGGTCATGGGGAAACATGCCAACAATGTGCAATGCGAGCCCTCTTCGAGACAAATGAAGTGAAACTAGTTTATTGTTAATCTATCAAGTAGGAATCTGTGCAAATATACACTATTCTAACTTCTAGGGGGGTTTGGGATCTCATCCCAGTAGAGGTAGTTCCAACTATGAACAGAAAGCTAGGAGGGAAGGAATGAAGGAGGGTAGATCTAAAGGAAGAAAAGAAATGAATTCCAAGATGGAAAGTTCAGAAGGTTTGTGCTTTAGGCTAGTAGTAAATAGAGCCAAACTTACTTGCATAAAAATTAAAACAATACCGATGAACAGATGACAATAATAATAGCAATAAATCTAATAGAATAAAAACATAAATTTGACTTAAGAAAGATCTTATGCAAATAACACACACATTAAGCACAAAGTTTGAATATATGTATTGATATTTCTTCTGTTACAAGAAAACACAAAGTCTTTCTCTCCTCACTTCTCTTTTCATACAAAAGTGTTCACCCCGAATACAACAATTATTCTAGTATTTATAGAAGGAGAGAAGGAAAGAAGACAAAAGAAAACCCACTACTTACAAAATATCTTACAAGATATTTACAAAATAACAAGAAAATATCTAAAAAGTCAACAGTTGACTTGGGCAAGTTTTTGGATGACAACATCCCATGGTGCAACATGGATGAGGTCATCATGTATGCCAACATGATTTTTAAATATTTTACAAAAATGATCAACGCATACACGAGAGGAGAAACTACTCCTCATCATCCCTCTGTTCAAACTTGGTGTCTTGCTTTTGATCAGGAGAGTTGATGTGACACTGCGCTTGATATTCTACAAACTTGTTGATCATTTCTTGAAGTTGATCATGGTTGGGACCATTAAAATGGTCATGAATGACTTCACAGGTTTCTTTCTCATTCTTGAGCTTGTCAGGTAACTCGGTGAAATTTTCACATGCATTGATTAAAAAGCCAATGAAATCGTGGCAGGCCAAGAGGTTATTGATTAACAATTGGTTAAAAGTGACCTCTCAAAAGCTAAACCTTGAGTGATGATAGCCTTGAAGTGTTGGAATGTATCATCTACTTCCCTCAAGTTATATGATTCACTGAGCATCCCTAAGACATTTTTGTAACTGTCAGCTCCATGTTGTATCATGCGTCTAGGGCTTCATCTTTGATTTTATCGATTCTCTCCAGGATATATTCCATCTAGTCAACCTAGTAATCTAATGCAATGAGAGCTTTATTATGTGCATGCAGGTGATCGATAACACTGACCTTCAATAGGTCATCAGCTGAGTAGTTAACCATTGCTTGAAAATTTCATGCTACAACTTGGTGTTATCCAACTCTTCAGATAGGGCACTTGCTACTACTTGTAGCTCCTTATTTGCTTGAGTTATATCCTGATAGAGCAATGTGAATTTCCCAAGCATTTCTTCACCATCTCTGAGGATCCACTCGATCTAGGATGATATTGTTGTGCCTTGTTCACCAATCTTAATATATTCATTTATTTTCTCCTGACTGGGAACTTGAATGGGTTCAATGACAGTCACAGGAGGAGCGTTGCCCATTTTCTGCAATGCTTGTAGGAGATGTCTGTTTTATTCTTTAAGTATCCTTTTCTCCTCTTTTGCCTCTTGGAGATTTTTGCAAAGAGCATCCACAACAGACAAGGCTTCCCCTTGCAGGATTTTAGATGAGGTCCCCATTACAACTTGAGTCACCGTGAAGTCTGTGGGAGACAGATCTTCTTTTCTCTTGGTGGGATCTGGTAAGCTATCTCCATGACTCTCTCCCCGAAGTGCCTTTAGAAAAGTGAGTTATCACTTTTTGCTTCTTAGTTCCCTTCTTCAAAATAATGGAGAAATCCATGGCCGTAATGGGAACTTTCCTCTTATGCTGACTCAAATGGTCAGAAATCCAACCAAGACTTATGGGAGTGGGAGCGGAGGAAGAAGAAGAAATGGGAGTGATAGGGGGAGCAATTGTAGAGGCCTTAAGGAAGTGTGTTGAAACACTCACTGGTGGCATTGACAAAGATTCCAATGCACCGCTACTTACGGGGCCTAGAGTTACTAACGAGGAGGAGAAGGACATGGAAATGGAAGGGATCGTCATTAGGATTGAGGAAACATTGGGTGACAGATCCGTAAGAGAGGAGAAGATGGAAGAGGTGGGAGATGGAAGGGAGGAAGGGAGAGGAGAAGACACATCCATAGGGATAGATGCTTGAATGACAGGAGGAGGAGGAGAAATGGAAGAAGGAACGTTGGGTACCTTTGTAGTTGTAGTTGTGATAGTTGTTTCACACGAGAATGTTTCCATTCGGAATAGAGTTGCTTTCTATCCTTTCATTCTCTCTTGAGAAATGATAAGGGTTAGGGCTAGGAGAAATACCGTTGAATGTTGGGAAGGTGTGCGCATACCGTAGAGAGACCAGATCGATTTTAAAGAACTCCTTTTTGTCTAGGAAGGACTACCTGTAAATAAGAATGCAAGACCACTAGATTTTAGTTAGACAACAAGTGAGGGAACTGCCTTAGGCCCAGGAAATATTAGACTTCCTTTCGAAGGTGGTCAGTTCCCCATTTAATATGAATTAAAGCAAAATGATAACAAAGAACTACAAGATAATACTTACTGGTTCCTGATGAAGATACAGGTCCAAGGAATGTGGTGGCGACAGTAAGGCTTAGTTGGGATGATCCGGTATTAGAAAGCGAGCTGATGAAGCTATCCTTAGTCTTTTCCAATGCTTGAATGAGGGTGACAGCGATCCAGTTGCTCAGTTGCAGTCTTCGGCTCGATGCTCTTCTCTGTAACCTTTTCTGCTTGTTTCACTTCTCTTTCCTTCTCAAAATGAATTTTGATCCTTTCTTTTTGGTTGGGGGAGGTCATTAACAGGGAACCAATGGTAGTTACGTAACCGACGGCGGTCGAGTAGGAACCAATGTCGGTTAGGTCAAAGTGGCTATTTTTAGTAAAACAACCATCTTTCCCTCCTTTTCTCCCGAGGGATCAGTTGTGGGCTTGGTCAAGTTATTATTAGGTTTGTTTTGATGCGGGTGAGGGGTGATGAGTCATGGGTGTGGGTCTGACCAAGTCATAGGTCTTAATTAGGTTGGTTTAGGGTTAGGGCTAGGTCATGGTGAGGTGGTGAGATGAGGTGGCGGGTTTGAAGATGTGGATTTATTAATTATAAGGTAATTAATAAATCATTAGGTGTGTAAGGTTTTAGGTGGTGAGGTAGGGTTAGGTTGCGGGATGAGATACGGGGTAAAGGGCGTCGTAAGACCCAAATTTGGTGTCTACATTTGCCCCTTGTTGTCGTGTAGCTTGTATTTTAAAGTTGCACTGACAAAAATAAAAAGTGGTTGCCCCAGTTAAGGGTATAGGTAATCCCCCTCAAATCTATCACAGATTGAGGCGACGTGAAATCAGGGATAGGGTTGATAAAGGGTGAATTATGATGAGATGATGGTAAGATGGTGGGGTAAGTTCAAAGAAGCCGATGCACATTGAAATGTAGTAGTGCGACCAGGGTACACGAGTTGAAGAGCAAACAGGCAATTCATAGGCAAAGGTCGATAGTTTATCCAAACAAGGTTGATATAATCCTGGTATCCAAGGCATAGGAAGTAGCTCTAGGGGATATAATGGGTAAGGTACCGGAACGTTTAGGAATGTTCGGTAAGACCAAAATGGTTGGTTTGGTTGAAATAAACATCACGGTCTTGGTCTAGGCAGGCAAGGTCGGTCGGCCGAAATTCAAGTATCCTAGTTATGCTAAAACACGAACAGTGAGCTCGAACAACAAATAGCTACATGATAGAATCATAAATTACGGGTCTTGGTCGAGGTACTTAATCGGTGTGGCCTCGGTGCGGCCTTAGGTTAGGCCGATTGGTTGGTTTGCGGCCTCGGGTCGAGCCGATTGGTTGGTTGTGGCCTTGGGTCGAGCCGATTGGGTGGTTGCGGCCTTAGGTCGGGCCGATTAGTTGGTTGCGGCCTTGGGTCGGGCCGATTGGTTGGTTGCGGCCTTGGGTCGGGCCGATTGGTTGGGTGCGGCCTTAGGTTAGGGCTGATTGGTTGGGTGTGGCCTTGGGTCGGGCCGATTGGTTGGTTATGGCCTTGGGTCGGGCCGATGAATTCAAAATAAGGCTATTTAGCAAAGCCGGGGGTAGGTGAGGTGGTGAAAAAATGGAGATTGGTGGATAAGGGTGGGAGTTAGGTTAAGTAAGTAGGTAACCGATATCGGTTATGAGTGACCGATATCAGTCACAAGACCGATACCGGTCTTCTAGGGCACGCCGTAACCGGCATCGGTTATATGTCAAAACCTATAAAAAGAAAAATATGGCATGTCATTTTCACTTTGTGAATTTGAGTACCAATTTTTTCTTTTCGAGTGTGAATTAGTTTTTGTTGAAATTTTGGGCTGAGTCAGGCACTAGTTGAGTGGTGGAGTGAGTTATTCGTAGGCCCCAGCAGATCGGGAGGCAGAGTTTGATCAATGGAGGACCCTACCGAGGAGATTTGGAGCCATGGCACAACCTGGAGGAGCAGGAGGTGCTGGAGGAGCTGACCACCACCACTTATCCCACCACGACGACATGTAGTCATACCGGTAGGCTCAACCCCTTTTTGCATGAAGTTGAAGCATTTAGCTAGGATGTGGGTTTTGGGGTAGGAATCTAAAATTTAATAAAATAATGGATAAATGAAGGTAAATCGTAAATGGAGTGGTAGGTATGTTAGGTAAGTCAAAATGGCGGGGTGGGTAAGTTTTTAGGTAATTCTTGTGGGTAGATGGGTAAAATAGGAAAAAAAGGGGATTTGGGGGCCATTTTCGATCCACCCCGAATCGACAAAGGACCGATGTCGGTCACTAAGCGACCGGCAAGCATCACAACTAAAGACTAGTTGGTTTCGAGACCGGCGTCGGTCATGTGTGTCGACCGATGGTGGTCATGTGTGACCAGACTGACCACTGGCAAGTCACTATGGGCATGGGCAGGAGGTAATGTTCAAAGAAAGTAGGTATATTGATTTGTCAGAAAGGGGGTAGGATAGAGTTTTGGGGTGAAGGGGGAGAAGGTAGAGTGGCTAGGAAAGGTGAGTGGGGTGGGGGTAATTGGGGCCTGGGGCAAAGGTGCGGGTAGGATAGGTTATGGGTCAGTGATGAATTAGAGGGGTTAAATGGGCTAGGATATAGTTAGAGAACGAGAATAAAGCGGGTGGAGTATGAGTGGGGTAATTGGTAGGTCAGGAATAGGTAAAGGGATATCAGAGGTGTTTGTTGGGTGGGGCTAGTGATATTGGGGTTATTGGGTGGGGAAGTGAGTATAGAGGGTTAAGGTAGTTGTTTTGTAAAGGGTAGGCCTAATGGAGTGTGTTGTTTTTGTAGGCACGCCAGCAGCTGACGATGCGGGATCGGATGCCGCCTCTACTAGGGTGGATGCGGCCACATGTGACTGCAGACAGTGGGTAGTCATGCGGGAGGTTGGACTCAGTGGAGTCCAGAGATATAGGGCTATGGATAGGGACCACAGCTTGATGGTTGCCCTCATCGAGAGATGGGATCCGGCAACCAATGTCTTCCATCTCCCTACTGGAGAGATGACGGTCACACTTGAGGATGTGTATCGCATCCTGAGACTGCCGATCATTGGTGAGGTAGTGTTCCAGTGGATGTAGAGACAACAATGGATAACATCCTCACAGGTATTAGGAGATGCAACCCCATTGATTACATATCATAAAGTGTGAGCATCTACTACGGCGATATGTTTCACGCGCATAGACAGGAGACACACTGGCTTGTCATGCTGATGATGATTGGTATCACCTGCTTCACCCTTCCCGACTCGAGAGGAGGCCACTTCCCACAGGCTTTGATGGGAGTATTACATGAGATGGTGGAGGAGCACACTCTATGCTATGTATGGCACCGTGTATCTGGTGCAGCTATACAGAGAGCTCTGGCTATCGCCGTATGAGGTGATTTGGTATATGTTCGACATTTTTGTTACACTGCTGGGCCTACGAGCATATCATCTATACGACCAAGAGGGTTGCCCCCAAAGCAGCCTGGGCCACAAGTAGTGTATAGATATGGATTCCGAGGTGGTTGGGGGTCGTGGGCCAGCCACGAGTAGTGATTGCAGGTGAGATGTGGCATACTACCGGCATATGTTAGAGGGCTTGACCACACTCGATATTATATGGAGGCCATACAGAGGCCATCAGCCCTGAGGAGGAGCCCGAGCGCAGCTACGATGGATCCAATATATCTTCCGATAGCCGGACGAGAGACCCGGGAGCATGAGCGGATTCCCCTAGAGAGGGTACACCGATAGTTGGGTCTACGACAGGACGAGCCACCTCCCTTCCCATAGTATCGAGAGGGAGGATGTAGAGGCACCACTACCTCCTCCGCAGCCATTGGACCCAATCTGGGTCGCAGAGAGACCGGCGGATGATACGGTGGACGATGCCGATGTGACAGGTTCATTTTTGGTTTGGTGGGTAGGGTAGAGAGCAACCATGAGAGCACAGCCCACACAACCAGATTTGGGTCAAAAGTTATAAAGAGAGGGACCGTCTCGGGCCGATGTGTAGCTATTACAGGGCATCTTGTACAGCACAGTATAGATTGGGGCTACAGGGCTTAGCCCAAGCACACAGGCATTGCAGCACAGCACAGCACAGCACAGAATGCATACATGCACATGCACAGTGCACACAGCACCTCGCAGTACACAGTGCAAGTACACAGCACCGCCTTAGCACAAGGTGTACAGGTAAGGTAGGTCAGGACTACTTCTATTAGGAGCTGGGGACCAGCCCCACCAGCCATGGTGGCACGGGCCCGATATATGGAGGCGAGAGTGGAGGCCCGATATTATCAGGACGTGCTAGATGGTACCGGTGCTGACTATCAGCCATATGCGGCTCACAGGGGAGACATCCCAGAGTCACAGGTCACAGGGGGCCGCATCCACAGCCGGTGGGTCAGTGATGGGTAGGAGGTGAGATCCGGCACAGGGGCCAGCTGAGAGACGAGTCGAGGGAGGGAGAGAGCTGAGTCACCCAGAGCAGTAGGGCGGGTTTTTCTGATTTGATAGAGACACCGGCCTCGGTGAACCGAGTGTGTATATAGAGGCCTGCGTGCCCACATAGGATTTATTTATTCATTTTTGTTGTATATACCGGCCTGCGAGCCGAGTACATTTTGTATAGTTGATACCGCCTGAGCCGAGTATATTTTTGACATGAGAGACCGGCCTGCGAGCCGAGTCGAGATTTTGACAGAGATAGCGGCCTGCGTGCCGACTTTGTATTTTTAGATCACAGAGGCCCCATGCAGGGCAATTTGTATATTTTGACATTGATTTGATGATGATATATAGATGAGTTTGCTCCACATGGTGTGTAAAATTTTTGATTTGATGCATGTATTAGAATGTTTCATGTGTTTTTTCGATGGTATTGAAATTTTATGTATATATAAATGATGTTGATGAAGTTTTCATATGTGTTGATGGTATTCTGATGATAGATATTGATAACTATGTCGTTATGCAAGGAAAAGAGGCGGCGCCACCAAAAATTTGTAAAAAACAAAGAAATGGCCTAGGATAACCAAAGGGAGAGAGGTGACCGATATCGGTTAGGTAACCGATGTCGGTAGTCATTCGACCGATACCGGTTAGGTAACCGATATCGGTTATGCTAAAACAAGCTTTTCTAAAAATAGAAAAGCTTGGGAGGCAACTTAAGTTCTTATTTTTAGAGTCATGCAACAAGTTAAATACGAGAATGCGACATTGTTGACGGCTTATACAGGTAATTGCATGGGAGAATTGAGTGATAAGGAGGAAAGAGACAGGTAAAGTAATCGTGGGCTTAGATTAAGAAGGTAGAAAGGCAAGTTATATTGAAGAGGGTGGTGAACATGGCTGAACAAGGAGAAGCATCCAACGGGCAGAGAAGAGAGGGAAGACAAGTTCCACCTCAAGTTGCTGCATCCCAAGAGGTATAAGTTTTGGTTGAAATTCAATTATCGTGATGTTTATGAATAGGATGAGAGAAGGTAAGTGGGTAGAGATGAAAAGAAAAGGTGATAGGCAAGGGTTTGGGATGGGGTGAGTGTTATGGGGTAGGTAATCGGGGTTTTAGGTATGTTTTGTGGTACAGAGGGGTAAACGAGTGAATAATTATCGTAGGTGGTGTTTTTAAGCAGGTGTATAGAATTGATGAAAGGACCGATATCATTTAAAGATAACCGTATCGGTAGGTAATCGGTATCGCTTATCTATAACCGATATCGGTTCTATCGTGGTAAAATTCTAGAATGTGATAAAAACACCTTGGTATTTTATTTATTGATTTGTTGTTTGTTGATTTGATGTATGCGTAGCAGTAAAGCGGTTGAGGATGAATGATAGGGTGCCACTTTTTTGTCATGGGTCCAAGTGGATGTAACACCAAATGAGTGGGCATTGATAAACCATGTGGGGTTAAGTGGAATCTGCTATTATTCATGAATCACACACAATCATGCTATGTCAGCAGCGTGATTGAGAGAGATGGAATCCGTAAAAGAATACCTTCTATCCGCCAACAGGGGAGATGATAAGTGACGTTAGAAGATGTGTTCCAATTTGAGACTCCCAATTACAGAAGACCAAAGGTATCAGTGCAGGCCTAACGCGGCACGGGGAGCGATAACAAGTAGTATTTGGTCCAAATTGCACGAGATTTGACACAAAGAGGTTCGACATTCACTTATGGTATAATGTTTACAAAGACACCCCGAGGCAACAAGGTCATGTGCAATGGTATTAATGATAGAAGTGGGGTATTATGCATTACCGAGGGTGGATGGGGGAAGATTTCCAAAATCATTGATGTGTATTATTTGGGAAATGATAGAAAGGAGCGTGACTTTCACATGGGCACCCGCATATCTGGTGGAGCTATACAGGGGTTTATGGGCCTACAAGTGAAATCACAGGACTACACTAGATTGTGCATACTTATTACATTGTTGGGCCTATGAGCACATTGTGTGTGTGTGACCAATAGGCCGACCAATCCAAGGAAGAGAGACAGGAGTGCAGAGGTTGGGATTCAGATGATGGGTCCAGATAGAGCAAGAGGTGAGATCCGAGGCCGTGACAAATGACGTCAAGTATTATAGGTAGATGTGGGAGATGGTGATGATCATGATATCCATTGAGGCCTTACGAGAACTATATGGTGACGGAGAACATAGCCGAGGATTTGAGGGGTGTAGAGCGATTGAGGTGGATCACGGACACAAAGCCAGTGAGTACGAGAGGATTCCTCTAGATAGCATGGTGGTGACAATTTGGATTTGTTCAGGATATACCCATGGCTTATAGACCATACATGAGGATCGACGCCGAGGCAACATTCTCACCTCCCCCGACACCTCCGTAAGGACTAAAGAGACAAAGAACCGATCATGGTGGTAATGGATGCAGGAGTGACAGAGGCTTATAGATTATGGTGGGTAGCAGAGCTGCGAGGTACACGTGAGAGGGCCGATCATCCTGACATAGCTGTGATTACAGTGGAGAGAGATCACCTGTAGGGTTTAGTTCACCAGCTTCAAACACAGGTGAATGAGACAACGGGATTGTTAGCAGTTTCGCAGTCACGAGTGGAGAGACTAGAGGCGAGATTCCTCCATGCGAGAGGGCGTATTCATATGTTACAGGAGAGATTGGTGGATCAGTGGGAGGAACCAATAGCAGTGGCACCTTTGAGGATGGAGAGGCTAGGTGAGCGGCGTCGATGATCACGATCACCACCTGGTTCGGGATGAGGCGCAAGGGTCTAAGTGAATTTCATAGGGGTAGAAGAATAAATAAGGATGCCGACCTGCGCATCGATGATAGAGAAGATGTATTTGTTTAACATCTAAATAAAACTGAATATGTATGTTGATTTGAGTTTACAATAATAATAAGAATGTTTGTGTTTTGAATGTTTTGAATTGATAAAAGACCAAAGACTAAGGTGAGTGTTATCAATATAAATATCCGAAATCATTTATATTTTAACAAAAACATGATAGGTTATGGTAGGGGATGGTCGAGCTAACCTTGGGAGACCCCATGTCTCCTAAGTGCTACCTACATAGCCCATTGCACAAAGCAAGGAGGGGCCTCAGACCGATGTAGTTCTCCTCAGACCAGGGAGAGATGAATTTAGGCAATTTGGTTGTGTTTAGGCAATTTGTTGGTTGGTAAAATTTTTGATATTGGTAGGGTAAGGTTGTTGGAGTTGGTAAGGTATAGGTGAAGCGAGGGTTAGCTTACCCAAGCATAAGGGAACCATGTCCTGATTAAGGTCAACATATAATCCCAGATTCGGGTAAAAGAGGCAAAAATGTCCCATAGTTGAAAAGAGCTAAACAAATCACGTATTATCATAGGATGAGCTTGAATCCCTAGGTACCTTGCATAGGCGAGAAGTCGATAGGTGAAAAGAGTTGTATAATCACAATATATCGGATATACGTCACGTCCCTTGAGTTTTGTTGTTTTGAAGAATGGTGAGGTGAGGTGGATGGTATAGCTGGGGCGTAGAGAACTTGTTATAAGGTGATTATTCTGACGAAAGAGAACCAAACCTAAATAGACAAGTCCATGACTCAAAAGTGCTTTTGAATATTGCTTTTATTTTTCTGGATATAGACTGATCGATGTGGGAAGTCTATATGGGATATGCATTTTGTTGTTCTTGAGGTCTTCACGAAGCTGATCAATGCGAAAAGCTTCTGATAGAGGCTGACTTTGTATAGTTGTCCTTCGAGGGAGCAGTCTATTTATAGTAGCAGATGTGGCTTTTGTGTATAGTTGTCCTTCGAGGGAGCAGACTATTTATAATAGCAGATGTGGCTTTTGTGTATAGTCATCCTTCGAGGGAACAATCTATTTATAATAGTAGATGTATTTATACTTAGAGGTCTAGATGTCTGCATTTGACATGAAGCATCTAGTTTTGCAGAAGTTTGACTCAAGAATATCCCATAATTGTATAATTGAGAACTTGTTATTTTGATACTTTTAAGTCATGGACCAGACTAAAAAGGGGAAGGCATCTTTAAGAGGAGGTGATGATCAAACCACGTGAGGTTGATTCTACTTTGAGATGCACGAAACAAACTGTATGAGGTGGTAAATGAGCTCAAGGGACGAGCGCAAGGTAGATAAGAAGTGATGTAACACTAAATTCAATAGTAGAATGGTTAGAGATGCAAGGCATTAAGGGGTTCAGGCTCAGGTTTACCATTAAGCGAAGCTAAACGGTAAGTGCCTGATCCATAAGTGTGAGTGATAATGTAAGGCCCAATCCAATTAGGAGCAAATTTTCCACGTTTTCTCTTTTCTAGTTTGGTCACATGTTGATTCTCTTTGAGGACAAGATCACCAATCTGAAAGGTACGCTCATGAATTCACTTATCATAAGCACGCTTGATGCGCTTTTGATAGATTTGAAGGTGGTCAAGAGCTGTAAGACGACGCTCATCAAGAAGCTCTAATTGGGCTAACCACTCTTGGCGAAAATCATCATTGGTGAGAATATCCTGAGAGATATTCTTAGGAGAGGGATTTGTATTTCGAGAGGCAAGACAACCTCTGCACCATATACCAAAGAGAATGGTGTGGCATTAGTGGAGGTACGAATGTGGTACGATAAGCCCAAAGGGCAAAGGGGATGTGATCAAAGCCAATTGTTTCCAAATCGTAATGACTTTCATGAGAATTTTGGTTAGGTTTTGTTAGAAGATTCAGCTTGACCATTTGTTTGTGGATAGTAAGGTGATGAGAAGCTAAGTTTGATACCAAAGTTGTCACAAAGGTCTTGTAACAACTTATTTTTGAAATATTTTCCATTATCTGTTATCAGGCGATGAGGAACACCAAAACGACAGATAATGTGATGGTTGATGAACTCTACGATTTTTTCTTTTTTGGTTGAAATGAGTGGAATGGCCTCCACCCATTTAGTGTAATATTCGGTTGCTGTGATTATCCAACGGTGATGTTGCGAAGAAGGCGGGTGAATCTCACCAATAAGGTCTAAACCCCATCAGAGAAAGGCCAAAGATCTCGTGCACCTCAGTAACGGGTGGCTAGGAGTATGTTGAAGGTTGGCATGTTGTTGACACATAACACAACGCTTAACATATTCATAGCAGTCTTTATTGAGAGTAGGCCAATAATATCCTAGGTGAAGGATCCACTTGGCCATGGCGAGGCCACTAAAGTGCCCGCCACAAAGTCCATCATGGATTTGTTGGGTGGTATGAGCGACTTCAGCACTGGTTAGACAGCGAAGGAGGATACCATCAAAGCCACGTTTATAGAGGAGTCCCCCCATGATGACATAACGAGAAACACTTTTAAGAAAAGCACATTTACCATTACTAGTAAGGTCAGGTGGTAGAACAGAGGTTGTAAGGTAGTCGTGAAATTGGTGATACTGTATCCTACGCGAATCAAGAGATACATTATGTACCATACAAACATCCGGACTAAGTAAGATGGGGCAAAGAGTTGTTGACCAAGACAAATATGTCTGAGTCAATTGGTGAGGCCGAAATTTGCGAGGCCAAGCAAGCCATAGTATCCGCAAATTTATTAGTTGAGCGGGAATGGTTTGGATAGAATAATGAGAAAATAAGGTCAAAAGTGAATCCACGTAATGTTTGTACTTTTGAAGTTCCTCATTTTTACATTGGTAGATGCCAAGAACTTGATTTACTACCAATCGAGAGTCACCGAAAATATTAATAGACTTCACACCTAAGTGTAACGCAACATGGAGACCCAAAACAAGGGCCTCGTATTCCGCCGTGTTAGTGTAGGCAGGGAAATCGAGCTCTAATGAAAGAGGCATAGGTTCACCTTCAAGAGGAATGAGAACAATGCCTACCCCTCCACCGCGCCGGCATTTAGATCCATCAAGAAGAGGGTCATTGATACGACACATCACCGAGTGAAAGAGTTGCATGATGAGCTCATCAGTGGAAAGTAAAATTGGTAAATTGTTCCCCGTAAAGGGGCTTCCACGAGTTGGTCTCGCGATAGTTTGTCCTTTGACTGATTTTTGGTGTACAAACTCAAGGTCAAGGTCAAGAGTAGCATAAGCCATCGGGTGATGCGTTGGTTTAGATGAGGTTTGGTGTATATAATGTATGGGGTCAGCATTGGTGATGAAAAAGTTTTGTGATTCAGAGGTAATGTCGAGTTTGGTGGCCACAAATGATAGGGCTAGGCACAACTTTTCTACGTGTGTATACCTAGTCTCGTAATCCACAAGAGTACGGCTTATGTAATAAACTGCTTGTTCTCGATGCTCGGAGTCACGATGTGCGAGCATGGCTCCTACAACATGGTCGGTGGCAAAAAGGTAAAGGTAGAAAGGGCAATCATCTTGAGGTGGGATAAGCACGGGTGGCTGCAAGAGATAAGCTTTAAGAGCCTCAAAGGCTTGGTGGCATTCCTCGCTCCATCAAAGACAATGTCTTTTTAAGGAGATGATGGAAAGGTTGACATCGATCCGAAGTTGTGAAATGAAACGCCGGATAGATTGAGTTTTCCCGCAAAACTACGCAATTGTTCGAGGTTAGTGGGTGGGGGCATTTCTAGGATAGCTTTGAATTTTTCCGGATCAACCTCAATGCCACACAAAGAGACGATAAAACCAAGGAGTTTTCCCGAAAGGACACCAAAGACACATTTCTTTGGTCAAGACGAACACAAAGATTGTAACAAAGTGATCGAAAATAATGGTTAAAACATCGAGATGTTCACTCGCGATGTTTAGATTTTCCCAAGAAGATCATCGACATAATCCTCAAGGATAGTGTGCATAATGTCATGAAAATGTAAGTCATAGCTCACCGATAGGTCACACCAAAGATTCTTAAGGCCAAACGGCATGACACGATAAAGAAGAAGGTTCCCCAAGGAGTAATGAAGGTGGTTTTATGTTGATCGGCCGGGGCTACCAAAATTTGATTGTATCCCGAGAAGCCATCCATGAGAGAAAGCATCTCATGGCCTGCAGTGAGATCAACAAGTTGATCAATACTAGGTAGGGGGAAGTCATCCTTTGGGCAAGTGAGGTTAAGGTCCCGAAATCCATACATATCCGAAGTCCCCCATCGCTTTAGTGACATGTACGATGTTAGAAATCCATTGAGGATAGTCAATAGGTAAGATGAAGGAAACAAAAGGAGTCGTTGAAGCTCTTCTTTTGACCAAGAGGGCAATGCGTGGATGCATTTTTCTCAGTTTCTGTTTAACTGGTTTGGAGTCGGGTTTCAGAGTAATGTTATGGACAGCAATGTCGATCGATTCCCGCATGTCAACAGTAGACCAAGCGAAAGCTTGGTTGTGGGCACGGAGGAAGGTAGTGAAGGCAGTTTGTTCTAATGCGTCAAGAGATTGTCCGATCTTTACAATGTGAGGATCATCCTCCATGTGGATGTTGATTTCTATAGTCGATTCATTCAACATGGTTTGAGTTTCAGATGGTAAGGCGCGGTGAATATAAGAGTCATCCGCGCTAAGCTAAGTGAGGATGGAGTCGTCATCCCGGCACTCAACAACATTAATCAAGGTGAGTCTTCTTCGATCATGTCCTGATACGTAAGGGGAAGAGAAGATGGGTCTTCATTATCGCATTGATAAGTGAGAGGACCCAGAAGATAGCATTTACGAAAAAAAAAAAAAGTTAGAGGGATAGATTCCGGTCTATCGACTCAGGGTGAAGATGGCAAAATAGGTGATGATGGTTCGAAGAGGTAATGTCGTTGTCTTCCCGATACAACCGACACGAGGTTTCTTTGGTGTAAGTGTTTCAAAAATCCAAGACCACTACGATCTTTGTGTTTACATGTAATCACTGGAATGATCAGTATGTCGGCTCTTGTTCATAAAGACCGAAACCAAAACCTTTCCAAGCACAAAGAGTCAAGAAGGTGAGGGCGAAACGATGATTTGTTAGATATTGAAAATCAGATTGAAGGGAACCACACCAAGGGGAGGTTCAGGGTAACGGAGGATGCGCGACACCCCCATACATTAGGTTGGTGCGGCAATTAGGTGGTCCGTAGAGAGATCACCTCCCCACACGACGGTCGTAGGTAGGATGCGTATGTAATCGTCCGTACTCCCGTGGGGTATGGAAAGTGCTAACATTATATAGGTGATACTCCCCAAAGCATAAGGCATTGAAAACATCTACCAAGGGATCTAGGTTGGGATGTTGTCCGTGGGGAAGGAAGTGGTATTTGCAGGTGAGGTTTCATTGGTCAAGGTGTAGGTGCGCTGGCTAAGGTGGATGGTTGAGGTGTGGGCGAAGTAGATGGTCAGGGTTGATGAATGGGTGCCTTGAATGGTACAAGCACATCATTAGGGCGATATAACATATTACAGGTTTCAAGGGGGAGCGCACTTTTACGGTGTATGACTTCCCTCATACTCAAATTTTATGCATCTATGTAAGGTGGAGGGAACGCATCCCATAGCCCGATCCAAGGGCGGCCTAACAACATGTTGTATTGAATTCTCCCTCAAGGACATAGAAGAGTTCGGTAAGGTACGTGGCCCTACACAAATGTTAAGGATCACGGTGCCTAAAGTAGAAGTAATAAAGATCATCAATGAACGCAACATGGTGGGGTCAGCACACATGCAGCTGAAGGGATATTCATTTGTTGAAGGCTTTGGAAGAGATGATGTTTAGGCTAAGACCCCATCAATCATAACACGACGTACTCGGATGTCCCGGACGTGTGATGAGATGAAAAGAGCGGGTCGATCTTCTCGCACCAAAGACGACAATTTTGTCTTCGGAGAAACTAATGAAGAAAGGTTGCATTGCAGTGTGGGACAATGGTAGGTAGGTAGGTTGTTTGGTGAGAGAAGCAACGTGGTTGGGGTGTTAAGATGGAGGCAACGGGAAAGGTTTCGTTAGGTAGACCTCTATCCTCAAGGATTTCAATGAGAGCTTGTCGATGAGATTCGAGGTTTGAATGAGATCATACAAAGGTCATTTTTACAGTGATTGGTGAAGTTGTTTGATCATGGTACGATGGGAAACTCCATCAGAGACGGGGTAGGTAGGTCCACGAATAACCACTTTAGGTGGTGGTGCGATCGGGATGGCGGACGGAGAAAGAGAGGCCGCAGTGTGCTTTCTTTAGCTTTCCCATTGTTTTTCTACCCTCGAGTAGCAATACTAATCATGTTGATCTCAGTGAACACGAGAGGAGGAAGATGGTAGGGATAAGTCATTGTCTTCGAGAGGTGGGGTTGCAATAATGATAGATCTTGGTGAGGCGGGGACAGGTGGTATAGGAGAGGGGATTGAAGCTAAAGGTTTCTCCCTTCGTAAGTTGTCTTTCTTAACCTTTCTATCCGAGATAGGTGACTGATGAAGGATGGCTTTCAAAGCTTTGCATCCCTCCACATCATGTCCTGGTGTGCGGTGGTAAGCGTAGATTTTAGACTCATCATAACCTATAGGTCGAGGTTTAGATGGATCATAGGGTCTGAGTGGGGGTAGGGAAATGGTCGCATTCTCCACCAACATATCAAGGATCTTGGCGTAAGATCCTTTGAGCGGGTCAAAGTCAGAGGAAGATGAGGCTATTGATTGGGTGGGTTTTGGTAATGGTTGGGTATGGTTGGTTCATACGGGTGGTGGTTTAGACAAGGGGTTTTGATAATTAGATTTAACTAAACGTGGCTTCTTCGCGCAGTCATGTTTAGCTGGTTAGATGATGAGGCCACAGATGACGTGGTGGCAGGAAACAACCATGGGGAAAGAGGAGGACAACAAACAAATCCTTTGATGATGGAGTTTGTTTAGGGTCAGTAGGTGACAGATACTTGGGGTGATGGTGTTGATACACCCGTGGATCTCTCGTATGGGTGCAGAAGGTGTAGGTCTTTTTAAAGAAAACGCAGGAGGTATGATGTATTAGGCAAGGTGGAGGGGTGAGGTCCCAATATAGAAGGTAGGTGTGATGGCGAGGGTTTTAGTTGTGACAGAGGCATAGATTGGACTTGAGGAGATTGGGTCTGGTCTCCTAGGTGGATGGACGACTTTATTTTTGGATAAATCTAACCGCTTTAGGTGGGTGTGTTAGGTCTGGTATCGTGAAGTCCCAAGCGTGGGGAAGGTTTGGTTAGGTTAATAGAGGTGGATGAGGTATTCTAGAGAGATGAGGGGGTGAAGATGAGGACATAGGCATTTTGAGCTTTTTTAAACACCTCTGTATATGGTAGAGGTGTCTGATCGGTCATCTCGCATTTGAGTAGAGCATGGTGTACTCAAACGCTCCCATAGACTCGTCTATCTTCTGAGGGATGACAATCTTCACGTGTGAACAGAACCTTGGTATGGAAGAGAGATGGGTTGTGATCCCGGTCCACTGTGGGTGTGATACAGGGGGTAAATGAGGCATTGTATCAATGGGTACTAAGAGGTCAACCGGTCACTGGAAAGATTTAGGTGATGAAGAACTAATAGGTAGGAGGGCATGTTCGAGGGGATCCATTATGATTGAGGAGTTTGGTGATGTAGGCTCAAGGGGTTTCTCCTCTAAGGGTGACAGAAAAAGTGGCAAGCCTTCTTCTTTTGCAGCAAGAGTGGTGGAAGGAGATGTTTGGGAAATAGATAAGTTAGATAACATCCACTCACAGTCTTGCAGGGATGTGGTGTAAGAAGACTCATTCGTGAGAAGAGGACTCTGGGTGGTTAATTCCTTTATGGGTAAAGGAATGGCAAGGTTATCGTCTTGTCTTGATGGGGGTGTAGGGGGTGCGGATCCCTACGTTAGTGAAGAGGCCTGATTCAGAATTTCCTCGATAGAAGCTTTTGTCGGGAGTTGAAAACGCATGGATTTCATGAACACTCTTCTCCTCTACCGAGGTATCTTGATTTGTGTTATCATTATGCATGGTTTGGAAATGGTTTGTTGAAGATTTTTAAATTTCAATTAGCGGGGGCATTAGGATTGTCGAGAGTTATATCCCCTGCATCAACCATTTCCTGCACTATGTTTTTCAACATCTTGCAGTTTTCGTGATCGTGTCCCTTCACGCGATGGAAGTTACAGTAAGTCATTTTCTTTATACCAAGAAGGAATAATAGCATGGGTGGAATCAAACCCGAGTGAGGTTTAACAGAGGCAAGGTGATAGCTCCTGCTTTAAGCAATTTGTCTAAGATCACACCATAAGTTTCTCCCAAGGGAGTATAGTTGATGGTTTTGGCTTTATACTTATAGGTGGCCTTCTAAATGGTATTGCATAATGCTTGAGATTTGACCATCACAAAGCGCAGTGTACATGGCCCCTTTGATTTCAAAGCAACCGATGATGTGTGAGAATTGGTGGTGTTGGGTTTTGTGGTAGAGTCTTAGGTCTGGAAATTTGAGCTTTTGTTGCGTAACCTCAATTTCTCTTCCTCTAAGGCTCGAATCTCTAGTTTCTGAGCCATAGTAAAGGCCTCATCAAAGGTGTGAAAATTTTGAATTTGGAGGGTGGGAGAAATGTGTTTAGACAGGCCATAAAGAGTTTGATGAGCTCAACCTGAGGTAAGGTGTAAGTAAGTTGGTTGATGAGGCCCCGCCATCGTCCAACGAAATCTGCAATAGACTCGTCTTCAAATTTTTGGATGGCATAGAGGTCGGTAATGGATACTTTCTTGGCAATATTGATGGAGAAGTGATCCAAGAAAGATTGGGCTAATTGGTTAAAGGAGAATATTGAATGCTAGGTTAAAGCACTGTACCACTCCAAGGTAGGTCCTGATAAGGACATGGGAAAGGTATGGAGTAGTAGGGCATCGTCATGAGCAATCAAATAGTAGGCATGTCTGAATGATCGCAAGTGTTGTTGAGGGTCCTCCTTACTATTAAAGCGAGTAAATTTCAGTAATTCCCATTGAGGAGGATATGTATGAAGGGGGACAGAAGGATGAATAGGCTCCCGACAAACTTGCTCATATGTCAGGGTGTTACGACTTCCTAAATGTAAAGCCTCAAGATTTTGCATCTTTCCATCATCTGCTTTGATTAAATCATCGGTCAAGTTAGATGATGGTGATGTCAGTTGTAAACAGAGGAGGATCGGTCCAAGAGCCGCTACTAGACAATGGTGGGATTGAATGTTGATAAGATAATGGTGATGAATGTGTTGGGGTAGCCAATAAGGGTGTCCTATATAAGAGGTCGAGGCCACCGATGAATTTGTGGAAATGAAAAGGTGGGCGGAACTTGAGAAGGAAAGCTCTCGTGTATAGGTGTATAGAGCAAGTGATGAAAGAGGCAACAGAGAGATGAGGTAGGGGCAAAGTGGACGGTAGTGATATATGGGGGTCCCAGATTAACCAAAGGAAAGCCAATCGATGCAAAGATGAACTACCGAAGCACCGAGCTGGGAGACGGGCTAAGGATGAAGATGGTGAGGCGGAGTTATTAGGTGGGGAAGGGCCAAATGAGCTGCTATACTAATAGGCATACCAACGAGGAGCCGATTGTCAGTGCACTGGTCAGTGGGTATGAGACAAATAATATTGTACGGTGCTAGGATTAGCATCCAAAAATTTGGCAAATTCCTTATCTCCTACAGGATCTTGGGAAAATTACTGGTATCCGTAGGATTCCCCATAGGATGCGAAGGGGGTGACTCAGGAAAAGGCACGGAATAGGCATGTGAAACCATGGCTGCTTTGTTTCTAGGTGATAACAACCATGGAAAAGAGGACACAAAGAGGATTTAATCAATCTGAATGAAAACAACAACAAAATGTTGGAATTGATAGGTTGCTGGTGTGTGTCAAGAATCATTAAACACAAGAACCGATATCGGTCGATAACCGATGTTGTCCAAATGTAACCAACCGTGTCGGCTTAGTTAACCGATGTCGGTAGTATGGGACCGGTGTCACACCATCAGAAAGCAAAGAGAGGATGTAAGAAGTCACTGGTTTGGGGATAACAATGCTTAATATACCTACCAAACTGTCTTGAAGTGATCACCAAACAAAGTATGACAAAGAGAAACAGAACTAAAAACAAGCAAGATGCACAAGAAAATCAATAGACTAACCCTAGGATTAGTTTTAATCACTTTGGGCTTATGCCTTAGATGCCAGATGATGTCAATCCTAAACGAAAGACCTAAGGGAGATGTCAAGTTTGTTGTGGCTCATAAGGCTACCTCAATCGGGTGAGGAATACCGCAGAAAGGGGGGAGGTTTGAGCTGTTGTATTGATTATGATGTGATTTGGTATGTGTTGTGCAGTGAGAGTAAGATTAATTTCTCGTCAATACCATGGATATCACCCCCACGTGTATGACTTGTTACTTAATCTACGTTCACTAGAATTAAAAACACAAGCAAGAATGTGATGCACGTGTTTTAAACCCAAATCGAAAATGATATTCGATGAAGCAAAGAAGATGACTTTCACTAAATGCAAAGATATGAAAGCAAGACAAATTCTTTTACCAAAATGACAAAATATTTTGTGAATATTTAGCAGAAACAAACAACAAGTATGCTCCCTATATGAAAGCAAGCAAGAAAGAAAGAAACCCGAAATGGGTCCCACCGGGCATGCCAAAATGTTTCACACAGAATGTTTCCGGTTCTAATAGAGTTGCTTCTATCCTTTCATTCTCTTGAGAAATAGATAAGGGTTAGGGCTAGGAGGAATACCTGTTGAATGTTGGGAAGGTGTGCGCGTACATAGAGAGAGATCAGATCGATTGTGAAGAACTCCTTTTTGTCTGGGAAGGACTACCTGTAAATAAGAACGCAAGACCACTAGATTTTAGTTAGACAACAAGTGAGGGAACTACCTTAGGCCTAGGAAATATTAGACTTCCTTTCGAAGGTGGTCAGTTCCCCATTTAATATGAATTAAAGAAAAATGATAACAAAGAACTACAAGATAATACTTACTAGTTCCTGATGAAGATACAGGTCCAAGGAATGTGGTGGCGACAGTAAGGCTTAGTTGGGATGATCCGGTATTAGAAAGCGAGCTGATGAAGCTATCCTCAGTCTTTTCCAATGCTTGAATGAGGGTGATAGTGATCCAGCTTGCTCACTTGCGCCTTCTTGACTTGATGCTCTTCTCTCGCAACCTCTTCTCTTTGTTTCACTTCTCTTTCCTGCCCAAATGAATTCTGGATCCTTTCTTTTTGGTTGGGGGAGGTCATTAACAGGGAACCGATGGCGGTTACGTAACTGACGATGGCGGTCGAGTAGGAACCGATGTCGGTTAGGTCAAAGTGGCTATTTTTAGTAAAACAACCATCTTTCCCTCCTTTTCTCCCAAGGGATCAGTTGTGGGCTTGGTCAAGTTATTATTATGTTTGTTTTGATGTGGGTGAGGGGTGATGAGTCATGGGTGTGAGTCTGGACCAAGTCATAGGTCTTAATTAGGTTGGTTTAGGGTTAGGGCTAGTTCATGGTGAGGTGGCGAGATGAGGTGGCGGGTTTGAAGATGTGGATTTATTAATTATAAGGTAATTAATAAATCATTAGGTGTGTAAGGTTTCGGTGGTGAGGTAGGGTTAGGTTGCAGGACGAGATACGGGGTAAAGGGTGTCCCATTCCGATTACACCAATTTTCTCATGCGCTGTAATGTGGGTTTAACCCTTTCTTGAATGGTCTTTGGCACTTTTTCTCTGTCGATCTCCGTGAATGGCCAGTTGTCCCCATCTGTGTCAATGTAAACCTGATCAATTTCTTGATCAGTCTCTTTGAATTTCTTTGGGACAATGGCAATGCCATAGTGGATGATCTCCTCCAGAGCCAACCGGGAGTGATCCTTTCGCCTAATGTCTATCTCATGGGTTAGGTCTATCCAAATGTCCTCGATCTCGGGAACATGGATGGGATCAATTTTTTCCTTTGGGAGGTAACTCGGCAGTCAAAGGTTGGCCTTGCTGGGAAGTTGTGCTTCAAATTCAGCAACTCTAGCTCAACATACATCTCTCGTGCTTTGGCAAGTGTAGGGCAGGTGTATCGGCCAACTGTAAGGGGGAATGGAGTTCCTCCTTTCTTTCTCTTCATACACTTTTCATGATAAGTGATTAACGCCTTGACAATTCTAGGAGGACCAGCTTTGGGCCCACAAACCTTGGCAGCTTTGTTGGTTCTCCCTCGAAATTCATAGCTCTGAGGTATGTGAATGTGGGGAATTGTGTGAACAATGCTCCCCATTTCTTTGTAGCAGCAATCACACTCAGGCTGGTTCAACTATGTCTCATGTTTGGTCTCAACAAATAGAATACCTCATAGAAGAAGGCATCATTTATTTTGGAGAATTGGGAGATGCTGGCTTCGAGCCTTAGCTCTGGGTAGAACTCATATATCTTGACTTGGGGCCATACCCCATTTCAAGCTAACCCTAAAAATCCCTTTCTGACGCAGCAGCGTATACAACGTAGGAATTCATGTAGAACTTCCTAGTTGTTAGAACTTGTTGAAGCTTACTGGGAGATGGTGTCACTGATGATTTCACCCCAACTGAAGCATTGATCAGGTGCATTCTTTCTCATGTTCTCCAGGTATCTCAGCATCCATTTATGGAAATGATGGGCATCAGGGAGCCCGAATACTCTACTCAATAATGTGATTGTATCACTCAATTCTTCATTAAAATCACTTCAGTGGATGGTTTGTGGCCATCTGGACACCGGCTTCTTGTTCTTCAGATAGAGTTCATTCATCATCTGCATGCATTGATCTTCATTATCATCCCATGCTTTCCTGCAGTCTTCAATACTTATCTCCACATATTGCCTATGATGAGGAATGCCCAGGATCATCTCAAAGTGATGAGTTGTGAGGTTTATGATTGTCTGTTGTTCTTTATTTTTGACACATCTAGTGTCTTTGTTATAACATCGAGCAACCAACATGATGAACTCATTATTTACGGCACTCACCGGAAGCCCAACTGCAAAGTGTAATCCACTGCCTACTAATTTTTTCATCCATGTCAATATGACCCAGCTCAGAGTCTCTGATGTCAAGGTCACACTCTACATATGAGTTAGGCATTCTAACTCTCTGGTACTTGTACTTCATTTCTTGCTCTGACTATTTAGCTTTAGCTTTAGCTAGTTTCTTGCTTGATGAAGACATATGTGAGCTTGAGGATGGGTGTTGTTATTCTGCAAGAAGTATCAAGAAGGTCCAACATAGAAGAGCCATGTCAACCATCATGTTATCCATAATGAAAGTTTGAAGAATAACAGAACACCTTAGAATGTGTGAGAAAACAGTTAGGTTTAGCTTGCAGAAGGAAGAACGAGAAATTTTAAGCCTTAGGGCATAAGGCACAAGCTTACAATAGGCTAGCAGGGGCTTTTTATTGCTAGGCGCACTTTCTGAGGTGTCAGCATGCAAATTCTTGTGCCAAGTTAGAAAGGGCGTGGTTTTGGAAGATGTTACATGACAAATTTCAGTGCCAAAGGGTAAAGCACAGGGCATGGATCTGCAGCAGACAACATTTCATGTTGATGTTGTGGAAGTTGCGCCTGCGCCTCACAAGAATCTGCTAAGTGTTCTTTTGGTTGGTGCGAAAAATTTTATGTTGCATGAGAGTAAAGTGCACCAAGGCATAACTTTGGAAAAGGTTGCAAGGAAGAACAGTGTGCCATAGTAGTTTGGTGCACTTTCTGAGCATGTAACATCACTGAAAATGGCATCAGGGTTTTAATCAGTTAATAGTTTGGTTTATTTTCTTGATTTCTTGATTTCTCTCTTTTTGGATTTATCAGATGGCTAGGAAGAGAGGTTTTTGGCAAGGCAAAGCAGGGATAAATGGTTTTCCCTCGAAATTCACTTCAGCAGTAGGGGCCTTCCAGATTTGCAGATCTGGAAGGAGAGGGAAAGAGGGTTTCAGCTAGGTTGAGGATTTGAATGGGTTCTTTAAATTTTATTTATTTAATATGAGCCCTAACATTCAACACAACAACATGAAAACCACAAATGGGAGAGGAGCCACTCACCCGATTTATAAAAGACAAAGAAAAACATGGGGTCCATAGGCTCAAAAACGGCACGTGAGGGCTGACAGGATGGCTAACACGTGCAGAGAAAATACCTTTACAATTTTCAATTCATGAAAATGACATGTGGCAGGTTCATATTTATAGAAAAATTGCATTTATTACCTCACCAACCACTTTGGCACGTTTTTGGGAGCGTCGACATGGAAAAAGTTACACCAAGGAAAATGCATAGTGCTAGTTGCCGGATGTTAACATAAAAACTTTAGTGCAAAAGGATTTAATGGGGGCAAACTTTGTGATGTCGACATGTGAAAAATTGTGCCCAACATTTTAGGGCACTGCTTTGGTGATGTTGACAAGTGAATTTCTCATATTTGAAGGATTTTAAAGTGGGTGCAATTTTTGGGATGTCGACATGAATGAAATGGTGCCTAGTTCAAAAAGGTGCATTTTTGGGAGTGTCGACACACCACTTTCTGCACTGAAGGATAAGCTGAAAATGGCTAAGTCCCAAAACAACCTGATTTTTTGAAAGGGAGTTTTGGGCTATTTCGAATGTTGTCGAACTTCCTTAGGGGTCAAAACAGAATTTTGGTATAGTTACCTACAAATTGCCCTTGTCAATTTTACAGATAACAAGGTTCATATGATATTATAATATGTTTAAATTGGATAGATGAACATAAGGAAAACGTAGATTTTAATGGAAAATAAATAAAAAAATTAGACGATCTGCGAAACCAAAGCAGACATACAAGGTGTAAAAGAGAAATTACGATTAGAAAAATATCTACCATGTAACTCAAAAAGGCTATAAATAAAGGTTGCATGATTTTTACTGTAATTTTTTAGAATCAACTAAAGAGGGTAGTAATTTTATGGAAAATTATCTACTTTGTTATTTTATTACATCAATGTATTCTCGGAAGAACTACCCGGTCTTCCGCCAAAAAGAGAATTTGACTTCACAATCGATATCAAGCCTATAACAGAACCCATCTCTAAGGCACCTTACCGCATGACTACTACTAAGTTAATTGAACTTAAGGTAAAAATGCATGAACTTTTATCGAAGGAATTAATAAGACCAAGTTTCTCACCTTGGGGAGCACCAGTTATTTTTGTCAAAAATAAAGATGGAACACTCAGATTATGTATTGACTACCGAATGTTGAACAAAGCAACAATCAATAATAGGTACCCTCTTCCAAGGATTAACGATCTATTTGACCAGATACGTGGTGTATTGGTTTATTCTAAGATTGATTTGTGATCTCGGTATCATTAGCTACGAATAAAATAAGAAGACATACATAAAATAGCCTTTAGGACGAGATATGGGCACTATGAATTCACTATATTACCTTTCTAAACCCACCACTTTTATGAATTTGATGAACAATATATTTCAAGAATACTTGGAAAATTTTGTTTGTATTCTTGGATGATATTCTTATCTATTCAAAAAGTGTTGAGGAACATAATGAACATCTAAGGATTGTACTTGAGGTCTTAAGGAAAAGAAAAATTTATGGAAAGTTGTCAAAATGTTCATTTTATGAGACTGAAGTATAGTACTTAGGCCATGTGATAAAAAAGATGGAATTTTAGTTGATCCATCAAATATTACAGCCATAATTGATTAGCCAACATCGAAAAATGTGCATGAAGTTAGAAGCTTCATGGGACTTGCTAGATATTATAGAAAGTTTGTAAAATACTTCTCAAAGATTGTTTCCCCAATCACTTTGCTGCAAAATAAAGATAAAAAAATTGGAATGATAAATGTGAGATTGCATTTAAACATTAAAAGAAAATTTAACTACAACACCTATTTTAGCAGTTCTAGATCCAAATGGGAGCTTTACAGTTGTAACGGATGCTTCCAGAGATGGATTAGGAGGCATATTATTACAAAATGATCATGTAATATCATACGAAAGTAGAAAGATCAAGTTACACAAGCTCAACTATGCTCCCATGACTTGGAGCTTGCTACCATTGTACATGCACTACAAGTTTGGAGATATTATCTTTTAGGGAAGCCCTTTGAGTTGAAAATAGACCACCTTGGGCTGAAATACATCTTCACATAGCCAAATCTGAATACTAGGAAGCGAAGATGGTTAGAATTTTTGTCTCAATATGATTTTGATATCAGTTATATTAAAGGTAAAGAAAACAGAGTGGCAGATGCACTAAGTCATAGGAAGCACATTTTTGCCCTTATAACCTTGAGAACTCAGTTTAAAGATGAGGTAAAGAAAGTAATTATAACAGATCTGTATTATCAGTAATTCAAAACATCATTTACTATATATTCCAATGATAAGAGATATAAAGGATTCATATTCGATAATGAAGGAGTCCTAAGGTATGAAAATCAGTGTATGTACCCTTGGAAAATGAGTTAAGGAAGAAAGTGATAACTGAATTTCACAATGCACCTTACTCGACATCCCAGAGTGACAAAAATGCTTGCTAATGTAAAACAACAATATTTTTGGAAAGAGATGAAAAAGGATATAATTGACTATGTGTCACATTGCTTAGAATTTTAGTGTGTTAAGGCTAAACATATGCACCCAGCTAGATTATTGTACCCTCGTAGCATTCCACAATATAAATGGCAAGTGATAAGCATGGATTTTGTTCAGGGGCTGTCAATGTCTAAAAATAAACATGACGTTATTCTTGTTGTAGTTGATAAATTGACAAAAGTAGCTCATTTTATTCCAAGGAATCTAAAAGATGATTCACCTGTTCTTGCAAAAAGATTCGTGCATGAGATCTTTAGACTACACGGTGTACCTGATGTAATCATTTATGATAGGGACCCAAAATGACTTCATGATTTTGGAAAACTTTAAATGCAGCCTTAGGAACAAAATTGAATTTTAGTTCTACATACCATCCAAAAACGGATGGACAGACTAAAAGAGTAAATCAAGATTATGGAAGACATGATTAGGATAAATTGCATGGATCAATAGTACAAGTGGGAAGAGTACCTTCCTTTGGTCGAATTTGCGTATAATAATACATATCATTCCTCTCTAAAAATGGAACCTTTCAAAGCTTTATATGGAAAAAGTGTAGAACACCTATTAACTAGGACAACATAGAAGATAGAGAGGTAAAAGAATCAAATTCTTATTGAAATGGAACAAAAAGTAAAGTTAATTCATGGATGATTGAAGGAAGTCAAAGGTGATAGGAAGAAAAGTTACGCAAATCTGAAAAGAGTTGATAGAAAATTTGAACTTGGTGATAAAGTCTTTTTAAGGGTCAAGCCTAAAAATAGCTCTATTTCTTTTGGTAAATCAGCCAAGTTTTCACCTCGATATGTTGGACCATTTGAAATAATTGAAGTGATCATCCATGTGGCTTATCTACTAGCATTGTCTCCCGCATTAGCCCGGATGCATGATGTTTTTCATATTTCCTTGCTTAAAAATTATGTTTCAGATTTATCGCATGTGTTAAATTGGAATTCTTTGCAAGTCCAAGACCCGGGGTAATCATGGTTGAACCCATAAGGGTGCTGGAAACTCACAAGTTGCACTTGCGTAACAAAGATATAAGCCAATGCAAGGTCCAATGGGACCAGTTTAATGAAGAAAGTGTAACCTGGAGAATCTAGAAGACATAAAAACTACTTTTCCACATCTATTTTAATAGAAAAAAATTCAGTTTTTATGACACTATGATATTTTATTATTATTATGATTGAAAAACTATCTTTAAGTTTGTTGTTTGCAAGAAAAAACTTGAATAAGTGTTGTTGCATCCATTACAACGTTGTTATAAAAATTCTGGAAACTTGATTTTTACAAGTTCATACTATATTGTTTGGATATTTGAGGATTGAATAAGTAATATTTTACCTGTTTACTTAGATTTTGTTATGATTAAAAGTGAATCATTGGGATGATGATGCTTTTAAGGGGGAGGTATATAATACCCCGTTGTTTTATCATTCGTGCTTTGATTTATGCAGATTCTTTGACATACATTTACAAAGATGAATTGCATTCTATTTGATGACCTTCGCTAGGACTATATGAGAATGATTTTCACTAGCATGATGGAAAAGTATTATTTTACTCTATTGATTAGGCATACTTCCATATCTTGGTTATTAGAATTTGTACTTAATGATATGTTGTTAGATAACTATGATCATATTGTTGTTATTTTCTTACCTTTGGTTTTCTGATCATTTTGATAAGTTTAGTAACTCTGGCACTTTGATAATGTGATCCAGAATGAAGATTTGAAAAGTGTTGATGTTGATAAGGTAAAATCTATAATTATTACTATTAAATTGTTTAAGCAAGCACGGCCTTAGTATATATGGACCTAGTTTAGTCTATAATATCCTAGACTATTATCTTGAGTTATCATGTTAAAGTTGATTTGTAATGTCAATGCACTATTTGATTTTCCTAAGGCTATAAGGTCACTATTTTAAAAAAGACCTAGGTTGATATGGAATCTAACCTTAGTCTCGAGCTAAGGTTTATGAAGGCTTATGTCTACATTATTTTGGCCTTGGCATAAATACTTGAAGGACCTAGTAATATGATTAAAATATATAAGATCCTAGACTTAAACCTAGGGCAATATATTTTTGGGGACTTATGTGTGAGCACCTATGTTTGTGTTCAATTTATCAAATCTCAGCCTAAGTGAGACACCTATGTGAATGTTTCGAATCATAAAAGCCTAACTTATGGTTTATAATGTTAGGTCTTAATGTTTACTTAATGTGGCATTGGATTCAAATTGGGATCCTTATCAACATGCACTTGGGCATATTTATGAACTTGTATTAATG
Organism: Taxus wallichiana var. yunnanensis; assembly: GCA_018340775.1. Lineage (NCBI taxonomy): Eukaryota > Viridiplantae > Streptophyta > Pinopsida > Cupressales > Taxaceae > Taxus > Taxus wallichiana. Next base: position 758,127,050 of record CM031240.1, read on the forward strand.
AGTCACCAGCATTGAGTTTATAGAGGGCTCAACCAAAATTAGTGACCTAGGCTACAATTTTGTTTAAATGAGTTGGAAAAGTGGTCGATTAGCTATTTTGAACTCCACTAAATTTGAAAAGTGATGTGGACGGTAGGAAAGGACTAAAATTTCTTACATGCATTGAATGAGGACCTTAGAACTCTCCTTAACATTGAATGAGGAGAATGGGCTAAGCATTTTTGAGCAAAAATAGTTGGTCTTTGGTTTCATTGTTGTTGTTTGTTTTGATGGCATAGATCTCTGCATGTTATTGAATACTCCTATTTTTCATGATAGTCTATATTCAAACCTGTGCATGTATTTTATGTTACTATGGAGAGAAAATTTAGGGAGCTATTATTATCTTTGAGAAATAAATAGAAGGATGGAGGACTTTGGTGTTTTCCATGGAGTTGATTTCTTGTTTGTTGAGGAGTTAGATTTTGGTCGAGCTTGCGAAATAGAAGAAAGATAAGGAGCTCTACCAAGCATAATAGGCTCTATCCATTCTCTGATAGCTTACTCTTTCTGATATTTGCATTAATGAAATGTTGTTTTAAGTATTATTTTTATTGATGGATGTGGGTCTTATTTGAACAACTCACAACTTTGATATCTTGTGTTACTACAAGTTTATTGATTTGGGTATAGAAGTAATACACAGGAATGAATATGGAGTGGATTTTTGTTGTTGCATTCTCAAATATAGTTAGAATTTATGAAGGCTTGTATTAGGACATTTTGTGTGACCTGGGTTTTCTTATTTAAAAGGCTTTCAGGTATATCATACCCTTGTATTTATATATACAGAAATTTGGGTCTATCATTTAAATGAAATTAATACCTCGAGTATTTTGTAAACCTCGAAGAGGTATAAGTGATTGATATTCTTAGTATATAATGTGTTTTCTCTCTACTATCATGGGTTGCTTCCAATCTATATCTAAGGATATAATTGTTCCTTTTGTGATGCTTCACTATAAGAATTACTGGTATTACCAAGTATAGAATCCTTTGGTCTATCAACCTAGGTGTTATCATGACCTGGATATCTTATCGTTTTCATTTTGTTCTAGTAGTTGGCTCTTGTTATCATTAAGGTGTTGGGTTGTTTTTGTGTTGTTAAAATGAAATCACATTGATTTCTTATTCCAATACCCTACCTTCTGTGACCTTAGTGGGTTATGTACTCACTAGTTGGTTATGAATGTTTTCTTAAGAGGATGTTGGCTTACTACTTTGAGTCGCTTATAAATTACATGGTTTAAAGCTTGTGAGACTTAAAGTTTGACTAGTATAAACCAATATGGTAGAATAGTATGGTCGATCTCGTGCACACAAGATATTGAGTTAGGTTGACTATGAATTTATCACTTCACAACTTCATGTATTTTAAGGTAATTAAATTACCTAAGTTTGTTTGAATTAAGAACCTCCATGTTAATGTCAACATGGAACTGATATTTTCCATACTATAATCATAGAGGTCATATGGTATAGGTAAGTTTGAGTTTAGCTATCTTTATTTGATCAAGGAACTAGTATGGGAAATTATGGAATGATATGTTGTCGCTTTAGGGAGCAAAACTCATCTATAAGTATGAAATAGCCTTGCATCATGGAGGGTGTTTGTTATTAATATAACAAAGTGATGTTGATTTAATTGGGAATTAGGTATATATATTTGAATCTGAATGATATATAAGTATTTAAGATACTTATATAAATTTATTTTCCTTGGTATTATTCAATACTATTATTTATCAAAGTGGATCATGAACAATTGACTTGTGTAGTTATATTGATTGGTATTCCTTAATACTAAAATCTAATAGAATGAAATATGAATGGTTGAGCTTTATGTAAGTTACATAAGAGAATGCAATGTATTAATAACTTCATATTATGAATTCATAAAAGTAATGATAATATAAGTATTCATAATATGGAAGCAGTAATTACTTTGATGACCTTAAAGGGTTATATATCATATACTTGAGTTGATTGATCATAATGATCAAGTAGATTATATTTGAGTGTTATCTTTAAATTATTTTATCAAATGAAGAAAACATGAATGTATGTGTAAAGTGATTTCTAGAAATGTTTAGATTTTTATGTGTTCCTTTTGGTCCTTTTGTTAATTTGACTTAATGCAAGTATTTCCTTTGTGAAAATACTAGATAGTCTAAGTTTTTACATGTGATTAACTGAAATTAACAAAATCTAGGCTAGCTAAGAACTAGTTAATATAAACTAGGAGGAAATATAACATAGTAAGTAAATTTACTAAAACAACTTGTAAATTAAATAACTAAAGTAAACTAATGAAATCAAACCCTAATATGTAAGAAGGAAGTAAGGAAGGAACTCAGTTGATAATTGGTGACTATTACAGAGTGTCGCAGTCCGATCGGAAATTCAGGGAATAGGAACAAACATGCAGAAGTCCTAAAAATATTGGATATGGAGGATCTGAGTGGACTGGGGCACCTGAGGCTGGACTAGGGCACCCAAGGGCACTTTGGTATGAATTTTAGGTGCCTGGTCTATGGAAAATCTCCAAAATTTATTTTATAGGGTCGCAAGATGATCTCAGTAACCTTTGCCATTTATCGCACTAGATTTTCTAAACTATGTCGAATGCTTTGAATATTCCAAGATGAATAAATGACCTACAAGAGACCAAAGAGAAGTATCAAAACCCTAAAAAAATAAGATGTAGAATGAATGGGTCAAACTGACCTCAACTACCACAACAATGGGCTTACTAAACTGAGTGTTGCACTACATTTCAAACTTGGATGTAGTTCTTGTTTGTGTGTGCATGTCGTGCCCTAGGTGCTCCTATGTCAATTGCACTTTGTGAAATAACAAGCAATAGATAGATGTAGAAAATGTAATAGTATGTGTGTATGGAATAGAATAGAATTCCTCCCCTATGAAGTGTGATGCAGATGTCCTAGCTTATGCCTTGATGATGGAGCTATGTGGATGTCAATGCAATAGATGGATAAAACTCTAGATGGAATTATAGTAGTGTATGATGTTAGGTCCCTCATTATGGTCTCATAACTTTATATTTATAGGGTTCTCTTGGTATAATTTCATAATTAACCTGAAAAGGCCAACCACATAAAAGATAAGAATGAAAAATGGCTAGAAAAGACCCAAAAATGGTGGGAAAGTGGAAAATAGACCGGGCGCCCTAGGTGGGACCAGGGAGACCATGGGTGCCCCATTAGGGTTAATAGGATGTGAAATATTCAAAAATCATTAGTTTTGTATGTGTCATAGGTCGTAAAATATGAAATAAAATAAATAAGATGGCCAAAAAGACCGGAGTTGATTAGTAATTTATTTCCTTGAGAACCTTCTAAATATTAGTATGAGACCGAGATAAATAAATTTCTAAAGTGTATGACTTTTTAACTATAATATGATATATAGATCTTGTCATGCCGCATGCATTATGAACCGACAATTCCTAACAATTTTGTAGGTGGACTACTTGAAAGACGAAATAATGGTGAAGTTTAAAAGTTTCCATTTGTTCTACTAAGAAGAAAGATGAATTTGTATCACTTGATTATATTTATCATTATACAAAGTACTCTTGTATTGTTTAATTAATGAAAGGCTAAGTTAGCCTAGTTTTCTGTATCAATTCTGAAAAGGGGAAATTGTAAGACTTATTTTGTCTTTTTGCAATTCTATCTAATCTAATTTCAAGGAAATGAAAAGGAGGTTGTTTTTATAATCGTTGTGAAATAAATTGCTTGGTTGTGAAAAGGAAATTTATCAAACTTAGTTCATTTATGGTTTTTATTAAAGATGCAAGACTTTAGTATATTAATACTAGTGTTAAAGTATTGTATACTTAGCATGATAAAAGCTTGTTGTAATAATATGGATTAAGGTGATAGTATGATTATTTTACAAAAAAATAAAGTAGTAACCATAGCCTATTAAGGTGCTTCATATGATTATATAATATATTGATACATGTAAATATAGATACTTACAATTATTTTGGATGATCATAAGTTGATACTTGTAGGTATGAATTGTTGCATTACTTAGAATTCAGTTTAATAAGAAGAATACTATACTTAATTGTATTTACTTGATTAATGAGCAATGTATGATTTATGGGATAATACATTATGTAGATTTAAATATGTAACCTGCAATTAATTAGGTCATTATGTACTATCTCTAATTAATTAAATGACAGATTCTGAAAATATCGTTAGTTCCTTAGGTACGAAACCTATCGTTGAGAGTAACACTGGTTAGCAAAGATTGGCAAGTTGGGAATTAATTAAACTAATTAAACTTGTTAAGATACGATGTTCTAATTAGTAGAACTCAACGGGATATATCCTCGTATTCGTTGTTGTATATTACCCATTTAATGACTTAGGTCATTACTTGGCTACTACAGAGAAGTTATGATGACATGATAACTTGTCAAGCTCCACTAATCATAATTGTTGTAAAGCCATGGATTCAAGTACGTCGTAGGTATAAATGCAGATTTTTGTATGGTTAAGTATTGATGTCATCTTATGATGAATACGGGAAAGGGAGCAGACCCGTAGATGATGTAAGTAATTTTGGAGACACTTACTTCCCCTTAGTCATCCTAAGTCAACATATCAACACTTGCCCATGCAGGCTGATCCAAATTGGTACCTAGTGCACAACTTGAAAGTGATTGATACAATTCAAATTAGTCCTAATCTAGATAAAATATTTTCAATTGAAGGGTGAAATAAAAATTCTAAATTCTGATTATGTCATCATGGAATTGAGAATGGCATACATGACTCAAAAATTTGGCCAAAGTAACCCAAGGTGTTAATTAGATTGTCCTGATTTCACCTAGACTTAAAGATGTAGGATATTAGATGGGTAGTTGGTAATAGATGCCCAGATAGACACTTTAGAGAATAAAAACTTGAATGTCGTTAAATAAATAAGGGAACCATGGTATACTTAGTATACATATTTAATTAAATTGGATATGAGGGATTGGTTTTAATCTGACTCATACAACTACATAAGGTTTACTATTATAGGATGGATTGACTAAGATAATATTGGTTTTAATTATGTTAATTTAGAACAATGAAACATTAAGATCTGAGATAGGAACTTAAGATTTATGTTGGATTTAAATATATGGGTATTTAAATCAATGAAGCATAAAGTTTATAAAAAATCCCTTGTATTGAAGTCTTATAATGAGGTTATTACATATTTTTGGTGCTACGTGATGATATGCGAGAATGTTGGAAGACAATATTGAAAGCAAGAGTTCCAAATTAGAAATTGAGGATCCTGGATGATGGCTACAAAACTACTATTTATAATCTCTAACGAACATGAATCACCGATAATCTAGATTTTTGGGGTTTGGAAAGCTAAAGTGGTTGAAACCACTTCAAAAATAGATTTGTTTAGTGTTGGCTTCCGGTAAATAGTTTGCTAAGTTGTTCGAGACAAGGTTTGGTGGTTAAGGGGGTTGTGAAATAGGAAATATGTGATTTATCTTTATTTAAATTTGATTTTATGGTTGTTTTTAGATGGTTAGATGTAGATGTAGATTTGACAGATGTAGAAGGGACATTTGCGTGTGGTAAATATGATAAAGGGGTTATGACTTAGTATAAGGTGATATGAGTGTAAATGATGAATTGGATTAATAAATGATAAAGAGGATTAAGGGTGCAAATTTTTTGTGCCTACATTTGCCCCTTTTGTCTAGTAATTTAACATCTACAAAATGCTAGACAAAAATAATGACGAGTTGATTTTATGGGTGATCCCCCTCAAAATGGGGTGACTCAGCAGCACAACATAAGGAGAAACAGTTTGATATGTTGTTTTGACAAGTGTGACATGCGTTTCGTTAGAAAAAAGTTGCACTAGTTTGAAGGGGTACCGAAATGAGGTATGCTACCATGGGATCAAGTGATAAGGGAAACAAAGGGTTCAATGCCTATGGACATATGATCTGTGAAGGTAGGCTATAATGATGGGGAATTCAAGTGATGGGGAGCTAAAGGGCTCACATCCCATAGACATATGACACATCCCGAGATTGATTTTATTGTTTGATGTTTAATAATTCGAGGATTGGGGTCCTTTGAAGGAGGTAACATGCTTTGAAAAAGGTGATAAAGTGTTTTATTTTGACAAAATATTTATAGGTGTGTAAAACAGGATGAATCACAGAGTGATTTTGAATAAATCACCAGTGATTAAATAAATCATTGGTGATTAGGGTAAAAGAGATTTGTGGGCTATTAAAGGAGATCTAGATGGTGAATAGTTCATTTTAGCAAACGAACCTGTGTGACTTCGTAAGAGTGACTAAGGAGTGGGAAAAAAACATGATTTGAGTGCGATGGCATCCTTCATCGTGCATCAAAAGCTCTGCTCAAGTAGAGGTAAGCTTGATTGTGTTTGTTTTTGAGTGAATTTTTATTATTATGGGTAGATTTTAGGTATTTTTTTAATATGGTAGTGTACAAATTTCGATTATCGGAATCGCATGAATCGTCGCGATTCATGCGATTGTCGATGATTGAGATGAATCGGCAAGAATTCGGATGGTAAAGTTACTGACTAATATTTTTGAGTGGCATTCTTTAGTTTTTATGAAGTCTTTTGAATGTTTTGATGATGATATGTGTGATTTTTATGATTTTGGTTACGATTTATCCAGACTATGGATTTTATATATTATATATATATATATATATATATATATCCATAGTCCAATAAATCGTAACCAAAATCATAAAAATCACACATATCATCATCAAAACATTCAAAAGACTTCATAAAAATATTATGTGATGATGATGTTTATTGATATGTTTACATTTCAAATGTGATCTATATATATATAATCCGAGTCCCGAATAAATCGTAACCAAAATCATAAAAATCACACATATCATCATCAAAACATTCAAAATACTTCATAAAAAAATTATGTGATGATGTTTTTGATGTTATTTTAAATGATGATGGAAAAATGTGATTTATATGATTAAAATGTTGAGTATATTGACGAGGTATGAAAGATGTGAAATATGGATTTGATGATTACATGTGTTATGACTAAATTGTGATCTTTATGATAGTTTTTATCAAAATGTAACTAATGAGATAGGAGTAAAAATGAAATAATTGCTTTGATATGGATTTGATACATACGTGATGGGTATAGAAATGTGAAAGCACTTGGACTTTTAGCCTTAATAATGAAAGTTAAATGAGATTGTCAATAGGTAGTTACACAAGATCTTAATCATGGAGATGGAGTGATAAGATGTACCTTCCTAGGACATGAAAAAGGGGGGTACATATATAAGACATGTGGGAAGAAGGGTTCTCCTTTTCAAAATTTCATAGAGAAATTCCCACTATACATATTTTTGACTTTCTGGACATAAACCGATTGATGCGGGAAGTTTTCTTTGATGGTAAAGATGATCGATGTGGGAAGATTTCCTAGGATGCTTTTGATGTTTTGATTTTTTCAAAGGTTAATCAATGCAGAAAGCCTTTTTACATGGGTATCCATCCTTTGAGGGAGTGGTCTACTATTATAATTTTTGACTTTTATTTTTTATTTATATAGATATCCATCCTTCGAGGGATCGTCTACGATTTTGGATGGTAGTTTTCCTTCGAGGGATCAATGGATTTTTATTTAACAATATGATTTTGATTTTTGAATAGTTGTCCTTCGAGGGATCAGTCTATTGTTTTTTATTTTGATAAAGAGCATCCATAGATATTTTGAATTTTATTTTGAGCTAAGGGCATGACCCTAATATACCATTTCAAGGAGGGGAAATATGTGTACATGACCTACACATGTGTTCCCCATGTCATGTTTTCAGTTAGTACAAGGTTATATGGATGTAATGATTGTGGGGTTCCTATTAAGGAGGAACTTGTCCATAGTGAAAGATGTGATGAACAAATCCATGTGGTGTTCATTTTTAAGGTGTATTAAGGATAGTGATGGTTAACCACATGATTTCAAATCATTACTATGATAAGATGGATGGTTGACAATGGGATAAGATGTTGGATATAACTACTATCATGACGATCAATCATTTAATAGTAGAAATTCCACAAGTACAAGGCATTCAAAGGTTCCTTTTCAGGTTCACCATCAAGTGAGGCTAAGTGATACACTCTTGACCCATATTTGTGAGTGATGATGTATGGACCGATCCAATTAGGGGAAAACTTTCCACATTTACTCTATTCTAAAGTAGTGACATTTTGATTTTATTTGAGTACAAGATCACTAATTTTGAAGTCACGTTATTTTATATGTTTATTGTAAGCTCTTTTGACACATTCTTGATAGACTTGATGATGTTCAAGGGCCATGAGGTGTTTTTCATCTAATAATTCTAATTGTGCGAGATGGTCTTGTCGATATTCTTCGTTGGGGATAAAGTCTTTGAGTGATACTTAGATTGATGGGATTTTAACTTTAAGGGGTAGTTACAACTCAGAACTGTAGACTAAGTAAAAGGGTGTAGCACCTATAGGGGTATGGATGTTAGTTCAATAAGCCCAAAGAGAAAATGAGATTTGAAAATGTCAATTCTTGCCTCCGTCATCTACTCTTTTCATGAGAATTTTAACAAGTGTTTTATTAGATTTTTCAACCTATCCATTTTCTTGAGGATAATATGGTGTTGAGAAAGTGAGTTTGATATTGAACATGTCACATAGTTTCTTGAGTTATTTGTTTTTAAAATATTTTCCATTGTTTGTGACAAGTTTATGTGGAACGCTAAAATGGCATATGATGTATTGATATATGAAGTTGGTAATAGGTCCTGATTTAGTTGAGGTTAAAGGGATAGATTCAACCCATTTAGTGAAATATTTAGTAGCTGTGATAATGGAATGATGTTGTTGAGATGATTTAGGATTGATAGTACCAATGAGGTCTAACCCCATTGAGAGAAAGGCCATAGATCATGAGTGGGTTGTAATTCTTGACTGGGGACATGGATGAGATCTAAATGTAGTTGGCATTTGACGCATTTCTTAACGTATGCACAACATTCCTTATTGATAGTAGGCCAGTAGTACACCAGCCATAAGATAGGTTTGGTGATGACATTTTAGCTCAAATGACCTCCATAAATACCATCATGGACTTCTTTGATTTCTTTGATTGATTCATGATATTTAAGGCATCTTAACAAAATACCGTCAAAGCCACATTTATAGAGGATACCGCCTATGATGACAAAGTGGGTGGCACATTAAACAAATGATCATTTAGTGTTTCATGATAAGTAAGAGGGTGTTTTAGATTCAGAAAGATAGTTAAATGTTTGAGAATAACATATATTGGTTGGATTATTGTCAACAATATCAATAGGAGGGAGTTCATTTTGATGTGAGGGGTGATCCAATATTTAAACAACCATGAATACCTTATAGTTTTCTTTTGATTCTTCAATTTATAATGGGATGAGGGATCCTAAAGAAGCCATTGTATCTACAAATTTATTGGAAGATTGTGGGATTGTTTGGATAGTGTAATGATCAAAGGCACCGAGGAGAAAATCAACGTTGGCTTTATATTTTTGCAAGATTTCATTTTTACATTGGTATTCTCCTTTGACTTGATTAATGACAAGTTATGAATCTCTGTAGATTTCTAATATATCTATATCTAATAGGATAGAGGTGGTAAGACCCATTATTAACGCTTCATATTCGGCCTAGTTGTTAGTACATTTGAAGTTAAGTTTAAATTATAGTGGGATAGGAATCCCCCAGGGTGGAATAATAACGACATTGGCTCCTCCCCCTTGCTAGCATTTAGATCCATTAAAGAAGAGATTCATTTTGATGGGGATGAGTTTATATTCATTGGAAATGTTTATGGATTCATCAAGAAACTATTCTGAGGAAAATGAGTGTCGAGAAGGGGCACTTTAGTGATCTGATCTCAGTAATGGCGTGACATTTGATAGATTTCTATGATATGAACTCGAGGTCAAACTCAATCATAAGCATAAGCCATCGAGTTATACAATCATTGTGATATGGTTTAGAGTGCATGGTTTTAAGTGGATTGAAGCTAGTAATGACATAGGTCTTGTGATTAAGGAGATAATGACATAGTTTAGAAGTGGAAAAGTATAGTGCACAACATAGTTTTTTAGCTTCAGTGTAACAAGTTTCATAGTCATGAAATGTGTGACTGATATAGTATATGGCATGTTCACAACCTTGGTTATTATGGTGAGCAAGCATAGCTCTTGAGGAATGTTATAAAGTAGATATGTATAAATATAATGGCTCCCCATCGCGAGGTGGTGTAAGCACATGTGGTGATAGAAGGTAATGTTTAAGTTCGTCGAAGGCCTTCTAGACAATCGAATCCTATTTAAATTCTACATCCTTACAGAGAATATGATTAAATGGTAGGAAGTGGTCTAAGAGTTGAGCTATGAAGCATCAAATGGATTGTAATTTACCTTGGAGGATACATAGTTATTTAAGATTTGATGGGGAGGCATTTTGATGATTTCTTTAACCTTGGTTGGGTCCACTTCAATACCTCGGATAGATATGATGAATCCTAGAATTTTTCAAAGACAACACTAAAACACACTTAGCGTGGTTATTGATTCAAGGATGGTAAGATGATCTTTTCATTATTTATATTTTCCTAAGAGATCATCAACATAATATTCTACTATTTTGTGGATAAGATCATGAAAGATGTATGTCATAGTGCATTGATAAGTGGCTTTGGTGTTTTTAAGACCAAAAGGTATAACATGGTAGCGAAGGTTCCCCAATGGATGATAAAGGATGTTTTATGTTGATCATCAATAGCAATGAGGATTTTAATTATAAATAAAAAATACATCCATGAGGGAGATCATTTTGTGACTAGTATCGTCGATCGACTAGCTTATCGATATTTGGAAGAGGGAAATCATCCTTAGGGAAAGCAAGATTGAGATCCCAAAAGTTAGTATAGATGTGTAGCTTTCTTAAGGATTTGATTATGGGTATGATATTGGAGACCCATTGTGGATATTCGATGGGTATGATGAATTTAGAATATAAAAGACGTTGTAACTCTTCTTTAATAAGGAGAACCACGCGGGGATGCATCCTACGAAGCTTCTTCTTAACGGGCTTAGCATTAGGATAGGTGATGATGTTGTGTACAATAATATTTGAATTGATATCATGCATATCACTATATGACCAGGAAAAATCTTGGCTATATTTTGATAAGAAGGTGGTGAAATCATCTAGTTCTTGTAGGTTTAATGATTGAACAAATTTAACTATATGGGGTTCTTGAGGGGTTCCTAAGTTAAGGTCGATGGTGGATTCATTAAGAAGGGTTGATGTGTTGGGTGGTAGGGATTTCTAAAGGAAGTGATATTTTTCTCCCATATGAGAAAGGATGCCTTGATCGTCACAACATTGAAGGATATCGATTGTGGGTGAATCTTTTTCCTTCATTTTTGGCCGATGGGAGGAATTTTTGGTGACATGATTGGATTGATAAATTAAGGGCCTAAGAAAATAGTATTGACTAAAAAAATTTAGGTGGGATGGATATGGTTTCATCAGTATCCATAGGATCATCTAACTTGGTGGATGGTGATGGTTCAAATTCAATGATGTGTACTGGACGTGGTTTGTTCGGGTGAGTTGGTAGTGGGTATTTTATATCCTAGACCATATTTTTCATGTGATTTAAGATAATGTTAGATGATTAAGTTGTATATTCTTTGTTCATAACACCTAAAAAAAAAACCTTTCTAGGCACAATGGTGAAGATACATTTGAGAAATGTTTTGATTATATAAAGATTGAAAATCTGATGAAAATGGCATGGCATGATGTTGTTCAATAGATTGAGATGAAGAGTGATCAATTCCCCCATAGATGAGGTTCATTTTTAGATATAAAGTACTGTAAGAGAACATCTCCTACATCGGGCTCGTACATGGGTTGCTTGTCAGGGAGACCATACATCTTAGGTGTTGGTATGGAGTTAAGCATGAGGAGGTGATACTCCCCCAGTGTGAGGCATTGCATAACGTCATTAAGGGAAGAGTCATCTGGTAGTTTGGATGAAGGGATGGTTGTGCTATTAGATTCTTTGTCAGAAGATTCAGATGCAGATTTAGGTATGAGAGTGTCATTTTGGTGATATGTCATGTTACAATCGGCAAAGGGATTTGAATCTACAAGGACGATGAATGTCTAACCTTCGTGTTCATATTTAAGGCATCGATGGAGTGTAGAAGGAACACACCACATAGTGTGTATCCAAGGTCATCCTAATAACATGTTGTATTGGAACTCTCATTTTATGATGTAGAAGAGTTCTTGTAAGGTTTTAACATTGACTTTAAGAGGTAAGATAATGGTGCCTAACATGGGTGTAATAGTATCATTGAAGGATCGTAGTAAAACTGGAGTTTGAGCAATGATGGTGTGAGGTAATTTAAGTTGATTAAAGGCAATGGATGATATGATGTTAATAGTTGTGCCTCCATCAATCATGACCCTCTTAATGAGGACATCATTGATTTGAGTGGTAATGAAGAGTGGTAAGTCATGTTCTTCTAATCTATGAGATGGTATTTCTTGTTTGGAACATAATGATTAAGTGGTCCGCCAACCCTTAATGTATATGGGTCCATCACTAATATACAAGTTAATATTTAATAATATGAAATATTCATATTTATATTTATATTATTAAATATGTTAACCTAGGTATATACTTTAGATTAAATATTTAATATCATTAATAGTTATATTTCTAATATTAAATATTATAAACCTAGGTGTATGTGTCAACCATGTTTAGGTTGAAAAGGTGGGTCAAGAGACATACCCGATCACCTTATATAAAAAGAACTTTAGGTCCTCATTTGATATATATCGAGAAATATATCAAAGGTGTGCATATCAAGTGATTTTCTTTTACCCTTGGTAAATAGGGTTTCAAAGGAGGAGGTGATCTTACTGGATGTAAAATAAGTTCTCTGAAGTAAAAGGTTATTTTCAATGTGATTTTTACCTTATTGGGGTTTTCCACTATAAATATTGTGTCATTTGTGTTACTTATTTCCTGCAAGTATTTCTTTATTTACTTATGTTATGATGTAATCTTTATTTAAATATTTATTGTAACATTATATAATATGTAAGTTGATTAAATCCATATTTATTAGAATCCTCAAATTCTAACATGGTAACAAGCGAGGTAAATTAAATAAATTAAGATCAAATGTTTTGTATTTTATTTATTTAATTTGTAAGGATTTTTTCAACCAACCCAAAAGGGTATTTAAAAGTATTTGGTCCCCTTCTTTTTCCGCATTTATTTTGGCATTACAATTGTGTAATTAAACTCCCAATAAAAATTTTACGGTTTTCAATTTTAAATCCCTAATTTTTGGGGAGAGATGTAATATGATATGATTCTTAATTTCATTTACATTTTTAAATTATATGTAATTAATGTTTGTTTGGAGATTGATGTGTGCACAGTGAAAGGGGCTTCAAATATTTACTGCGTGAAAATCATATACAGAAAAAGAAATGATTTATTACTATATGAAATAATTTTCATATTTTCTATAATTTCAATGCGCAGTTCAATATTTCGGAAGGTAAATTTATACCCATGTTCTTTGATCCCCTCTAAAAGATTCAATTTGAAAAACTATATTTTATGTTTGATCTATAACTATATCCTATATAATTTGAAAACTATATTATTATTTATATATATATATATATATATATATATATATATATATATATATATATATATATATATATATAATAAGGTTTAAATAATAATTTATACAAGCATCATATTAAAATTTATATAGTTTTGGAAATAAAAACTATATATTAAAAGTCTTAAACCATATTAAAATTACATGGGATTGAGGGAAGAGTCAACAGACCATATTCTAAGCCTAAGTTTAAATAATATTTAAACTTAACTTATAAATCTAGGCATATATAGTTGAAAAAAAAAAAATGAAACAAACCTAAGTTTGAATCATATTTTTATATATGGTTAGTTTAAACCGCTTAAAATATAAATTTTATTAGATTTGGTTTATATATGTTTTTAAAAACATTATGTGCTTAATTGTTTTTAGTAAGGGGCCCATGTTTATTGCTTGGCCATGAAGGGATTATTTTTTAAATCTTAATACTTATTAAATAAAACCTAACATGTGTTCCTAACCATTTATATTATCCATGTAAGGGGGTGGTCTCATTCATTTATATCTTAGAGTTTATAAAAACTATATAAATAAACCTATTTAAAGGTTTTCTTTTATATAAGGGTGGGAGTGGAGAATACAATGAGATAATATCTTATGTATGAATGTGGAATTCTCAAGTATAAATGGAGAATTAAAAAATGGGGGCTAGTTTATTGGTGGCTTAGTGAAATGTGGTAAATATTTATTTAAATATTGGTAGTTATAGCCACATTAAAGTTTTTAGCTTGCATAGAATTATATAAAATATTTTACAATATTTCCATAGTTTTAAATGTGTGCGGGTAAAATTAAGAGTAAATGAAGGGAGGAGACAAGGTTCATGAAAATAAGGATTTCAATTTATTTCATTGGTAGGGTGAAATTACTTGTCCCCTCTCGTAAAATATGCAGTTAATTTATACTCTCATAAATCTACTTGTATTCGGTAAATTCTTTTATCCCGATCTATGTCCTTTAAACCCCTTTGATAAGGGTTATGTGTTTTTTTATATAAAAAAATATACTATAATTTATAATTTTTATGAATTATATGTTATTTTTTTTATTTACATTCTATAAACTATATACCTTTTTTTTAAGTGTATATATTTTTACAAATGTTATAATGTATTAAAATATAACCTCCCTAATATTATATAGAAAAATAAATTATGGAATTTCACATTCGGAAATACACAAAGAAGTTTTAGCGTCATTAAATTTGACGATCAAATGACCGTCATAATAGACCAAACATAAAACAAGCGATGACGGTCATTTAGACATCAAATTTAAGCTCGTATGTTCTAGGAAACTTTCAATGTGTTAAAATTGACATTCAAATGACCGTCATAATGAGACCAAAAATAAACCATTATGATGATCATCATTAGACATCAAATTTAAGTTAGTCCGATCTTTGTCTATATTTATGTTTTTCAAAAACTTGATGTTGTTATTCATTCTTACGGGTATCTTCTTCACTTCTATATGGTTGGAAATAGTTTTTATATAAATCATGGGTATAATGCAAAGCTCTTTATATTGTGGGTTATTATTTTGATCATGTGAGGTTAATTAGTATCATAATGACATAATTAATTATGATCAAATAGTTTCTTTAGATCTATAAAATTTAGATCTAATTTTATTAAAATTTAAGAAATCCTTGTATGGTTTAAAACAAGTTCTTAGAGCTTGGTATGTGAAAATTGTTTCCTTCTTTAAAATGTTAGGTTTTGTTAATGGTTCTTCTAATAATGATATATTCATTAAGGAATAAGGCTCACATATTATCATTATATGTATATATGTTGATGATTTTCTTATGTCTGGTGACAATTCTGATTTAATTCATAGGATTAGAGAGAAATTGAAGCATACTTTGAAATGAATGAGTTAGGTCTCTCACATTATGTTATTTGTATTATTGTATTTCATTCTATTGTTATTTTTAAAAACGTAATATGTAACCATTTTATTGAAAAAGCTTTCTTATGATTGATTATAAACCATTTTCTACTTGAATGGAAGTTGGAATAAATATTGATCATAAATCTTCCTATGAAAAAGTTGATTTTATTTTATATACGATGTTAGTTGATAATTTGATTTATCTAACTATAACTAGATCGATATTTCCTATGCAAAGAGGAATGACTTCAAGGTTTATGTAAGAACCTTGTTTAGAGATCATTGGGATCTTGCAAAAGAATTTTTAGATATTTGAAAGGAACAATCAATTATGGGTTGCATTATAATAAGAATGAAAATTCTATTTTATATGGATTTTGTGATTCTAACCATACTGATGTTGTGTTATAAAATATACTTGTTATGTATTCAAGTTTTTTGGTATAAGAACCATTACTTGGAACAAAAAATACAATCAACAGTCTCCATTTCTTTTACTGAGGTAGATAAGTACAATGGAAGAAGTAAAGAAGCCATGTGGTTATAACGGATGTTGGTAGAGATACACATGGAAGCTAAAGGAAGTATTTCTTTTCTATGTGGTGGTCAGAGTTGTATTACTCTTGATTAAGAATCTAGTTCAACATCAGAGAATGAAGAAAATTGAGATACATATATGCTTCACCCGTGAGAAGGTGCAAAGTGATGAGATAAATCTCAAGTTCATGTTTCTGAAGCAGTTGCCGACATCTTCACAAAATCCCTGAGTGCTTTGCAAAGTTTTGTCACTTTCGTGAAAATCTTGGATTGTCAAAGTTGTCATTGAGGGGGAGTGTGCATGACAATGTCACCTCCTAATGGAACTTGGTTTTTGTAAAAATACATTCAGAATTTGTAAAAGACCTTCGGGTAAGTGTAAAAATACCTTCGAGCAAGTGTAAAAAGACCTTCGGGCATGTATACCTCCTCACTTCCTTTTTAGAAAGAAGTGTAGAAATATCTTAAAGGCAGTCTTCAGTAAACTCTTTAGTGTTATTGAGTTTATTGGTAAACATCCAGTACAAGCATATTGTTAAGGAGGTCCTTGGTTGTAAAAGACTTCTATATGCTTGGGTTCAATAACCTTTTATGAGAACCTATGAGAACATGTAAAACTCACAAATCATACTTAGCCACTGATCATGGGATGATCTTTAGAATTCTAAATCTTTTTGTACCAAAAGGTAAATTGAGTATGATGGTGTTATAATTCCTTCAAACCGATACGTTAGCTTAAAAATTTTATGGTTTAAGGATTGTAAATCTTGTAGTGTACCATGAGCAGGTAATCTATTGGCATATGTTATATTATCTCACTTAACATTAAGGGGGAGTGTTGAAACATAATGATTAAGTGGTCAAGCCAACCCTTAAAGTATATGGGTCCATCACTAATATATAGGTTAATAGTTAATAATATGAAATATTTATATTTATATTATTAAATATGTTATCTTATGTATATACTTTAAGGTTAAATATTTAATATCATGAAATGGTTATATTTCTAATATTAAATATTATAACTCTAGGTGTATGTGTCAACCGTTTAGGTTGAAAAGGTGGGTCGAGACATACCCGATCACCTTATATAAAAAGAACTTTAGGTCCTCATTTGATATATTCGGGAAATATATCAAAGTTGTGCAAATCAAGTGATTTTCTTTTACCCTTGGTAAATAGGGTTTCAAATGAGGAGGTGATCTTCTTGGATGTGAAATAAGTTTTCTCAAGTAAAAGGTTATTTTCAAAGTGGTTTTAACCCTATTGGGGTTTTCCACTATAAATATTGTGTGACATGTGTTATTTATTTCTGTAAGTATTTCTTTATTTACTTATGTTATGATGTAATATTTATTTAAATATTTATTGTAACATTATGTAATATGTAAGTTGATTAAATCCATATTTATTAGAATCCTCAAATTCTAACATTTCGATGACTCAAATGTATGGTGGTGGATGCTTTAAGAGCCCCTATAAAGTTTATGAAAGAGAGGGGTCATATGTCAGTACTAATATTGATTGGAGGGCTTTAATCATGGCTTGTTTATGGCAAGGTGATGTTTGAACCATCCCGTAAAGTGACATCTTAATGGGAGCTTGGTTCAATTGTTTAATAACAACCTTTGTAGTGTGGTGGATGAAGGAGGTACGGAAAGTATCAAAACTTTAGCTTTAGATAACATGGTTTGATTGGATGATTCGGGAGTTATAGAGATGAATACTTTAGGCTTTTCAAAGGAAGAAGTTAGCTTAGGAGGTTAGGGTATAGCTACAAAAATTTTGTATTTCTTTGGTTCTGATGAATCACTATTGTAGTTTCGTAAGTGGGTAGTTATGTGAACAACATCAACCTGATGAGGAGAAATTTTGGATATGGATTCTTTGGATTTGGGTGTGATTATGATGGAAATTAGGTCGGCTTTCAAATTTTCTTAGCGATTAAGTGAAAGGCTTTATAGTCCTCTATAGAATGTCCTTGTGTCCTATGATAGTCATAAGAGACATTGAATTCATACCAAGAGGGCTTCCATCCTTGAGGGTCAGATGGTTTAGGAGGTGGTAATGTTATGAGTGATTGTTGAAGGAGATCATCTAGGATGGTTGCATAACGCCCCTTAGGTGCAGATGTGGATGGTGAAGGGGTCTCTTTTGATTTGATTTTCAGTGAGACACGACCTTAGAAGTGGTTTGTTTAGTCATCTGTTGAGGAGGATTCTTAGATGGTGTGATGGATGAGGGACGAGGACCTAATATAGAAGCTTGATGGGTTGGTTTCGGAGTTTAGTTGATAGTGACCTTCTTAAAAGGGGTGGTATGAAGGTTCAAGGGTCACGTAAGTGGTAGTGATCCACGAAGGCATAATAGGGGCATTTAAAGAATTGGACAATGGTTTTTATGTCCCTTCATGGTTTTCTTAAGGTGATCTAGGTGTGGATGTTGAGGTAGTAGATGTGGAGGGTTGATCTTCAATGATAGGCTTAGGGGGTGTTTCTAATTTTTATCAGATGTGGGTTTAGAAGCGTCTTGAGGAGGTGTGGATGATGTGGATGTAGATTCGAAGATGAGGGTGTAGATTTAGTAGTGTTTTTAGCGAGATGTAGACTCGGTGGTTATGGATTGAGATTTGGTAGATGTAGATGTTGATCCAGCGGATGTAGATAAGATTTTAGGGGTAGGTATAGTCTTATTGATAGTATTGATGGTATGATGAGTGTGAACATTGTTTGCTTGTGGTTGATCAGTGGATGGAGAGTGATTCGGAAAGGTTGTTTAAATAAATCAATATTTTGGTTTTTGGGTGTATTTGGATTATCTAAATGGAGTTCACCTTTATTGATCAAATATTGAAGGACGTTGTGGAACGAGTGACACCTTTCGATGTCGTGTCCCTTAACCCTATGGTATTTACAATAATCATTATCCCTATACCAAGAGGGCTTAGATATAGATGTGTCGATGGGATGGATGGGTGGAAGAGAGATCATATTAGCGGAAGAATTTTGTCAAATATTACGCTATGGGTCTCTCCGATGGGTGTTTTTGGATGAGAATGCTCATAAGTGGGTTTTTCCTTAGGATTGGATTTAAAGACTACGGTGTTGGCTAATGATTTGGAATTTTCAGGATTAGAGGATGATTTAGATGAAAAGTTAGATTTTGGCTTCTTATGTCATAGTTTAACTCTTGCCTTCTTCAAGGGCTCATAATTCTAATTTACGGGCCATGGTGAAAGATTCGTCAAACATCTAGAATGACTGGATTTGAAGTGTGGATGAGATGTGTTTAGTGCATGAATGGTAAAATAATTCAATTAATTTGGTTTGTGGTAATGAAAATGATAATTGATTGATTATACCCCTCCAACAGAAAAAAATCAGCTATGGATTCATCTTCAAATTGTTTAATGGTGATTTTACGGGTAATGTTTATAGAGAATTGTTCTATGAAGAGTTGAGCAAGTTGTGTGAATGATAAAATGGAGTATTAAGGGATGCTATTGTACCAATCTAGGGTAGGACCGGTGAGGGACATGGGAAAGTCCTTAGCATTAGATCTTGATCATGGGATATTAGATAACAAGCATGGTGGAAAGCATGAATGTGTTGTTGGGGATCTTCTTTACTATATAATTTGATAAACTTTTAAATTTCCCAGTGAGGATGATATTCTTTGTAAGGTACTGAGGGGTAAATGGGCTCATTACAGATTTGTTCATAGGAGAGAAAATTCTTAGGACCCAAGGAAGTAGCTTCGAGGTTGGATATTTTGTTCATGAGAGCTTGAAGGGGGTCTATTTGTGATGGTTTTTGTAAGGATGAGCCAAGTTGATTGAATGAAAACTGGCTAGGTTATGGGTATAATTGATACTGTTGAGGGATATTCTGTTGATAAGGGATATTTTATTGATAAGGAATGTTAGTGGGGATATTGTAAGTGGATTGAGACACTAAGGGTTGTGATGGTTGCACATATTTATAGGGGATGGGAATAGATGTGTTAATAAGAGGTTGCATGATGGTTGGGGGATATGTTGGAAGGGAACAGATGTATAGGTAAGGGGTTGTGAATAAGTGAGTGGTTGTTGGAAGTGTATAGAAGAAGTAATAGAGGATGGTGCTTGTTGTGGGATATTCTGAATAGGAATAGATTGGGGTATGGAAATGAGTGGTTGTGATGGTTGAGGTACATGTTGTGAGATAAGAGGAGTAGAAGATGATAATGAAATAGGGTGGGTGTCAAAGCAATAGCACTAGGGCTAACTAAAGGGATGGATGTAGGAATGAACATAATGATGTTCAATGGGGTTGTTTTGTTGAGAACGTGGTGGCCTAGATATAGTGATAAAAACGGCATCGAACTCATTGGAGGTGTCTGAATGGCTGAGGATGTTGGAGGGGTAGATGAGGAAGCATTAGGATTGTTTTGAAGAGGTGTGGAACCAGTGGAAGGATCAGGTGAAGATGTAGGTTGTTGAGTGGACGTGTCTTGAGAAGAAATCATATGAAGACCAAAAATAAGAATGGAAGATATGAAATTAGATGTTTTGGGTTGAGTATGAGGTGGATATGGGTATAATTGTTGAATGATGGGTTCTGAGTTGGGTCAATAAGATGGGGAAAACCACACAAAGGATTAGGAACATACAAAGGTGGTTTCGATACTGATGGTTGAAGTTATACACCCCTAGCTATAAGGTAAGAATTAAGAGCCACGAGGTTTGAATCTAAAATCTCTAAAAATATAGGATCCCCACTATCAAAGAAGATAGTACTAAGGATCGGGATTTCGAGTGATGTAGATTGAGAGCTAGGAGAATGTGGTGGTTCTAACTCTTTTTCTAAGATAGATAAGAGCTTTGATGATGCAAAGGTAGGCATGTAGAATCTAAAAGGAATTTTTGGACACCTAAAAATGAAATATAACTAAGTGGGTTGATTACAAATAGCAAACAAATCAAGTAGAATGAATTTTTAGAAGCCTCAATTAATAAAATATTAAATGTGTAAAATGGTTGATGGGGTCCTAAGAAATGGCTAGTTTCAGGATTATTCAATTATTCATAATAAAATATGTGTAATATTTATAGATATTAGACGTATCCCTCATGGTGGATAGACATTCACACCTATACTAACTGATAATAATGGTATAGCTACGATACGAATGATAGAATAGACCCATCTCACATGCACATGTAATTACTCTAAATACCAATATCATGAATGTTATCAACATAACAATATATTTATAGATATGACAAATCATATAGATAGAGTGCCACATGTTGCACATGCACATATTAAATAAATATTGAATGTTATCCAACATAATGATTGAATGCAAGTCACTAATGCATGTTGTATATTATTAAATAAAAGACAATGTATAAAATAAAAATAATATGCTAAATTATGCTAACTAACATTCCCCCTTAATTTTGCATAGTTTCCAATGAAGTGGAGAGGAACTCTCTGAATAGTGTGAATTTGTCACGTGCAAGTGACTTAGTGAAAACATCTTGCCTTTTGTTCAGCTGTAGGATAGAACTAGAGCTGTATGTTGTGCTTCAAGACATGCTCGCGTATGAAATGAACATGTACTTCAATATGCTTGGTTCTCTCATGAAATATTGGATTGCGAACAAGCTTCAAAACTCCTTCATTATCAACATATACTGGAGTAGATTTCTATTGTGGTAGACCAATTCCTTCCAGTATTCGGCGTAGCCATATTGCTTCACAAATAGCTTCACCTGCAGCTCGATACTCTACTTCTGTAGAAGAGTGAGAAACAAAGTTTTGTTTCTTGCTTCCCCATGATATCGGTCCAGATCCCATAAAGAAGATGAAGCCTAATGTTGACTTCCTATCATCCATGTTTCCTGCATGATCTGAATCTGAATATCTGTCAAGAAGAAGTTGTTGTTCTTCTTGTACTCTAGACCAAGGTCAACTATACCCTTTAGATATCTCAGTATTCTCTTTGCTGCTTTCCAATGACATATTTTCAGTTCTTGCATGAAGCATGATAAATAGCTGACTGCAAAGCTGATATCTGGTCTAGTATATGTTAGGTAAATGAGACTCCCGATCAACTGCCGATAGAGAGTTGCATTCACCGGTGGTGATGGATCGGAATGAGATAACTGAAGTCTCACTTCCATAGGTGTAGCAATAGGAGTGCAGTCCATCATCCTAAATTTCTTGAGCATTGTCTTGGTGTATTTCAACTGTGACACAAAGATATGATTCTCTTTTTTCCATACTTCTAACCCAAGACAATAGTGCATGAGCCTGAGATCTGTCATGTCAAACGATCGATTAAAATCCTTCTTTGTTGCATCGATCATCTTCATAGAACTTCCTGTAATGACTAGATCATCGACATAAACAACCACAATGACAATCTCCCCCCCTTGCTTTTTGAGGTAGAGATTGGGGTCATAAGGATTCCTTTCAAATCCATGACTTATGAGATGCTCATCAATTTTGATGTACCATGCCCGGGTGCCTGTTTTAGGCCATATAGATATTTTATGAGTCTATACCATCATCTCTTTTCTTGGTATTACATAACCCTCTGGCTGAGTCATATAGACTTCTTCTTGTAAATCTCCATTAAGAAAGGCACTTTTCACATCCATTTGGTGGACTTTCCATCAAAATTGTGTAGCTAGAGCAAAGATCATCCTGATTGTCTTGATCTTGGTTATGGGAGAAAATGTCTCCTCATAATCAATGCCTTCTTGTTGTGCATACCCCTTTGCTACAAGCCTTGCTTTATACTTGTCAATAGTCCCATCTGATTTGTACTTAGTCTTGAATATCCATCTACATCCAATGGGTTTCTTCCCTGGTGGAAGGTCGACAAGTTGCCATGTGTTGTTCTTCATCACTGACTGATACTCTGAATCCATGGCATCTTTCCAAGATTTTGATTGTAGGGCTTCCTGAACTGTAGATGGCTCAACTGTTTCAACAACTCTGCTCATTAGGGCATAATTGACCTCTTCACGAGCTTGACTGCGAGTTCTAGGTCTAGGATTGGATGATGTGCTAGGTGCTTCATCCAAATTTGCATCTCTTATTAATTGAGTATACCATTTAGGTAACTTCTTAGCTGTTCCATTGGCTTGTGGTGGATCCAAGTTTTCACCATCATCCAATTCATCACTATCATCTTCAGTGGGAACATCAAATTTTGTCTTCACAAGAGGTGTATTCTGCATGTTTGTTGAGTCGTTGAGTGGAGCATCTACTTGTTTCTTCTCAAAGAACTCAACATCCCTACTTGTGTATACTTTCTTTGCTTTTGGATCCCATAATCTGTACCCAAGTGCTTCTTCATTGTATCCAATGAATATCAGTTTCTCAGCTTTCATATCCAACTTGTTCCTATTCTTCTTGGGTATGTGCATGCTAGCTTTACACCCAAATACTCTTAGGTGTGCAATTGATGGTTTCGATTTGACCATGCTTCTTGAGGTGTCACTCCTTCAAGAGCTACTGTGGGCACTCTATTCAACAAATAGACTACAGTTCTTGTAGCTTCTACCCAAAATGTCTTTGTTAAACCTAAGTCATCAATCATACATCACACCATTTCCATGATAGTACGATTCCTTCTCTCAACTATACCATTCTCTGTTGGTGTGTGTGAGTAGGAGGCATTTGTCGATGAATCCCATGAGCTTCCAGGTAAGTCTTGAACTCATTGCTTGTGAATTCCCCCCCTCGATCTGAGTGGAGAGTTTTGATCTTGCGACCAACTTCATTCTCAACAAGTGCTTTGAACTTCTGAAATGTCTCAA
This sequence comes from Taxus wallichiana var. yunnanensis, assembly GCA_018340775.1. Taxonomy (NCBI): domain Eukaryota; kingdom Viridiplantae; phylum Streptophyta; class Pinopsida; order Cupressales; family Taxaceae; genus Taxus; species Taxus wallichiana. The sequence continues at coordinate 758,151,185 of CM031240.1, forward strand.
AGGCTTGACTCTTGTTTCTTAGACAATATATCCACATCTTTCTTGAGTATTCATCAACACAAAGCATGAAGTATTGACATCTAGAATGACTTGGTTGCATGGGCCCACAAAGATCGGTGTGCACCAAATCAAGCTTTCCCTTAGCTCTATATGTGTTCTTCTGGAAGGGTACTCTGTGTTGCTTTCCAACTAGGCAATTGTGACACTTGTCAGTGTTGTGCTTGAGTGTAGGCAATCCTTTCACCATGTTGCCCTTTTGAAGTGTTTGGAGATAGCCAAAACTGATGTGACCATATCTGCGATGCCATAGTTCTGCAGATTGTGTGTCTTTGGCCACTAGAGCTTGATCATCCTTGTGGACAAAATCAAGTTGGAACATGCGTCCCACATTGGAGGCTCTTGCTACAATCTTGGAACCTCTTGACTTATCTCTTATCAAGCACACTTTTTCTCCATTATTACTATCAAAATCCAACTTCAAGTTGTGATCAAGGAGTTGACTAACTGATAGCAAATTCTTGGTCAACCCAGGTACATATAATACATCTGTGATTTTGCAGTCATGCTTTCCAAGAGGTAGTGAAATGTTTCCAATCCCCTTGACATTGTATGATGAGTCATCACCTAATGACACATGGTTCTTGTTAGGTGAGTCACGTAGTGTGTAGAACCAATCCTTGCGTCCAGTCATGTGTCGAGTTACACCCGAGTCAACATACCAAATATCTTGTGTGGACTTGGTTTCTTCATCAAATTGAGCAAAATACATGTGGTGTCCTTCATTTGAATCATCCTCATGTTCGAAATGTACCCTTGTTGTTTGGGTTTTCTTTGCCAATTACCATTTTTCTGCCCTTGATTGTTGTTGTTGTTGGACTTCCCTTGATTTGAATTGTTGTTACCCTGTTGGTTGTTGGGTTTTGAATTACTTGATGAACCCTTTTTGTAGGAATTGTACCAACAATCTTTGATGTCATGTCCCCCTCTATTGTAAATGGGACACTTCTTGGTGTTGTCTCGTTGACTTTGGTCCCTTTGTTGACTTTGATTTTGTTGGGACTTCTTGTGATTGGACTGAAATTTCCCCTTTCCTTTATGATTGGAAGATAGTGCTTGCTCATCTTCATGATCTTTGTTGTTCATTGCCTCTTCTTGTTGGAGTAGATTGACCAACTTCTCAAAGGTGACTGTGTGTTCACTCATATTGATAGTTGTCACAAAGATTTTATAGGAAGGAGGAAGTGCTTACAACACAATTGGTACGAGGTCTTCATCACTTATCTCTTTTCCCAATGCCAATAGAGATGCCCTCAAAGTAGCAACTCATCTCAAAAAAACTTCAACCTTCTCATTGTGCTTGAACTTGAGAGTATGTAGTTGTGATAGTAGGTTGAGGATGGCATTCTTGTTCTTTGCCTCATAGACTATGCTCAACTTATCCCATGCATCCTTGGCGATTTTGGCATCTCTAATGTGGGGTTGCACATCGTCTGTTACGCTAAACAAGATGATCAACTTGGCCTTTTGATTGGCCCTATCAAATTGAACTTGTTGTCTTCCATCATCAAGTGATCTTGTTATTTTCCATCTATAACTATCCATAGGTCTTCAAACTCAAGTAACATCTTGATCTTCGATTTCCATGCAGCATAGTTGTCTCCTCTAAGTAGTTGTGAATCTGGAAAGAAGAACTTTGGTGCTTGTGCACCCATTTTTGCAATCTAAATTTCTGACAAAGGGTAAGGCTCTTATCACTCCAGGTTTATGGTCTCCCTCTCAATATACCGTTAGGCCAATATACCAAACCTTTCTATATACGCTCCCTTCCGATATACCCATCGATGCGTGGAAGAAGATCACCCTTTCAATATACCCGTCAGTACGGAAAGAGGTGTTAACGCATGTGAAATAATTTAGTACGTGGTACGTAGACGTACTGAGAGAGGGGTTTGTGCAAGCACAAACGGATGGGAGGGCTCAAATGTGTGTGTATTGTGTCATTATTACTCCCAAATCGATTTTATAGGGTCATGCCCAAACTACGTTTAGGCAGCTATGTTATGTGTTAAGTACGGTAGTAGTCATGACGGCATCACCTGTAAGCACTTCCCAGAGGCACCGTATATACCAAACGCTGCTATGAGATCAAAGATCTCATGTGATAGAACCAAACATAAAATAAAAAATTTGCACTTTTTTTTTTTTCACTTTATGCACCAAGATTAGTACAAAATGCTCCAAAATTACATCAAAATGAAGTTTTTGTGTCCCCCTCTTTAGAAAAAAGGGTCTAGAATCACAAAATACACAATTTAGGCCAAAAATATTTTTTACCCCCCAATAGGTGTTTTTTCACTAAATTTAGCGGTGGCTCTAAATGTGTTTGGTGAGCTTCTAAATTTAGAAATCTCCCAAAATTTAGTAATTTCTCCAAATTTTCCAAAAAAATAATTTAATAAAAAATATGGAGAGAGTGGGAATTGAACCGCTGACTTGTTTGTTCCCAAGATCCAAACAAACAATCTGAATATTGTTTTCACCTTTTCTCACAAATCGTGATCTAGGTTTTTCTAAAATTTTGATAGCAACATCATACAATATTTTTCTTGAAACCCACAAAATTTCAGAAGAATCAGAATCTTATTTTTTGATATCTTACCAATTTACCAACTAGATTTGATTTTTTTCAAAAAAATGATCCGACTTGTATGGACTTTTTGTCACATGTAGAGGCTGAATCTGAAGATGATGTAAACTGCAAAGTTGTGCCTCCTTCTTATCTTTCTAAAAAAAAATGGCACATCAATCCAACATTGTATGAAAAAGTTACATCCTTTTTTCTAAGAGCTATCTGCTGGAATTTTGTTGACGGGACTGCTTCAACCTTTGCTCTCAATTCTTCACACCTCCACTTTCAGATCTGATTTTTTTTTTTTTATTAGATATGATTTTTTTCACTCTTTTTTATATCTGCAATTTTTTTCAAGATCTTTCTCCTTTTTTAAGATCTCTTTTTTTTTCACAAATCTTTTTTTTTTTTTTTTCAAGATCTTTTTTTTTTTAAGATCTCCAAATCTGAAATATTCCGCCAATATGTTGGATCAATTGGCTATGCCAATGACTAATCAAAAAAAAATTACCTTCCAAATAAGTGGATAGGTCAAATTTTAGTTGAGGGATGCTTGGAAGGAATGGAGGCTGCGGGATGCTTCAATGGCTCTCCTTTGATGTAGATCTTCTTCTCAATGGATCCTCTCCAATAGTGCTCCTCTTGACCTTGCTTGGATAGAACACCTGCTCTCGATACCAAATGATAATAATGGTATAGCTTTGATACACGATACCTCTAAACCAAATGATAGAATAGAATTAAATTGCAATGACCAAAGAGGACGGAAGCCTCATAAATATTATTGATCATGAAATCAGATTACATAACAATGCGAGAGTTGTAATATTTATAGATATTAGATAGCCTCATATGGATAGACATGAAACCCTATCGGGGAACCAACTACGAGATGATAAGACATATCTACGAGATGATAAGACAATATTGAATGCAAGTCATCTCACATGCACAAAGACAATGCAATAAATATGCCGATCTTACTAATACTAGTTGTTTATATTGAATGTTATCCCAACACCGGGGTAACAATATTGAATGCATTTTAATCCCAAAAGAAATGATTGATAGTGCACATGTTGCACATTATTTGCAATAAAAGACAATTGATAAATATTTTCTTTTTTAGCAATATATGCAATCTAACAAGAAAAAAAACCTCTATTGGGTGAAACATAAAACTTGTAAGAATGGAGACATTTGATGTGATTTGAAAATTAAGAATGCAAAACAATTAAAGCATATGAAAAATATGAAATGTTCATTTTAATCCCAAAAGAAATAATTGATTTTGATGAGGACATATAGAAAATATGTAATAAAAGTAATCACATTAATAATGCTTCCTTTTTAATATTTTGCAATCTTTGATTTTAATTTTCTTTTTTAAATATAGCAATCTAACAAGAAAAATCCTCTAGAAACATAAAACTTGAAGAATGAGTTAACTTAAAAGAGAAAACAACATAAAAATAGGGGTTAGAGGGCTCATTGCTAAGTAATCAAATAATTCAAAGAAATCATTGGTAATTTATTAAATCATTGGTGATTCATTCCGATCGCTAATTGACCCGATCATTAGCGATTGACCAAATTACTTAGCAAATTCTGACAAGCTAGATATGAAAAATATGAAATTTGAATGAAAGAAAGAAGAGGACTTGTGGTCCCATCGTGCGTGCTAGAATGATGTGAAATGTTTTTACCTTTTTACTTGAATTAACAAAGTGAAATAATAAAAACAAATTGGCATCAGAAGACGTGGGATTTAACGATACACGTAGATGATGGTTGTTGATGTTTGGTGTTGATATAAGTTGCGCTCTATCTAAAGGTGTGTACAATCTCCTGTCCTACGAAGAAACCTGTGCTCAAAGACACTAAATAAAATGGATTAGATAAATAGATAAACGAGCTTCTCAATAAAGGTCGATTCTACGAATCCAAAGGACTTCTTCGAAGGATGTTATATCACTTTGTAAACAATCAAGTGAATTGTAATAGATAAATGATAAATGATAAATGGATACAAGATAGATAGATGCAAGAATAGTATATAAATATTAATATAATTCAAGATCAAATGGAAGGTCATGTTCAACTTCAAAAGTATCCCAAGCAAGTGTGGATGCAATCTATACGTGTTCAAAGTAGTCATACCAAAAGTCGTCAACTTTGTGCTCAATTTGTGTAAGAATTAAATTTGATCTTGGATGTCTTATTCAAATTCAACAAATTGGATTGCATTACATGATTTAATTCATAAATGATGTCAAATTGTTCCAAGTAGAAAGGTTGTTAGACTATTGGAAGTGAGTGAATGCTTGTGATTTCATGTGATTGACCAGGTATTTCCATCTAACAGAGATTCATTCTCAAAGACATGTTAGAAGCAAAAAACATGATAGAAATAGATATGATGAACTCATAAAAGTTGACTAGGGGTAATATTTACAAGAATCACTTTGACGATTACGCCAATCACTTTGGCAATTCGAGTGATTTTTGATAGTTTAATAAAATCAAATGTTTGAAGTTTCTTATTAACATTTTAGGTTGATTTTTGACTAAAAATGATGAAAAGAGATAAAAACATATACAAGAGATACCTAGAGGTTGTAATGGAGCTAAAAGAAGCCTCAAACCTACCTAAAAGATGACATGAGATGGTTGGTGCAGTCTGCAAGTTGAATGGTGAAAACTGATCCACATAAGCTTTGAAAGGATTTTGAATTGCTTGATGAAGATTGATAATGATGCTCACTGATAATTTTGATGTTTTGGTGATAGGTGATGATATACGAGAATCTTTGGAAGATAATATTGAAAGCTAGATTTCCAAATTCAAATTGAGGATCCTAGATGATGGCTAAAAAAATACTATTTATAATCATTGGTGATTACCTAAATCGTCGGCAATCTGATTTTCGGGGTTTGGAAGGGTAAAGTGGTTGAAACCATTTCCAAACAGATTTGTTTAGTTTTGGCTTTGGGTAAATAGTTTGCTAAGTTGTTGGGGACGAGGTATGATGGTTAAGGGGGTTGTGAAATAGGTTATATGTGATTTTTCTTTATTTAATTTTTATTTTATGGTGATTTTAGATGGTTAGATGTAGATTTGACAGTTGTAAAAGGGACATTTACGTGTGGTAAATATGATAAAGGGGTTATGACTTACGATAAGGTGACATGAGTGTAAATGATGAATTGGGTTAATAAATGATAAAGGGGATGAAGGGTGCAAATTTTTGGTGTCTACGATGTAGAATATGATATGCAACATATTTTGAGAAAATGGTTATGTCATCTAAATAAATAAGAAAACAATTATTAATAAACCTTGAAATGCCAAGTCCATTGTGCACTGAAATATGGCTCCTACATTTGACAATCCAAATGCAATTTTTCTATAGGAATATGTGCCCTATTTTATAGTGAACGTTGTTTTAAAATTATCTGATTCCTCTACCAAAATATGATTATAACTAAAATAGCCATCAAGCAATGAAAAATACTCTGAACCACTTACCCTTTGCAAAATTTTCTCCATTGATGGTAGTGGGTAATGATCTTTTAAAGAAGCTTTATTTAAATATTTGAAATCCACGCATAATTGTATCTCTCCATTATTTTTCCTCGTGGGAACCAAATTTTCCACACCTGATGAGTGCTTCACAAGGAAAATAATGTTATCTTTGATCAACTTATCCAATTCTTACTTCATTAATGGTTCAATTTTAGGATTGATAGGTCTCTCTTTTGTCGATCGGGTTTTGTTTTTAAATCCAATTCTATTGTATGTTGAGCTAAATCTAGATTAAAAACCTTTAATTCACCATAGCTCCATGAAAAAACATCATCAAATTCTTGATCAAGTTGAACAAAAGCAATATTTTCATCATTATTACATACCTTTCCCAATTTGAGTGTTTTGTCATTATCAATGTTAATTGTTTCGTAATCATCTTATTTGATCATCATATTGGAATTATCACTTCTGACTTGATCATCTATGTTAAATATGGATTCAAGAGTAACCAATCCTTGAGGTATCTTGTTATATTTCATTTGAATTGTTTGATCATCGTATTGTTATTAAAATCTTTCCTAATTTTTTACTAAAAACTCAACTTCCTCTTGTAAGAAATTAACAATTTTCTGATCTGATTCAAACACTTTCCAATTGATATTGTTGTCTGGGATAGAAGGCCTTACCACTATATTGATATAATACTGATCTTTATCTTTCTTGATCTGGTCAAGAATATCAAACCGAGAACCAATGCAGATCACCTATCTACATGTTTGTTCTTCACTCTAGGAATAGATCAAATATTGAAAGTATTAAAATCCTCTATTAAATCCCATACCCTATTCTTATAGGATCTCAGCAAGTTGTTCTTAGTTACATCATGTCCTCTGATTTGGTTAACCACCAACTCAATGTCACCAAAACTTGCAATCACTTCTCTTTTCCTCCTTGTCCACTACGAAGACCATACACAAGAGTTTCATATTCAGTTTTGTTGTTAGTGCAAGTAAACTAAAATATGAAAGTTGAGAAATACTTTTTCTTTGTTGGAGAAATTAGCATGATCCCTCCACCTTCTCCATTCTTGATCCTTGATCCATCAAAGTATAATTTCCATAAACCTTCATCTTGCTGATATGTTTTGACAAGGTTAGGAATAATAGCATTTTCCTCATGCAAACAATATGTTCCGAGACTTGCTTCTTCAATATAGCTATGTGGATCAGTAGCATGAGTTTGAGTAGCCCACTCATCAAGCAATAAATCAATAATTCCCTCAAGAAGTGTGGTTGTCTCTTAGTTAACTAGTTGTTCTTCTTCATCTATGATCATATAATTTGAGTTAATGACACTAGGAACATAAGGTTCTATGTGATTTTCTGAGATGGGTTCAGACCTTATGGTAACCTTGGTGTCATACCTTGTTCTAAATAACATGTGAGACCAATTTGATGATAAGTAGCCTCTAATTTTGGTTGTGAAATCTCTATAAAGACACAAGGCAAAGAGAGGAGGAAGATCAATGATAAAAACATCTTGGGAATGGAGAAGTTGGGGCATGCGTGCAAGGTTAAGCTCAATCCTCTAATGACTCCAAGGGTCTCTACAAGTGTTCCATCAAGATGAACTACTCCCTTAGAAAGAGGCTCATAATCTAGACCAAGTTTTTCAACAATTTTCTTGGGCATAACTGAGTTAGAGGCTCCAAAATCAATCATGCAATTATGAACTAGATTTTGACCTATGATTAATGAAACATAGAAGGGAGGTGGCTTAAAAATATTGTTTTCTTGAGATTATTTTGGATCAAGTGTATTGGTGAACACAACCTTAGATGGTTCTTTGGATGGTTGGCTAGAGATATTGGGGTTTGAAAAAGCTTCTTGCAAGAGATATTTTTGTTTAGGAAGAGACAAGGAATCCCATATTGACATATTAACTTTGGTTTGCTTCATATGTTCAAGGATATTAAATGATGGAGTACTAAACTTCTATTGTAATTTGCTAACAACACCTTGTATTAGCGGCCCACATATTGGGGTTTCTTACTAATTTTTAGATTTTGTAAATGGCTTTTTGATTGCTTTGTTGATTTAAAACTGGAACAACAAATTTTAACATTAAATAAGGCTGATAAATTCTCTTACCGAGAGGTTGTTCTACTTCTAATGCTCTTTTCTTTGACCTTGTGTTCACTACCACATAAGTAGAACTCTGATTTTTCTGATTTTCAAGTTGATTTATTCCACAAAAATCATCTTCTTTCTAATTTAGGAATGTAGCATCACCTTGCACTAACTCTTTTGAAACTTTCATTTGTGGTGGAGTCTCAACTGATGAAATTTGGGACATAGCAGTTGTTTGCACATAAGTTCTTGATTTTGAATACCATTGAAGCAAGAATTATGATTATGGGCTTGATTACATGGATAACACCACTCATAATCTTGGATCAAATTATTTTAGACCGGTACAATTACTTTGGATGTGCTAGTAGTATTGGGATTGATTTTTGGATAGGTTTGGCATTAACAAACTGATTTTGGATTTGTAAATTTGGTTGGAAAAGAGGTCTATTCTATTGATTGGGAGGATAGTAAGGTCTAAAACTCTAATTTTATTTCCTTTTAAGAGCAACTATCTCATTCCCAAAATATTTTAATATGCCTTTTATCTCTTGTAAATAATTTGATTGGCTTGGGGCTGCACTGATTTGGCTCAAAGGCTGAGAATTAGGCATTGGAATTAGAGCTATTATAGGTATTTGGAAGGAAGTGGGAGGAGGAATTTCTAGGAAAGATGGGCATGGGAGGCCTTAGAGATATTTTCCCCGCTTGTATAAGACTATTTTCAACTCCAATTGCTATGTCATAAGCATCAGGGAGTGTCCTTCCACCCATTGATTGTATCATCACTGAAATATCAGAATTTAAATCCCTTAGATAATACAAAAAAATATTGAGGAGTAGGCCTTACTAATTGTGGAATTATGTCCCAATTATTTTGGAATTTGTAGTTAAAATCAGTCATGAACTCTTGTGGTGCTCTCTTGATGGTGGTCAATTGTTCCACTAATGAAATATTATTTGATTTGTCCCCAAGATTCTTGCAAAAATATTCTCCCAATTGATCCCATGCAATTATAATTTAGTGTTTGTCCCATATACAATCTGCGACACTTTTGACTTTGAAAGAGGTTGTTAATAATCTAACTACAACATTGTATTGAGTAACATGATAAATAAAGCATATATTGGCCACATCTTTAACATGTTATATGGGTGTAACCTGATTTTCCCCAGTAAAAATGGGATGCTCTTAAGAGCGGAAACTGGATATCATCATGTTGAGAAATAAATAGTGGGTTGCCATCATTAAAGGAAACAAAAATGTAATTTCTTGGGAGGGCCATATTTAGATTGAGGCTGGGTATGGAAAATTTGAGAGATGAACTTGGTTTTTGTGGAGCGGGAAAATATTTAGGATATGGTTTGGAACTTGAAAATATGTTTCTCTTATCTAAATTCAAAGGTAACTCAATGAAATCAAATGGAATACCTTTTATAGATGATTTGGTTGTAACCTTTGGCATGAAATATGTGTTTATCTACTACCAAGATGTGTTTTGAACTTATGGAGTCTCTAGATGTTAGATGAATGTGTCTACAACATTGATATTTACCAAGAACAACATCAAATTATGCATTTTATATCCCACCAAGTGTATAAAAATTTGTTTTTCTAGTTAGAGGCACCAAGGTGGATATAATGTTTACAATGGAATACTTAGAAATAATATAAAAATCTAAAAAATGTCCCACTAGGCATGCTAAAAATTGTTGTCACTTTGAAATGAACCCTTTGGAGAATGATGTGGTAACTCTCTTTTCAATTGAAAAAATGGAAACACTCCTAGGTTGTGGGTGACATGTACATTAGAGTGAGTCTCTAGATAGGGTTGGTTATCCTAGTGCAACACCTAAGCTACTCTATTCTACCAAAATCAACAAGGAAAAGGGAGAAGGAAAGAAGGAAAAAACTTGTAAAATATGGTGATACACTAGAATGTTTTGAGGATCTCAGACTTATTGGAATCACACAGATGAAGCACGGGAGCCACACACCATACACTAACTACAAGTGACTTTGTATCAAAAAAAAAGCATTTCATAGAAAGGTTTGGGCTTGAGTTGTGACAAGATAAGGAAGGGGCAATAGAGTGGCTCCACAACAAAATCCTACATACAACTTGTTAAACATAATCTATGACCTATAAATTGACACAAAATTACATGAAGGCATGAATATTAAACTATTAAACTAAGGATAAACATGTATCATAAAGATAAACTTAGTTTAAAACAAAATATGCACTAAATACTGGCTATAGAAAAAGGTAAAAATAGATACTTTATTACTTAAAGAGGTGGAATAAACATAAAGAATCACTCATGACCCTTGCTTTATCACCCAGAAAAACTGAATTGCTCCAAAGAACATAAATGAAGAGGCAAAGATATTTTTACAATGCGTTCTAGAGTTTTTATAGAAAATATGAGAGAGAGGAAGAAGGAAAAGACTAGACATGCAAGTTTGACTTCTAAAAATAGGAAAACAAATACGTACACCTTGTCTTTTCCTCCAAAATATCCCCTACACATGAAAGTGTGTCCTACTTATCTCTTTTCTAAAAATGTTTTTCATGTTTTATTTTTATCGACTCTGGTCCAAAAATAAAATTTGTGTTCCCATAACTAGGAAAAACAACTTTTCTTCCACTTCTACATGCTTTGTTCTATTATTAGAACTTCTAGATGATGAGACAAGCCACCCTTGCATGATTTCATCTATTTTTAACTTTTCATGTGTCATTTTTAACAACTATGCTATAAATAGCATTCCACGTTTTTGAAAAAGCAAAAAAAGTGTTTCATGATTTACTTTTGAGTCGCGTGAAAAATTATTTCCTTTTGATTTCCCTTTGTTGCATAGCCCCCACATGGGTTTTTTTCTATCTCATTTATGCCCTTTTATTTCTCACTTTTTCATGGCTTTTGTTCCTTTGTCATGAGGTCTTTATTTCTTTTGGTGTACCTCTTGTGTGGGTTTGTCTTTATGTGTTCTCGTGACTTGTATCTTGTTTTATTGCCTACATGGTCTGGTATTTCTTCTTTATCGTATGGATTTGCACGTGGGTTCTATTTTCCTTTTGTTACATTTATAGATTTTTGTGGGTTTGTTCCTTTGTTCCATGAAATTTTCTCCCTCCATCGCGCAGACTCCACGCACTGAGACTATTATTTATTTTCTTGTGTGGTATTTCGTGTAGCTTTGTTTTCTTTGTTGAACTTTTTATTTATTCATTGTCACTCATCCTTACATATTGGTTTTATTCCTCCTTCATTGCATCTCCCTCTTAATTCCAAGGCTTGCACGGTTATTTTTATTTTTCATGCGAGACTCTTCGCATGGCTTTGCACACATATTCTTTCCTTTATTGCACGGACTTTCTTGCAGGTCTTATTTTATCTCCATTGAAGCATGCGACGAATTTATTGCTTATTTTATTTGACTTAATTTCTGAACATGCATACTTTTTCCTTCCTTCCCTTAGCTCCACTTAATCTCGTGTGTCTTTTTGCATGGGTTTGTCTTTCTTTCTTGAAGTGCACTAAACATTGTTTCTCCTTAATTCCCATATGATTCAAAATTGTTTAAGCACACAACCTGAATAATTGATCTGAATAAGCATAGAAGCTTATTTGGATAACAATTGTTTCATATGAGCTTCACCTATTCTTGAGAAAATTGTGATATCATCCAAGTAGACAAGGATAAATTAGTTTATAAACCCACTAAATGCAATATTCATGGCCCTCTAAAAGGTAGCACCATAATTAGTTAATACAAATGGAATTTTCTCATAGGCATATGTTATCCATTTGGTTGTGAAATTTTTCTTATGTTGATCTTATCCTTTGACTCTAATTTATTAAATCCAAAATAACCATCTAAAAGAGAAAACATTTCAACTCGCGCTACAGTTTGCAAAATTTGATCTATGGAAGGCAAAGGATCAAGATCTTTGAGAGAGGCCATGTTCAAGCCTCTTAAGTCCACACATAACTTGATTTCTCCATTTTCCTTCCTAATAGGGACCACGTTTTCCACCCAAGAGGAATACTTGGTATGGAATATGATTTTGGTTTGTATGAGTTTAGATAAAAAAATCTCATGAGGGGTTCTTTTTTGGGATTCTCAAGCCTTTACTTTTTCTAATGGGTTTAGCATTGGGATCTAGGTCTATAGAATGTTAGGAAATATTTGGATCAAAACCTCTAAGATATTCATATCTCTATGAGAAAACATCATTAAATTTTTGACATAAGGAGATAAAATCATTCTTTTCGAGTCTCATCATATATTTCTGCAAGCAATATTTATGTATCTTGCATGATGGTGACTGATTGGTAGTCTTCCTCTTTTATTGTTATGTTTTTATTTTCCCCCTAAACTCATCATCAAGGTTGAATATATCTTCAATTATGACCATTCCTCTAGGCAACTAGTTTTTTTAATTTAATAACTTGCTCACCATAGCTTTCTTACAACTCGATTGCATGCACGATGAAAACTCTGCCTCATTTTGGATGAATTGGAAAAATTATTCATCGCTATCAAAAAAATACATCTTGCTTCACTTTTTGGAATGTAAGGCCTAACCACCACCTTAACATGTTTCTTTTTAGCTTGGATGAGGTCCCGAGATGGAGAGAATTGTAATCTAATAGCTTCCACCTTATATGTTTATGCACTTAATTTCTGCGTGCTACTTGTAGGTTGATGGCATTGAAGTGTTCCATGAAATCCCACACTTTATGTCTATAATATTTTAGGATCTTATTCTTTGTATCACACTTCCTCTTACTTAATGTATAACTAGCTCAGTGTGTCTTCAAATACTTATAAGGCTTTATTATGTCTTTTCTCTTCTAACATCAATCCATGAATCAAGCCTTCATACTCCACCACATTGTTGGAACATGCAAACTATAATTTTTGGGAAAAGAAGAACTTCTTAATATCTAGAGAAATTAAAACCACACATTCTCCATCCCCATTTCTTCTTCTAGAACCATCAAATAATTTCTTCCATGGGCCGAGGTGTCATTATTTTCTTTGTGTGATATGGGGATAATAATATTTTCTTCATGGATGCAATAAGAACCCAAATTGGTTTCTTTAGATATGTCATCAGGATAAAACTCATAATGTTCTTTGACCCATTCATCTAATAAAATATTAGGGATCAAGAAAGGTGGGGAAGTTTTTGTATTGAAACTAGCTCATTTTCTTCCTCTTCTTGGATTATGTAATTTGAATTGGGGGAGCATGGCCATAAGACTCAACATGATAAGATGAAATTGGTTGAGATTTTATGGTAAATATTGTGTCATATTTGGTCCTTATAATTATATGAGACCAATCAAAAGGCAAGCACCCACCACCTTGGCCATAAACTCTCTTTATAGGCGGAGGAAAATAGAGGATTCAAGTCAATGACAGATATATCTTGATTGATGGTTAAGCTAGGATAATCATGAAGGGTTAGATCAAGGTCTTTTATGACCCTAATATTTTAACATTTGAACCATCAAGGTTCAAATCTCCCTCGAAGCTAGAAAATACTAGCACTTGAAATTATCATGTAATTATGTACTAGGTGTTTTCCCATAATCAAAGGCATAAAAAGTTAGTGTTTTCTTGGATTTACTTACTTGTTCATGTTTTTGATCTGACATAAGCTAACTACATAATTTGGATTTTGCATAGCTAGCTCAAATCGTGGCAATTTCTTTAGGGCTTCTCGTAAGAGATTCCTTTGAGATGGAATGGATAAGGCATCCCACATAATCACATTCATAATTGTCTTCTTTAATTGTTAGATAATATTTAGAGGTCTAGCCATGAACTTATGCATCAAAGGTGATAAAGATTATCTTCTTTCTTTTTCAATCGAGAAAACATAATTATTTTTATGATGGACTAATTTATTTTATAGAGGTAGAGCCACTAGATGAATCCACTTGGGTTTTTCTTCCCAAATTTGTGGATTATTTTTCTTTAAAAGGCAAAACTTACACTGGAGGATGGAACAAAAATTCCTAACTGCCTCTTCTTTGACCTTGTATTATCTGCAACATGAATTTATGGTCTATTTAGGTTATTTGTGGTTTGATTGACCATGCAAAATTATTCTGGACTGCAAAACATCATATTGGAGTCTGGGGCGGCCTCTTATAGCCTCTCCACATAAGGAATTATTGCTTTCATCAAGGGTTCTTATTGATCGAAGGATATTTTTACCATGAGGGTTTGAATTTTCACATTATTTGCACAAGTATTTTGATTGTGTAGTTGATCGCATGGGAAACACCACTTAGATTCTTGGATTACATTGTAAGGGCCTTACTTTTACTAGTAACTAGAATTTGTTGTGTAAGAGGAATTGTTTAAAGGGGTAGTTTTGGATTATGGCCTTAGAACTTACTTGTCTGATTATTTTTATCATATCTTTTGATTTGGATATTGAACACTCTATTGTTGATAACATTGATTAATAATTTGATTGGAAGTATTCCCTTGATCATAACTTGAGTAGTTTCTAGGTGTATGAGTTTGTTGTTTTTCAAGGGAAATAATTTTATTGGATAAATTCTTCACCAAGGCTCTAAGGTCATCATTATCATCTTTCCTATGAGAGGAATAAGATGTGGATGTGGATGAAGAAGTATTTGACTCAGGAATAGGAGTAAGGGATCAAAGCATATAAGTGTGTCCTACTTGGTGGCCAAAAATATTTTAAAATCGACCGATAAATAAATATTTTAAAATACTATAAAACATTAAATAATCGAGTAAATTCTTGATTCCCTATGCCTTAGTATTTATAATCTCTTAAAAATACATGTTTGGTCATGTTATGGTTGTCGAACACATTTCTTGAAGGTATGAAAAACTACAAAAAAAGTGGGACACGTTGATATGCTTTAAACCTAAGAGAAATTTGAGCATTATGAAGCAAATATGGAAACAGAGGTGTAGGAAACCTATGAGATATTTTGTTAGCTTGAATCAAGCAATTTTTATCCCTAATGGCTATTGTATATGCATCAATTAGAGTTGTAGCTCCCATATATTGAATCATTACTGTAATATCATAATTAAGAGCTCTTAAGAGATATAATAAAGCACCTTGGGGATTTGTTTTTAGAAGAGATGAAATTCTATCCCAAGTTTTCTGAAATCTAAAGTTGAAATCCGCCATCATTTTAATAGTGTCTCTTTTGATAGTTGTTAGTTGTTCCAAAGAAAGAAATTTCATCTACCTTTTCCTCAAATTTCCTACAAATTTCTTCTCCAAGCTCATCCCATGAATGGATTTAAGCAAGTTGTAGATTTTATACCATTATAATGCTTTTCCTTTGAGGGAAAAATCTAAAAGTCTAACTATGACATCATCATCGATTATAGAATGGAATGAGCATATATTAGCAACATCATGGATATGTTTATAGTGGTAATAATATTTTAACTATTAAAAAATGGTATACTATTTAAAGCAACAATCGGGATATCATTATGAGTCATGAAGGTTAAGGGTCTACCTCCATTGAACGTCACAAAAGGTAAGTTTCTCTAATGAGCCAAGAAAGGTATAGATCTTATATTTATAAGATATGGGGGTGGAAATACTTCTACTTGAAGGTAATGAAGCACTCGATTTGATCTTCCCCTTCTTCTTCTCTTTGGTGAATGTTGCAAGTGTTCAACTAGATCTCCTCTAGCTGAAATTTGTCTTATTTATTCTTCTCGTTAAAATTAGAAATATGCCTCATAAGGTAGAATAACACTAATATACACAAAAATATTAGTGGAATATGATCAAAAGTGAGCTATAAGTGACTCAAAAGTGTCCCATCGAGTGTGCCAAAAACTATTGTCACTTAAAATTGCACCCTTTGCTAAGGCGAGCTCAACATCCCAATGAAACATGGAAATACCTCCAAAGTGTGGGAAAATGACATCTTTTGAGTTCAATCTCTAGAGAAGGTTGGTTCCTTCTGCTTTAGCTTAGTGCAACTACACTAGCCAACACTAAAACTACCACTAACTAATCCTAATCTAAGATTTCAAAGGGACTAGGGTTAGAAATAAAATTTAGAAACAAAGGGATGTGATGCACAAAACTAAAAATGGTTCAATTATGACTCCAAAGACATAGATTTAATGTTACATTTGAAGGTCCAAATGAATGCACATAGATCTTATTAGAGATATAAATATAACAAGACTAAAATCATTTAAAACGATAGAGATAATCACATCAAATACTAATGCATTCAAAGGAAATAAGTCACATTTACATTATCAAAACCTGTCTCTTCACAATTTCATGGATCATAGGGGCATGAAACCTTCACATATGTGTTACAAATGTCTGTGAAAAGGATTCAAGATCAAAAGGTAAAAGCTCTGGTATTTAGCGAGAAAAGACCCTTTTATGTGTCATCACACTTATATTTATAGAGAATGAAGATAAGGAAGAGAAAATCATATCACATCCATAAATGAATGAATCCAATGAATTTTCCAACCAGTAAAGACCAATCACCACTCGGTTTATAAGATAGCTATGGGTGCCTAAAATTTCTTCGATCATGTGTCGTTAGATCTTCTAGGAAGGAGAGCGGTGCCGTTGAAAATTTAATTTTTATTTTTTGGGTGGTTTGGCTATTGATCGAGAGTTAGGTGTGAATTTATCATGTTCCATGGATTCTTGATGTTCTCCTACCTTGATCTCTCATCTTCCATGGATTCTAACATTATTTTGTAGATAATAGATGATCCATAGTTTCATTCTGACCTCCACCTTAATCCGCATGATAATCTTTCATGTTCTTGAACTTTGCATTACCTTCTATGGATTTATCACTCCTTTATTCCACAAAAGATTTTACCTAGTATAATCCCTCATCTTTCCACAACAATTTTTGTGTTGAAGACTCTTTGTTCCATGGATTTTCAATTTTATCTTTTTCATAGATTTTCAACCTATGCGGGCTCTATCCATGTAGATTATTTTATTACTCTCTCACTTAACTTTATTTTCCTAACAAATTCATGCATACCTATTTCTTTATCCCATGATGTATGACTTTACAAGCACATTATTTTACCATGCGAGACTTGACAAACTTCGTCGTACATTGTCTCTTTAATCAGTGGTATACTAGGTTTCTTTATTTCGTGGACTTTCTTATAGAAGTTGTCTAATTCTAGGATATGGATTAAATTGTTTAAATAAGCATGGGTGTTATTTAGAAAACAAACCATAAGCAATGAAATCAAGAAGGTAGTATTATACACACACAAACAAGTATGCATGAAAGAAGAATGTCAAAATTTGATGACATAATATAGTGATTATTTTCCAAAATAGCACCCATGTTATTTAGACAACTTCATTCGATTAAGTAAGCTCAAATGGCTTTGAAAAATATATTTGCAAAATAAAGGAAATTTTGTTCCACGAAGTCGAAGGTATAGTGTTACGTGGATTTTGAAAATTCCATGTAACAAAGGAAAATTCATGGAGTTATACGTTGTGGGACAAAGCAAAAAGAGCCAACAACACCATGAAGCAAAAGAAAAGGGGTTGAATGCGGAAGGAGTATAAAAATTCCACTTTGGATATAAGTTATGCAAATTTGAAAGACCACAGTGAAGAGATAGAAAAGTAATGAAACAAATAAAAATTTGTGCATCAAAAGAAACCCACGAGAACATAGGAGTTGTCATCGGTGAAACAAGAAAAGTTAAAAAAAGTTGCATAACAAAGAGTTACGTGAAGGATTCAGACAACTGCTGAGAAGGTGGCAATGGGTGAAGTAAAAGAATAATATTTGAGTAGAAGACCTGTGATATAAGAAGTGACCACATAATTTAAAAGTATGTTCCAGATTAGGAGAAGAAAGGAAAAAAGTTTACAGATCATTTAAAAGTTGTTAAAAGCTGCGAAATACCATGGAAATCAAAACAAGGCTGCAAATCACAATAGAAACATCATAAAGTCGTGGAAGGTAGAAAGAAGATAGTGGATCATCTAAAACCCATGAATTGTAATGAATTCATACCTAACTCAGTTCAAAAGTGTGAACCATTCCCAACCACCAACATTAAATCCTACACATAAAATTCCATATTTTTCGAGACAATTTAATGGAGTGATTTTTAAGCAACCTTTGTCGGCATACCTATCTACAAACATTGAATCATGATTGGTCCTTCATAGGTAGCGAGTGGTCGAATCTCTTCATTTTTGGTGTCTATTCTCTCCTTATCTCCTCTTTTATTTCTCTATAAGAGGAAACTCAATATCATTTGTGAACAATCCTTTCCTAACTAAAAAGTCACCATGTCAAAATGATGGTTGATCTTTCATGAGTTGTAGACCTCTGATTTGGTCACATGTAATGCGTTCGGTGCCCTCCCAGTAATGTAATCAACTGTGTATCTCTTTTATCAATAAAATCTTGTTATTGTGGCTCATATTTGCCCTTTACTTGCATTTATTGTATCTCTTACCTCTCTATTTGATTCTTGTATGTCGTGTTTGGGTTATATTTGTATGTGTCTTCATTTCTTTGTGTAAAATGTGTGGAATAAAATGGTTCACATAGTGTTGATTTGTGGCATGTATATACCCTCTCATCCCATGTTTTCTTTTATATTCTTCCCCTCATGAAGAGAGATCCCCTTCATTATGGTTTCATCACCATTATCTTAACATAGTTTTATTTCATGCATTCCTCCTTCCCCTTTCCCTTACTGATTCATAGTCTAGTGTAGGAGTAGTGTTAGCTTTAGATTAGATAGGTAGAGGAATTTGGCCTTTTATAGAGGTTTATCCCAATGAGTAAGGTCCCACACCTTGGGGAAATTCCCATGTTTCACTGAGGTGTTAAATTTTTGATTCAATAAGAGTGCAATCTCAAGCGACACTAATTTCTGGCCCACCCAGTGGGAATATTGAGTAGATTACAACTCATTTTTCTAAGATTGATGTGTTTCTTAGTGATCTCTAGCATTCTAATGCATTATCCCAACACATCTAGCGACTCTCTTGATGGGTGTTGTTATTCCCTTCATTTAATAAACTTCTTGTTGATGTCATATCAAACCAGGGGTGTGTCTAAAGCTATATGCAACAAGAGTAATCCTATTGATCTAGTAGTTGATTGTAGTTGTTTTTGTATTTTCTGGGGATATTTTCAATGTCTTAAGGACTTCTTGGTAAAACCTTATTTAAATCATACTATGAAAACTTTTCTGAAAGGAAACACACTTTGCAGAATGGAAATAAACACACTTGTTTGGAATAAACACACTTGCTTTGGAAATAAACACACTTGCTTATAAAAGTAAACACACTTGCTTTTGGAAATGAACACATGCAACTTAGAATGCTTGAAAATGATTGCAAGGAAAATAAGAATCTATCTAGACACCTGCAGGAACAAGTACACAACAAATTTTAACTAGAAGAATTAAAGCAATACAAAATTAACAGATCTAAACTATTTGCTTAAGAAATATAAATACCAAATAAATGAATATCCTGGTCCTTGGGGAGTGGGCCCTTGCTCCTCCTCAAATCAGGATTTAACAACTCAGAATTCTCTCAAACAGAATGACTATTTTATTGATAAAACATTCGGTATTACAAAATGTACTAGATCTATGTACTTAGTCTTTTTCTGTTCTATATCTATTTCTTTATATCTTTAGCAGTGCTTATATATATATATATATATATATATATATATATATATATTTACAATCATAGTTATCTCTTATGATTCTGATGAAATCGAATCGTGCCCAGAATAGATGCTGAGTCGGATTGGGTTGATCAGACAGTTTTAAGATAGCTATCCCTAGATATGCATTCAAAGATCTTCTCATCCTTTCCTGATTGAAATGGGTGTTGATGCAAAATCTCTGGATGTGGTTAAAATAGATAAACTTCCATCAGTTCCAAAACTTCAAAGAAGTTCCAGAACCATAGGAAATCATTAAGGATCAAAATCGTGAGAGTTCCGAAGCTATACCCGGAGTTTCGAATTAAGTTTGAAAATTCTCGGAACTAAATACGGAGTTCCTAACTAATTCCAAAATTTCCGAACTAAATGATGACTATGTAATGCAGTTCTAAACTAGCTTGAAGTTCGAACTAAGGTGTGTTGGAACAGATGCTACCAAAAACATACTTGAATGCTACAGACTTCATTTCTTCAACTGATTAGACCCGCTTTATTACAAAACTAAATTTCAAACACACACTTCATCAGGAATTTCAAAGTTGTTAACATTAGAATCACAATCAATCAAAAGATAGAAAATTACATCCTAACTCATATCAGATCAAATAAAAGTCACAAAATTCAATCAAACTTAATAAAAAGGAGAGTAAGATGAGATCATATATTATACATTAATCGGGCATATTCTGGCCTCATCATCTATTGATCCAGAAACCCATTTCTTCCATTCACAAACCATTTTCATTCATCATTTTTCTTACTTCAATGAAGTTATGAAATCATGACTTCATTTCTTCATTGGGATCCTCATTTTTAAGAGCAATATCATTCCCTTCCATCTCCTTTTTTCCAAAACTCCCTTCTAGATCAGTTTTATAAGTCTTATCATGATGAATATTCCTATGACCCAACCATTATTGATCCATATGGTTATCCTATTAACCATGATGTTTTTCAAGAGAAAAATTATGTAAAAAAAATAGAGGTGTTTTCATGTCAGATGATGATTTCTAGTTCCAGGTCTAAAATATGGATGCAACCATGCAAAATAAAAGGATGTGTTTGAAATCATGGTAGATAAACCACCTATTTTTAGGGAGCCCTGTCCATGGGGTGGTCCTCTTCCAAGTTGGTATATCCCTTAACAGAAGCTAGAGGTAATGGTTGAATCCTTAAATCAAATGTTAGAGTTGATTGAAATAATGGAAGCTAATCAATCTAGTTGTAGGGAACCATGTTAATGGGGTAATCCTTCACTACCATCATATAACTCTCCCATTCCTTATTTTCAATCCACACCATCTCAACCAAATCTTCAAATCCCTAGCTTTCTCAAAGCTCCTCTTGTTATTCATCCTTCTTTACGAGAGAATATTATTCCTCCTCCATCATTTGCACCCCTACAAATCAGTCAAAATCTCAATCCTTTCCCCCTTTCATATATCCAAACCCATTTTGGGATGAGTTTCATGATCAAAAAAACTTGGGAGGGAAAAAAATGAAGACTTAAATAAATAAGATCAGCTACAAATTCTAAAATATTAGAGCCGGGAATTTGAGGTCAAGAAAGTTCTTTACCAAGAACCTTCTGCAATGGAGGATACATTGTCTGAGCACAAGATGAAGGAGAAAAAATCAAAATCTAAGGATTTTTGTAGAATATAGAGTTAAGACATTATTTCTCTCTTTTGGAGATGAATATGTTGATCAATCTTTACCCTCACTCATATAATCAAACTTGTGGGTGACCTTGGATTTGAGAACCATGTTTCAGGAGGAAATCCTCAAGGAGAAGCAAGTAGAGGAAGAAATCAGACATGATGATATAATCAAAATTCATGTTGAGGATAAGAATGAGGATCCCAATGTTTAATCATAGCTTTTCATTAGGGAGATATCAAATGAATACAATTTTGAACAACTTGCAAACCCTCTCTAAAAATGAGGAAAGTATGCATGATAGCTCTATTCAAGGAATGGAATGTGAAAGATGTGGGAAAATTAGAAGAATCAGTCCATTGGCTCTTAGAGTTGGATGTCTAATCAAATATCTAGCTAGATCAGAGCCAACATAGTTGCCACCATTCATGTTCACTTTAGAACATGAGGAAGATTTTCAAAGTTCCAAAGGTTAGTTGATGCACCTATCAAAACAAAATGCAAAGTAACTAGAGGAGGTGTTTTTCTTCTTGAGGTTGATATTTTGAGGAAAATGGGGTATAGGCCATGTTTTCAATTCAACCACTTGATCTAGTTACAAAACTAATCTCAAGGCCACATTTTGTAAAGAAGGGAAGTTATTTTCCCAATCAAGTATCTAGGTTTTTAATCTTTCTTTGCTCTTGGTTAAAGGAGTAGTTTAGGTTTTCTTTTTACAAAATAAGTGTTTTGTACACTCTTCATTTCTCCATTTGGACCATGTTTTGTACATAGTTTTTGTGATCCTTTTTATATTTATACACAATCCAGATCATTCACCCCGTGGCAAACAAATCGGGTTTTGTGGTAGTTTCCAAGTATAGTGTTCTTTCAAAGATCTAAAGATCAATCTCAAACCAATGTCAAGTTCTATGCTTCATCCATATTCAAGGTTAGTTTTAAAATTTTAGAATAATTTTTCAAGATGTATGCTTGACTCCATGCCTAATGGATATGTTAGGCTACTAGTCAATTCATTTAATAGGCAAATGTCCCCTAAAATTTGCCAAACTATTTTCCAAAATAGCACCCATATTATTTAGACAAGTTAATTTATTTGTAAGCTCATGTAGCTTCAAAAAATATATATGTGAAATGAAGGAAGTTAGTGTTTCATGAAATTCATAAGGTATAGTGTTCCGTGGAGTTTACAAATTTTACGTAACAAAGGAAAATTCATGGAGTTATATGCCATGGGACAAGGTAGAAATAACTACACGTAAAGAAAGGGGGTTGAGCGTGGAAGCAATATGAAAATTCCATGAGAGGCAAGTCATGCAAGGTTGAAATATTGGGGAGTGAAGTGACAAAAAATCTACAAAACAAAACAAAAGCTACAGAACATAGAAAATTCATCGACCAAAGAAAGTTCGTGTATCAAAAGAAACCCATAGAACAAAGGATAATTCATTCGTGAAACAAGAAAATTTAAAATACGCATATCAAATAGTTACATGAAGGATTCCATTACTGCAGAAAGGTTTCGGAGGGTGAAGCAAAATAAGAATCTTTGAGTAGAAGACCCACTGTACAAAAAGAGGCCAAGGAAAGTAAAAGTATGGTCACATGTCATGAGAAGAAATGAAACAAGTCCATGGATCATTCAAAAAAACTTAAAAGATTTGAAAGACCGTGGAAGTCAAAAAAATGCCATGGATCATGATAGAAACATCATACGGTTGTGGAAGGTATAAAGATGGTAGTTGATCCTCTAAACCCCACATATTGTAACAAATCCACGCCTAACTCGGTTCAAAAGTGCGAACAAGGGGAGGGGAAGGTAGTTGTCCACCATCATTATCCCAACCATTTATCTTGATCTTAAAACTAGGACAACTAATCCGAATGCAATTTTTGAAAATCTATTTTTGGAAAGTCATGAAAATCTATTTTTAGCAATTTTTAGCTACTTTTAGTATTTTATGTTTTTGAGGATCTTGAGCATTTTTGGCTTTACATACTTTTATCTTATATATTTAACAATTGGATCCACATTTTAGTATTTTTATTCACTTTTCTTTACAACATGTCATTTGGTTTTCAAAACAAGTCAACGAGCTATGAGATATGACCTTGACAAGGGACACTAAATAAAATAATAAGTAATAATAGTATATATTTCATATTTTTCCGCTTCTGTCATTTTGAACCCACTCCTAAGGTAGATATGAATGGTATCCATGTATGATTACCTTTTGGTTCCCATTTGGAACCCTTCATATTCTTTTTAGTAGTTTTATTCCTATTCTTTATTGTATAGCTATAAAGTATTTTGTTTTGAATAAAGAGATAGATCTTTGAGCATACATCTCTCTTATAGAGTTTACCAATTTGTATTCATTATGTGTTGCAAAAAAAAATTACACAGATTTTACTATGAATTTAATTTCATAGCACATTAAACACCATTGTTAGTGTGTTGTCTGTCAGGTTGCACTTCAATCTAGATCAATCACTATTGAACTATTAGTAGTGGGAGGAGCACATAGAAATGCCACGGTCTCATACATGACTTTTAATTCTTCAAGGGTAGGGGAGGAAGAGTTATTTGTATTAGAGAAAAGTGGGTTGGTTTGTATTAAAATATAATAGGATTCGTATTTTGATCATAATTATATACTATATCATCACTATCAACATGTGAAGAGGGAACACATTTCTTGCATTCACAAAAGTGGTATGGACCTTGTTAGAGAGATGGTAATCATTATGTTTCGCATGGCATGAAAGAAATCCATAATCACTCAAAGAATAATTAATATTATTATTAAAACCACACACATGCTATAAGGTAGCCCCAAGGTATGGAAACAGTAGGCCTAATGCAAAGGAGCTAGTAATATCCTAATTAGGTGAAGTGTTCAATCAAAAATAGGTTCACCAAAATGTATTAACCCTAATCAAAATTTTAATTCATTTTGTCTTTGAATAATAAATGTAATTAATTTTAAGTATATTTGGACACTATGTAGTAGTAAATACATACATATACACTCATCTACAGATTTACAATGAAAACTAAACTATTTCTAAGCATGTCAAACCAACTTATCAATTAAAATTGCAAGAGAGGTAAACATAACTTAGTTGATATCAGAGATGTTTCAAACTATATAACCACCAAAACTAAGAACCATGTAATATTATGGACAAACCCATTGATTGTTCTTTGGAAATAATTTATGGTGCATGACCATATAAAAAGGTCGACTAGATATCACAAACCAACCTTTCCTACTTTCTTGAACCATTAAATCCTCATAGTCAATTTTTTTATGGGTTCCTTCATTATCACTTGTTTTACATGTTTGCATGTCTGGATCCACCAGTAACCCTATATTTCACACCCGCACTTGCAAAAAAATCATATCTATCCTACAAGACACTCAAGAAATCATTAGATTTAAAAATAAAGATGTAAATGCTTTAGCGGATTGACCTCGTTGATCACCCCCTTTTTGAGTCACCAAGCATTGTGTTACATTTCATAATCAATGTAGTTCTCTTAGTGATTTTTTTATGTGCACGCTACTATGCCTTCACCTATTTTTTACATTATGCCTTAACACCGGTAGCGGGATATGCTTTACTTCATTCTAATAAAAAAACCGTAGACACTAGAAAATGCACCTTGCACATAAGGTCTCCTAATTCAAAAATACCAAAAACATCATAAAACATAATAATCCCACAAAAATAAATAAAAATATATAAAACCCCAAAAAATGGTGATAAAATACACCTCATCACTCATTTACTAACCCTCACCCACTCACATTTAATTTTTTCCATCCCACCTACCCATTTACATGCCCAATGCATTATGGACCCTTATCATCTCACCCATCTATGCACATTGCACCCATATGTGTCACAATCTTCTATGCACTCAAAAACTATAAAACACCACTCACCCCCATCATTCCAACCCCTTGACTCTTTGTGCACTTGAGCCCATACTTGATTTTTTTCTTCTTTTCTCACATATTTTGGTATTACATGTTTTGGAGAGGCAAAGGCGGATCACAAAGGACTGGTGAAAATCACGACATCATTGTTTTGGTGATATTTCAATGCAGGTGCTAGTCATACTCGCGAATGGTCTGTAATCTCTGTGTGATTTTTAGTGAATCACAGTCACGACTTGTTTATGATTGATTCAAGTATACCATTCATATTTATGCAATTTTTGTCATCAATAAAATGTATTTTATCTCCTTAAATGGTTAGGGATCTGACTGAGGTAGGTCCCATAACCACCAAAAATAACTAATATTTTTATAAGTGTGTTTGTGTACAAGTTATAGATTCATATCAATAATTTTACCCACTTTAATCATTAAAATAATTATTTAGTCCTCTTTTCAATAACAACGTAATCCCATTTATTTAGTAGCATTGATTTGGAGATTTTTATATCGACTAACACATCTTGCAAGTGATCTAAATGTAGGCATATAAAACCCTTGTGTTTATATGATAAAATTAGTTTTATTCCCTTTTATGTTGTGTATGCGGTATGCGGATGTATTTCTTACTTCCTTAGCACAATAGATGGTAGATAGCTAGGCGCTTGCTAGGTAATAAATTCCTACATTATATTTTCATATATATGATTTCTTACTTGGAAATTCAGATCTTAGTGGTAGGAAAGGATAACCCAAAAATAGAACTTGAAAGATAAAAGAGTAACAAATGGGCCCATGAAGATAAAATAATTGCTACACTCTTAGTCCTATAGGTTATATTGGATATGTAGCATTGACTTGTGGCTTACATAATCTCTTTTTTCATGTCATTTATTTATGTTTTCATATGTTTATTAGGTTGGACTTGGTGTTTTCCATAACATAGGAATGGTATATATAGATGGTAGTAAGGTGTAGTTAATCATATATTGAGCACTTTAGTTTTATTGTATCGTTTGGAGGTTTCCCCCTCAAAGTGGCTAAGTTATACTACTTGTATATTGTGTTCAATTATCTACAATTTTATGTTCTTTGGTACTCTATTGATGTTGATATTCATATTTATCCAAATAATTTCATTACAAGTGATATCGAGTTTGATATGGGTTAGAGCTATGTCAAAACCCTAATTGTGATGGTTCAACTATATTTCAAAACTAACAAAAAATTTTCTATAATTTTCTTTTTGGTGTTACAAAATCATTCAAGAAATTTCCTCTCAAAGTTCAAGGTTTTTGACTTGATTTGCAAAATTTATATCAATTTTAAAGTTTTTCATAAATTTGCTACCTAGACTGCAATTTTGGGAATTTCTCTAAGTTTCTTATAGTTTAAGAAATCTTTCTAAAAATATCTAGGGTTTGTTCTCTATGTTTCTCTCTATTCAAATCAGATCCTTTAAAACCCCCAAGCCCTAAATCTTTACCCTAACCCCGTATACCAAGACACAAAATTTACATCATGACAAGGAGATCAATTAGATACCAAGGGAAGGTTCAAAATCCTAGTAGGAAGATGTGGGTATGAAATCTTCAGCTACATGGGCATCATATATATTCTCCCAACTTGAGGACATGGTAAACAACCACATGAACAATGTGCAAGCCAAGTTTGGTCATAACTTGATCACAATGAAGGGAAAAATGATGTCAGAATTGGACAATGTGAAGGGTGACATGAAAATGGAATTTGATTCATTGAAGGAGTTGTTATAACTGAGCTCATGCTTGAATTCTAGCAATAATGTCCATTCGAGTTACATGGGATCCTCAAGCAATGCACACTTCAATTCCAACCACACCAACCAGGGTGGATCCTCTACACACACCACTAGATCTTCTAACCAATGGTGTGGCATTATTCCAAAATTGGAAATGTGTAATTTTAATGGAAAGGATCCACTCAATTGGATTAACCAAATGGATAATTTCTTTGATCTACATCAAATCCCATCGAGACAAAAGGTGACCATGACATCCTTATATCTAGAACCTAACCAATTTATCAAGTATCATTGGTTATGTGCTCAAAGGAAGAAGAATGGTTTGTGTCACATGGGTAGTTTTCACTAAAGATCTGCAATTGTACTATAGTTTTAATGTGTTAGAGAATTACTTCATCTAATTAGAAAATTTATGAATAATAGTTTCGCTTTAAAGGATTATGTTCATCAATTCCAAAATCTATCATTATGTATGGAGAATATTACATAAGGGTATTTATTTCATGGGGGTCTTAAGGAACACATTTAGTATGAGGTGTACATTTTTAATCCACTCAAGGTTTCGATTCTATTATCATGGCACGTAGGGTATAGGAAAATTTTCTTTCCAGTGAACGCAAACTTTCACTAACATAAAATACCATAACACCATGCCACCATTGTACCCTCAAATTTAATTAGACTAACACCTCAACAAATTGAAGAAAAATGAGTAAAAGGGTTATGTTTTGATTGTGACACCAAATATGGAGCAAGTCATAAATGCGCTAATAATAAATTGTTTTACATTGAAGGGATAGGTGAGGAGGAAGAAGATGAGGAAACATTAAGTGATGAAGTGGAAAAACTAGAGGAAGACACTTAAGGGCCCCAATCCGACTATCTCATGTCATGCTCTATATAGTATCGGCACTCCACAATCCCTTCGGGGTTTTGGGTTACCTTAAGAATAAATAGGTGACAATATTGATAAATTTATGGAGCACACATAATTTCATCAATAATAAGTTAGCGGCAAGGATAAATTGTTTCATCTACCCATCACCTGAATTTCAAATAATGATTGTAAATGGTGGCACAATCCAATGTTCGAGAAATTCCATAAAATAAGCCTTATGATAGGTGACTACAAAATGGAATCCACTATGTTCATTATTCCCATGGTCGAACTAATATTATCTTAGGATTTTAGTGGCTCACAACTTTAGGCACTATAGAGCTAAATTTCTAGGATTTTTTCATGTTCTTTCATTCTGAAGGAAGATTATTTGAACTTCGAGGACTACATACAAAAACTCCTCATGTGGTTATCTCGCACCAAATGCATAAGATTCTTTAAAATGGGGATGAAGGATTTGTAGCACAATTTTTCTCCATGGAAGTTCAACCACCAATTACTATAGTGCATCCTAATCTTCATAAGGTTATTGATAAACATGTAGTTGTCTTCAAGGATCCTAGAGGATTTCCTCTTGAAATATATCATGATCATGCCATTTATTTAATTTCAGGAAGCCAACCCCCAACATCAGGCCTTATAGATACCCATATGTGCAAAAGAGTGATATTGAGAAGATGGTTGAGGAAATGTTGGAAATGGGTATTATTCATCATATTCAAAGTGTTTATTCTACTCCAATGGTGATGGTGTGTCGTAATAATGGAAGATAGTGCATGTGTGTAGAGTACAAAGAACCTAATAAGTACACTATCAAATATAAGTTTCATATTCCTTTCATTCATGATTTATTAGATGAGTTTCATGGTGCAGTTTATTTTACAAAACTAGATCTTTGTTCTGGGTATCACCAAATTAGAGTAAAGAAAGAGGATATTCATAAGACAGACTTCAGAACTCATCAATGGCATTATGAATTTCTAGTGATTGTTTTGGTCTTACTAATGCACCATCCACATTTAAAATTTTGATGAATTCTGTATTTCAACCATTCCTACAGAATTTTGTCTTGGTATTTTTTGATGACATCCTAATCTACAAAAAATCCTCGGAGTAATATTTACATCATGTAAATACAATCTTGGAAGCCCTAGAGAAACATCAACTATATTCCAAGCCTTTAAATTGTTCTTTTTGATACATGAAGTGAAATACTTGGTACATATTTTCTCTCATGAAGGTATTAAGGTGGACCCTCACAAGATCAAGGCCATGTTGGAATGGGAAGTTCTAAGAACCCTCAAGCATTTACGAGATTTCTTAGGTCTCATAGGGTATTATCTCAGATTTGTAAAGAACTATGGAAGTATAGCAGCATCACTCACAACATTATTGAAGAGAGACTAATTTCATTAGAATATGGAAGCTTCTAGGGAATTTGAAAATTTTAAGGCAGCAAGGTGCACCGCCCCATTATTGGTAACTCCGCATTTCTCAAAGACCTTCATATTTGAATGTGTTGCTTTAGGAGATGGGATATAGGTAGTACTCGATGAAAGATGGACATCCCATATCATTTAACAACATCAAGCATTGAAAGGAAATAATTTGTTGAAGCCCATCTCTCGAGAAGGAAATAATGGTAATCTTACATGCAATCAAATAATTGAGGCCATACTTAATGGGTAGAAACTTCAAGGTAAAAATTGATCATGGTAGTTTGAAATACTTCTTGGAACAAAAATATATTTAAAAGAACAAAATGGGTTTAAAATGTGTTGGGTTATGAATTTGAGATTATTTATAAGAAAGGAAGGAAATTGTGGTCGATGTTGCACTATCTCTAGGGGGATGAGTCCACGGAAGCATTTTTATGTTTCATCTCTATACTAAAGGTAGATTGGGTAGATCAAGAAAGGGAAGAATTGTAGAAATATGCAGAGACCTGAAATCTCATTCAGGATCTCTAGAAAGATCCATCCATATCCAAAAGTATATATGGAAGTATGATACATTGTGGTACAAGGACAAATTATATTTGTGTAATAACTCTACACTTAAACACCATGTTATTTCAGAGCTCCATTCTTCTCCAATAGGTGCCCATTATGGGTTCTTAAAAACTTATCATAGAGTTAAACAAGATTTCCTTTGGGAGGGGTTGAAAGGAGATGTTCAAAAAATTGTGGCTGCGTGTTTGGTGTGCCAACGTAATAATGGTGAGAATATTAAGACACCGGGTATCCTATAACCCTTGTCCATTCCTAATAGGAGATGGGAAGAGGTATTTATGGATTTCATCACAGGATTTCCTAAATCAGAAGGGGAAAGCATCATCACGGTCATAGTGGATATACTTACCAAGTATGCTCATTTTTGGGCCATCTCTCATCCTCTCATAGCTATTATAGTTATCATCTGTTTTATGGACACGGTTAAAAAGCTCTATGGCACACCCAAAATTATAGTAAGTGATCATGATCTGATATTTACAAGTAATTTTTGGAATGATTTGTTCTCTTGTTTGGGTACCCAATTGGCCTAGAGTTCATCTTATCATCCCTAGTTAGATGGGGAAAATGGGGTGGTAAATAAATTTATAGAGGGGTTATCTTCAATGTTTTACTTTGGATAAAGAAGTTAGGTGTAATGTTTGTCACTTACAAAATGATGGTTTAATACTTCATTTCATACTTCGTCCAAAATGTCTTCATTTTTGGCACTTTACAAGTACCATCTTCCATCACTCATCTCTAGCTTGAAGTTAAAACCTAAGGTGAGAGAAATCAAAGATCACATTCAGCACCAACAATGAGGTACTCTCTAGCCTTAGAGAGAATTTGACAATGACATAAAACCGTATGAATCAACAAGATGATCAACACCATAGTGAGTGACACTTTGAAGTGGGAGACTTTATTTTTGTATAGTTATAGCCATATAAATAGTTGTCCTTAAAACAACAAAAGAAGGATAATAATCTTGCACCTAAATATTATGGTCCTTACCAAGTGTTGTAGAAAATTGGTAGTGTGGCATATAAGATGGAACTCCCTCAAGGAAGTAAAATACATCCAATCTTCCATGTTTATTTCTTAAATAAAATCATCGAGCATCACATTTCAACCTAGTCAATTTTTCTTGAACTAGATGAAGAGGGAAGGATCATATAGGAACCAAAAGGGATTCTTTAGACACACACAAAAATACCGACGGCTGAGATGCAACAACATCCAGGGGTTGGCCAACATTGGGGAGAATGTTTCTTCAAAGGGAGAGACATGTTATGCCCTTATTCCTATAGGTTATATTGGATATGTAGTTCCTACTTATAGCTTACATAATCTTTTTATTATCATATGTCATCCACTTATGCTTTCACTTATTTAGTAGATCAAACTTGGTGTTGGCCACAACATAGGAATGGTATATATAGGTGGTAGTAGGGAGTAGTTAATCATATATTGAGAACTTGAGTCTTATTATATGGTTTGTAGGTTGCCCCCTCGAAATGGATAAGTTATTCTACTTGCATATTGTGATCATTTATCTACAATTTTGTGTTCTTCTTTGTTCTATTGCTATTGATATTCAAATTTATCCAAGTAATTTCATCACAATAATCAAGACGTCAAATGGGAAAAAACCATACATAAGGGTCAATAATTTTGTAAAGTTTTAACCATGTTGGACAATTTTTCTCAGGCTTAGACACAATAAAACAACAAAAGAGAATTTCCAAAGATCTATGTAAGGTGGTTCAAAATCAAATCAAAGAGGTAAAATAGTAAGATATAGGGTCAAATCAAACCAAAATAAGAAATACAACAAAAACTAATGTCACTCAAACCTTGTCTTATTATCCAAAACTCATATTTCTATAAGTCCAATAAAACCATGGTGTAGTAATGATTTTGTGCAAATTTTGGTGTTTACACCTAGGTTGGTCTAGCCTCAAACACACACATATTGTTTATCCTCTTGTTTGATAATATTTTGATGAAAGATTATTCAATTTGTTTGGGTTTCTACTTTGTTACAGATCATTTAAGGTCATCCCAAGATTATGTAAAGAAGAGCAACACGTGGTGAACACCATTTCCAGATAAGTGAAACACCTATAAAGTTGCGGGGATCAATTATTTCTTGGTCCAAGACTTTACACTCCATATCCTAGACTATGCAATCACTACCTAAGTTGTAAAAATATTGTATAGTCCTAAACCTAAAAAAATTAGTTCCAAAATTTTCTATGTAGAATCCAAAGTCTCGAATTCTCTTGTTCCACTACCTAGAACATCCATATCATTCCAGAATCTTCCTAAACAAGATAAGTTTCTCTCCCCTCTTGTATTTTGAGAAAGTTACTTATTATTTATCAATTGCTTAGTTCATTTCAAGTTGGAATGCATTATTTTGGTCATGCATAATTGATGTTGGAAGTTAATTAGATTGTAATAGTCTACATGTAACAAAGCCTTACATCATTTTCATTACAAAAGCTAATTAGGGTGTAAATAATAGGTGCACAAGTCATAATTTAAGGGATTAAGCCAATATTTACATTATCAAGTGATAAATTACCAAATTTAGGTGTCTACAACTTCTTTAAGCATGAGATTTAACCACCCTATGTACACTCAAGTTTGGTAATTTACACTTTGGAAACTCTTGATTTGACTATGCACTCTTGCTATGATAAATACAACTTATCCATTCTTGCTTAACACTTTTTGAGGTCCATTGTTTAGCTTTTTTATCCTTGCACACTTACATGTTGACACATTTTGAGAATACAATGCACAAAATCAATAGGAAAACATTAGTTTATTAGCTCCAAAGTAAATGTCAAATATAATTGATATATTTAGATATCACATGTTAGGTGGAGAACAATGTGCACTTTGAGGCCTCTTTAGAGTATTGACAATGTCAAAAGTACACAGGGAACCCAAAATTATTCTAATATTTTTTTTATATCATCCATGGCTAGGGTTTGAGATGATGATCATTCCATACAGAGAGCCTCATTGCATGTGTAATAACTAAGGTTTGATAACAAAAAACAAATCCAATATGAAAAGAACCATAGAAAGTTACAGAATCTAAATAATATTAGGTCCAAGACGATATAGCAAGGTCGGGATTGTATGCTATGGTCCTCGCAGCTTGGTACGGCCTGCCTCAAAGGTTGATTCATAGTTCCAGCCTCTATTATGATGATTATTTAGGTTCATACCCCCTGGTTTCACTATTAATAGTTTGAGGTTTCTCTAAGATTCATTTGTAATCAACTAAGTGTGTCTATATATTTGTCTCCTATATTCAATTGCATGTTAGGTTGATTAGTGTATGTTATATTCTTTATATCTGATTTGAGTTACAAATCTAAGTTATTATTTCTATTATAACATCTTTATAAGATTTTCAATTAAATCTAATATAATTTAAAACCTATTTAAATTTACCTAAAATTTAAACAAGGGTTAAAAATTTTGGTGAGCCTATTTTTATCGAATCCTTAAACTAATATAATATATATTCCTTGTGTATGAGGCCTATCGATCCATCACCCCGGATACCCTAGGGGTTATGTTTTTTTTTCCTTCTTCATTGTTTTATATTATTTTAGATTGTTTATGCTCTTATCCTTAGCCCTTGGTGTTATATCACCATGACATTATTTGTCTTCTATACTCATAGATTTAGGTTTAAATATTCCAACCCATGTGTTAACATCGGCCAATATCCCTCTAACCAAGACCATGTTGATGTTTTACATATAGGAAAATTTCCTTATGTTGATCCTACATGCCACTTGGCTAATATAACACCTTCCCATGCGGATTCAATCTTATGATGTATTTCAAATCCTTCTATTAGTAATGATGACACCTTTCATAAGGTTATCTTAAATTTTATTAAATCTTTACACCATGATTTTCAAGTTCAAATTCAAACTATGAATATTGAGATTACATCTCTCAAATATGATATAACACATCTAAATGATACTTTGAATGCCTATATCACTCATCTCTCTATGCACCATGATATTTCTAAGGCTAATAATAAGTAATGTGATACAAGTTTTATGTCCATTATATGTTCTCATACAAGTGAGGTTAAAGTCCTACATAGAGGAAACAATGTGTATATTCCATGAGATCAACCTCTTCGGTTTGACAAACATGTTACACAACATGATATCCTATATATGCTACTCAATAAGAATTTAATAAATTTGTTACCTACTCATTATTATCCATACTACCAACTTTAAAGAATCAAAGGTCAACCATTTTACAATTATCATAGAATTAATGGACATCGTGATAATGATTTCTATGTTTTACAAGAATAAAATCCAACAACTCAAGCATAAAGGATTTATATCCTTTGATACATGCCATTCTCCTATGCAATCATCCCAAGTTTAAAAATATTAATTGAAAACAAAAGTTACAATAATTATATCTAATTATCATACTACGATACTAAATGATTAACCGTTACAACAAGAATCATCTATTCAACAAGAGAATTAGAATGACATACATCCTTTGGAAGAACCAATCTCGGTATTTGAATCACATCATATTATTTTGCAACCTATAATGGAACTATCACCAATTAATAATGCACAATTTTGCATTTGTATTTGGATACTTAGATAATATACAATCCCACTCAAGGGGAAACACAACATCAACACAAAGGTAATTTACATTTTTACCTTATTCTCCACAAAATATGCTTCCACAATTAATTAAGCATAATCTTGTGTATCTCCCTCCACCTCTTGAGGTTTATTCAAGAAATTCTTATAGTGAGATCTTTGTTTCTATTGGTTATTATTACTATTATCGTTGTATCAGTCACTTCACTAATAAATATATCTAACTTCACTACATCATCTAAGATCTCATAGACTCCAATGTAATTGAATGGGATGAGCCCACTGAATCTTGATTATGTTATGCTCCCTAATCTTAACATTAAAAGGTGTACTTTTAAAGTGTACCATGCTCATCATATGATACTAGTTATGCCATATTATAATCACCCCTACTAAGGATAATATATGTACTTTCAAGATACTTCACACACTACTCGTGTTTTTAATTAGCACTTGCATCTTATGCACATCATTATATGCCACCTTATTCAATACTCAGGGACATATTTTGATCTCCCTTCCTTCTTTTCCAAGAATATGTTTCCTTACATACCCCTGTATACTTTGGTCAAGGTCATGTTTCTAATATGTTTGCTAATATTGCTCTCACATGTTCTCTCTTCTCTCTTCAATCACAATAGGTTTGGCACACCACTCAAAATCAATATCAATCAATCTCATTCTCTTTCAACATCATACTATTATCAAAAATATCAACCTCAAACATTTAAATCATATTATCTGTTATGGATATTTCCCTTTGAGGTCTTCTACTTTACACACTCATGAATTTACCAATAATTTTCTTAGGTCTTCTTTAGCATACATCATTGTTATGATACCACTAACATTTGAGCCACATTATTTGGCACAATTGAGGTCCACACCTCTATCTCTTGACGTCTATTCCACATCTTTTGGAGGTTCTCATAAGATAGCTTTTGTGCTCCTTATATTTTGTACATAGCTATGCACTAAGATAATACGAAAACATTTAAATATTTGTAAAAATACAAAATCAGAACCTATGCATCTTACTTGCATTGTTAGCACTTTACATTATACATGTTGTTTGTCACTTTGGTTTGATAGATAACATGATTTATTTCTTTACACGCATGTGTTCACTAGGTATATTGAGTTAGATACATGACATATAAATTGATACACTCTTATAAGAGAACTCTTGATTTTTACATTCTCGTCAATGAGGGGGAGAGGGGGAATGCCTCCACATTTTATAGGTTCTATTATAGTTCCTTTGCACATCCTTAATTAAACTCCCTTACATACATTGTGTACTTGATTATTTTTAGCCTAACAAGACTGACACATATGTCTCTTTGTAGTTTTGACATCTCTTAATTTTATTGTTATTGTTGTTTATCACATTTTTACACTCGTGTATGTTATACATGTTTGATAGTTTGATAGTTGTGTGTGTTATTAGTTTTTGCTTCATTGATTGCACATTAAGTGCTTTGATTTTCTTTTAAAACCATGGGTGTCCCATGTTTATGGTTTTATGCCTCTTTCGTATGCCCTTGATTACTCTTGTTTTTCGGCCTAAGGGCCTTGATTTTCATGTGACACTATAGGTGTCCCATGTTTGTAAGTTCCAAGCCTTTTGTAGACCATTTTTTTGTTATTATATTCATTGATATTGTTCTTATTTTATCCTACATCTGTTGTTCCTACTGGTTTCTCTAGTTTCTACTATGGTCATTTATTGGTAGCATTTTTTTGTTGTGCAACATGGTTTCCACCATGTGTAAACACCTTTTATTTTGTAGGTATAGGTTCTCCAAGGTGGCCACCTCTTCAACACTCTACATATCTTCTCAAACATCTCCTTCAACAATACACACCTATTTCTTTTGAACCACATGCTCAACATGTTTTTCACATGCCTCAAAAGAGGGGGCATTTATCCAAGTTTTTACTAAATTTTTAGTAGATATAGACATAATACTAGGATCATATGCAAATATAGAAAATATATAGATGCCCTCTAATGCAATCATACACATAATTTTGGAAAACTCAACATAGGGTTGAAACCGTACACTTTGGGAAGAATCGTATGCAGTATGGTTCTCGACCCCACACACATTTCTAAATAGGGAAAATTTCAATATTTTTAGATTTACACATTTTCTACAAATTTTCACATCCAAAATACTCAATTCAGATTAGTACATGGGGCATGAAAGTGTTCATTCCTTCTTCGCATCAACACTTAGCTTCAGGCTCAATTTTAGGAATCTTGAGGGCATGGATCTCCTTCCTAGTTTAATGTTGTTAGCACATTTTCAGCATATTCCAACACTTATTCAACTCATACTCATTTGTGTGGCATATGGGGAGAGTTTGGGGGAACCTATTCTATTTTATATTATATATCCTTATTTACAAAATTGGGTCTAGATCTATCTGTAATAGTGTGATCCGTGGGGTTATGAAAGGTAGTAAAGTAGATAAGGGCTTCATGGGCAGACTCTCCTCTCCTAATAAACTTATAGGGAAGATATCAAAGTTTCTAAATAATTTTGGAACGTGGTCTTCTTCCTTCGCATGGGTACATTAGTACTCTTTCTTCTTCTCTCTTTTACACATTTTTGTGTTGTGTTGCATGCACCGAAAACTCTAGTTTCTCCTCATCATAGATTGGGAACTAATCATATCCAATCCTTCAGCAAATTTTAAGAAATAAAAATCTCCAAGAAAAATCAAAGCATGATAAAACATGTGTATTATTTCCTTGTTTACATTTTGTCACTTCATATACGTGAAAATGAAAAACTCTTTTGTGACATGTTTTATTTGAGTTATGGTCAATTGTCTATCATGAATGTTGACTAGACTCTTTGTTGCAAATTTCATTGTAATGTCCCCTTTTTTGAATTATTTCCAATTGGATACTTCTTTTCATGTTTACTCCCATGGCCAAGAAGAAATTAAACAAGGGAAGTCCTTGGGTTTCATTTTTGTTTTCTTTCATTGCTTTATTAATTTTTTTCTTTTGTATTTTCCTCCCTAAGGTTAGTCGGTTGGGTTGGAGATATCCCAACATGAAAATAGAAAATAAACCAAGATTCCCAAGAGGTTAGTCTTAGGGTAATTCACCCCTTAGACTTTTGGCACCACCAAATGGGTAAAAGAGGATTCGCATAGGATCATTGACATCATCAATTTTGGAATATAAACTTTTACTTGGTTCTAGGGCTGATTGGTTTAATTCAATTCCACTAAGGGGAAAAATCCATTAGTGTGGCATCCAAGGAGGAAAAAACCCTTCCTTGTTGCATATTGGAGAACAAAAACTCTCCAAGTTGGTGGTGTGAAGGTAATTATTGAAGATCGTCTTGTTGGTTTGTAACTAGGGCATCGAGGAGGAGTCATTTTTAAGGGTTTTGCATTGTTTGGAGTTCGTATCCTAGAGAGAAACTAGGGTTATAGTTTATTTGAGTGTCTTATAAGGCACAAAAATTCATTATAAGTTGATATACAAATTTCACATATTTTATAAGGCTAATATCTTCCATATTTTGTCATTGTTGGGATTTGAAGACCTCATTTTTTGTCACTTTAATTGGTTGTACTTCTGATGTTAATAAATAATTGTATAGCCAAGTATTTAGCTTAGTTTCATAGTGAAAAGTGCCCCAAAATATTATTAAAGTGTTTATATATGTTGTGAATGGTTTATATGATAATATTTGGTTGAGTTTTCAATCTTTGCAAGATGTTTTCCCAAAAATTAGATGGTTGTTCACTATTGTTCCAAATTTCAATTGGTTGGTACAAAAATTTGAGTTTACTTCACTTGGGGTTTGTGTGAATTCCTTGTTTGTCTATTTCAAACCTTGAAAGGGACATTACATTCATCATGAAGCATGATAACACTAAACACAAAAACACATCTACAAAATAAACATTCAAGCAAAGCAAAGTGTGTTTACACACTTAGGTATATTTTCCTTTAAGCGCACAATTTTCAATTCATACTTAAAAGGGGGAAATATAGACACTAAAATTTGGTAATTTACACTTTGAAACTCTTTGTTTGACTATGCACTCTTTTTATGATAAATAAAACTTCTCCATTCCCGCTTAACACTTTCTAAGGTCCATTATTTATCTTTTTATCCTTGCACATTGACATGTCAACACATTTTGAGAATATAATACATAAATTCAATATGAAAACATCATTTTATAATCACCAAGCTCCATGTGGCATATTTCCTACTCCAAGTCAAGACCATGTAGTTTTGTCGGGAATTTATATCAAGTCCTAACTAATTTGTATGGTTTTGAACCAACATGTCCTCCAACTTTTATTTCAAATTTATAGCTTTCATTGGGTATTATACTCATCTTGGTTGGATTTTCTAAGATAAATCATCTACAGAACCCTTCGTAAACAAGTAAACACTACCTTGTTTTCTAATCTGAACTCCTAAGGCAATGCACTAGAGCACTCATTTCATACACTTGTAAAAGGCATCCAAAACTCCATAAATCTCACACTGTCACATCTAAATTCATTAGGAAAGCACCCACAAAATTTATAAAGCTACAAACACAGTCAAGGAAGACATATCTCTCATCCACAAGTACTCAAGCATACTCTCTCCAAGTGTTTTAACAAGAGAGAAGTCAAAACAAACATGGTCAAAGCAAATGTCAAATTTGATTTATCTGTTTAGATATCATATGCTAAGTGGAGAACAATG
Organism: Taxus wallichiana var. yunnanensis; assembly: GCA_018340775.1. Taxonomy (NCBI): domain Eukaryota; kingdom Viridiplantae; phylum Streptophyta; class Pinopsida; order Cupressales; family Taxaceae; genus Taxus; species Taxus wallichiana. The sequence continues at coordinate 758,190,937 of CM031240.1, forward strand.
TGTGATTTGAGGCCTCTTTGGAGTAGTTTCGATGTTGATGGTGCATGAGGATGGCCACAACACTTCTAATATTTGTTTTACAAGACTCTTTATCCATGGATAGGGTTTGAGATGATGATAAGCCCATACAATGAGCCTCGTTGCATGTATAAAAACTAAGGATTGACAATGACATAAAAATATAGGAAGGCGAGCACCACATAAAGTTAAAAAAGTTGAAGAAGAGGAGGTCGAAGACCATACAATGGGGTCAGGGTCATACAAAGACAGCTTGGCGCTTTGGTAGGACCCTGACATAGGTTTATTCACAGTTCTAGCCTCTATTGTGAGGATCATTCAGGTTTAAACCCCTAGTTTCACTATTGCATAGTTCCAAATCTCTCCAGAAGTCATTTGTAATTGACTAAGTGCCTATATACATTCATTTCATATTCTCAATTGCATGTTAGGTAAATTCGTGTATGTTGTATTCTTTCTATGAAATATGAGTTATTATTTCTATCAGAACATATTTGTAAGATTTTCAATCAACTCTAATCTATTCTATAACCTAAATAAATTGATCGAAAATTTATTTAAGGGTTAAACACACCCCACACATGGGGGAAAAGCACACTATTTTTGTAATTAATTTAACTTATGAGCATATAATCATGATTACACCAACTAACCTATGATATATTTCCACATAGGTATTATCTTTGACATACAAATGATTATTCTCTTAACACACAAGTATTTAGGTCCTTTTAGATACTTCTATATGAGATCAATCAATACTACTCATGTCAATTACATCACCCTCAATTTGGGGCAATATTGTGTCTCTCAATGATGTACATGCATGTCCTTTCTTACATACTCCTTCGAGAATGATTACTAAGCACCCCACACATGGGGCAAGCACATTGTTTTCACATTTGACTTATGAGCATACAATCATGATTGCATTGACAACCCTATGATATATTATTACAAAGGGACAATAAGTTTTTATACTCTTATGACATGATTATTCACATTTATTAAATGTTTATGACATTATTATTCACATTACTTCTCTTGGAAAAAATCTAATTATGAGCACAATTCGTCCAATCATATGACTCGTAATTATTGTTATCAATCACATTAATATTATAACTATATGATTATGGAAGATGGTACATACACCCAATATTATTTTGAGGTGGGTAGCATGCCCATGAAATTTCACGCCACCCCAAAATATAGGTCATATTACACTCTATTTCAAAATCAACAATCATGTTTACTACTCTTAATCATGGGGGTAATTTTTCTAAATTATATCTTATACCCCTCTTAAAGGCAAAATGATTTCATGAAATTACCAAACACATGCACTCCATCAAGAGCATACTGTACAAAAGAGGAGAAAATATTTTTATTGTACACATTTAAACTACACAAATTGAGAAAATATTTATGATCATGCATATTCAAACAATTACAAATAAAATTAATCAAACCTTCAGTTTATCTAGATTACTCAAATAATCACATTACATTTTTCTTGATTTATTCATTCACTAAAAATTGACAGGTGTCCCCCTCAATGACTCATTACTATAGGTTTACTTTTTTTATACACCAATTTTTGGTATCCCCTATCCCTCATCCCGTATTCGATCCTCATCGTCATCATTTTCATACATACATATATCTCTTCCCATTTAAATTCCATTTTCCCTCCTAAATTTAATGTATCCCTTTAATCATTATTTCCCACCTTAATCCCATCCTAATTATATCCTTAATTTATCATCCCTAATCATCCTTAATTAAATTTAAACCTTCATCTAATTCATTTATTCTCCCTAAATGCTCCATTTTATCCTCCCTAGGCCCTCATTTAATAATTTTATCTCCCCTTTTCCTTTATTTAATGTTTTCCACCTCTCACCTACCCTTTTATCTCCCCTAGGAAACCCTATCTTATCCTTACAACTCGAAACCATAATCTACCCTCTTTAGGCCCATTTTGCCTCAAATTGGGAATCATCCCAAGATGCCAAATGAATGGCTCGCCATTGTCACTAATGACCCATCTAGGTCACCGTTGACCCTATAAATTCGACTATACCCCTCCTTTTCCATAGATGAAACTTTGGAGATTTCAATATTTCTTGTGATCTTTCCTTCATTTTTTGCTCTTCCTTATAGCTATTATCTTCATCTTAGAGCTACCTTGGAGATCTTGTACTTCACTCTTGGATATTTGGAGCCCTTTTTTTCTCTTGCATGTTTGGATCCACCATTACCATTTCATCACTTATTCTTTATCAGCTCCTTTTGTAGGTCCAGTAGTCATCTTAGATTCCTACCTTTGTGTTTCTTATGTTCACTCCCATCTACAGATCATCATTCTTATCCATATTTTTCCATCAAGCCCTAGATCACTCCATATCTTCATCAACATTGTCAAGTAGTTTACATCTTTCATTACTTTTCTTGCATCCTTTCTATCAAATCAAGATCTAAATCTTCTTGCAGTGTTCCTATTCCATCTCAATTTAGATCGGTTCCATATCACGCTTTAGGAGGCCTTTCGGATCTTCTTTTCTACATTTTCTTCCTACACTTTGCCCAAATCTCTCGATCGAGCTCTGTAATCTCGAGTCTTTGTTGACCCACCCAGGTTTGGTTTAGTTTACATGCACTTAGATCATATGTGTATTTTACTTCACTTGTTTGATCTCATTTGTTTTATTTCAATTCAATTATCTGCTACATCTAATTTATCAATCATTTTTATCTATCTTTATCACAAAGTGGGTTGAAATTCATCCTAGGAAGTTTTCACTTATCGGGACCGACATTGTTAGAAACCCACCCATATATCTACTAATTGTTTTCCATTGAGTTCTCTTTGTTGTGCATGTCATATAGCTCAATGTGAGGAGGATTTATCTCTTTTGTGCCCATATTCATCGTCATCCCATCTAGAGAGGTACCTTAAACCCTCTCATATTTGGAGTTGTTTGTTATCTTATTACGCTTTCACTAATCTATAATAAGTAAGAGGAAATTTTTTCAACATTCTGCACACCCGATGGGACCACCCTTCTTTGGTGAGTCTTTTCATTTTTCTTTCATTTCCATTTTATTTTATCCATCTTCTACTAACCTCATAGGTAGGAGCGTTTCTTGCTTTCTTACATGTGTGGGTTGATTTTCTTGGATCAATTTGCTTGCTTTAAAATAAATAATAAATAAAAAGGAAAAGCGTTATCTAGGTATTCTCCATTTTTCTCTATTTTCTCCTTTTTCATCATTTTTCTTTTCCTTGCTTGATTGTCTTCATCAAACATAACATTTCATTTTGGATCTAAAAAGAACCTTCATATTTTCTTGGCAATATAGTCTAATTAGGAGGTTAACTCTTTGCATACATCTTTCATCACACACATCCAAAACACACGCATCAAAACTACACATCTTAAATATTTCCTCCCAGGTGGAACTATTGGGATTTCATCACCCAATAGGAAATATGTCACAATGTTCGCCACGTTACAAATTTTTTTGGATTTTGGTATATTGGCTAAGTGCCTAACACCCTTATCGTTTCGGTTTGTGATGTGCGGGGTAGGCCCCAATATCAAGCCCCGTACCAGTAGTCATCATATATTCATGCCTCATGTACCTTTTGATATATTGACTCCATTCAAAACTACCCAAACCATCCATAGTTTGGCCATTTCCTATGCTCCCTTCAAGACCATTTTCTTTTTCTATTCACATCTTTAATAATCAAGATAACTAAAATTTTGTTGCATGACTTGTTTAAAATAACTAATAATAAGCATAGTTTTAGTTTTTATTGCTTGTTTCATGCATTTTATTACACACTCCCAAGAAATAAAAATGGAAATCCATGTCATCTAACAACATTCCCACTTCTCCCATCGCTTTCTCAACAAACTTCCACCATCTCTATCATTTCTTCTACCCCTTTGGTAACATATTATGTAATTACTCAACGTATTGCATGCATTCCCTCTCTTTAAGATTCCCAAGCTATCCCACCTAATACTCATGTTGAAACTAACCCTTTCCTTTATCACCATTCGGTCCCATCTAGACCAGCCACACCCCCATCCGCTACCTCTTTGGGGACTTTTGGACCTCCTACCATTCCTCATGGGTGTGTGGAATTCCAAGAGATTCTAGATGCCAACCCCATTGCTTTACATGACTATCTCCTTAATTCTATCAACCTCCCCATCAAGGGCCCCTTCAGTAACAAGTTTGTGCCTATCATTCTCATCCCGAGTCTACCCAAGTCCTCACATCACAACTTGTGTTTTTTCCCAACATGAGCTTTCCTCCCATCAATCCTCTTCTACAATATCTCAAACCCACTATTCCACTCAATCGGTGGTTCCTATCCCTATTAATATTATGCCCATCAATATTATTCCTATTTTTTCTATTCTCATTGTCTCTTCAACCACCCTCACACCGGTATTCCTACCCAAAATTTGTAAGAATCCTATTTTCCACTTGAACAACACAATCAGAATTTGATTTCAACATCCATTGTCCATGCCAACATCCATTGATGTCATTACCTCCCAACCTCATCCTTCAAAATCTACTCAAACTCACCAACCCCCACCTCAAAATGCTTTTGGTATATCTTTCCTAACCAATCTACTCAGACAACTCAACCATCCCATACCTACATCCCCACTCAATCCACACAAAATCTATCTAACATCCCTATCTCCCAACAACAACAACACAATTACATGCCCACCTCTCAAAAACATGTTATTTCTCAACCTATTCAATCACAATTGCCATTCACCAATCTTCCTCCTTATCAACCACCCCCTCAAACACCAACTTACCAACAATATTATCAATCTCACCCCTAATATAATTTGTCTACTTCTTACACCCCAAAACCACATCCATCCACTTCTAATGATCGAATGAATATTTTGTTAAGTAGGTTGGCTAATCTCGAAGAAGCTACCTTGGGATCCAATACCAGATTTGTAATGAACCTATCAATTCATTAGTCCCCATAAAGCCTTATCCCCCACACTAGGAATTACCAAAATTCTCTAAGTTCAATAGCAATGAGGATCCACAACAACATTTGTGTGCTTTTAGGCATGCATGCTACCTCATTGCTCATGATCGGTACCTTATGCTTCGTATGTTCCCTATATCATTAGTTGGATTCACATTAGATTGGTATAATGGTATCCCACAACTCTCTTTATTCTCTTTCACTCAACTCCCGCAACTATTCTTAAAACACTTTTTAATCAACATTGTGCATAAGATCACCATCACGGATCTCTACGCCATTACACAATTTGATGACAATTCTATTGCAGATTTTGTCACATGATGATGTGGCATAATCAACCAACTATAATTATCTCTTCCACAGACTGAATTAATCAAAATTTTCTCACGGTCTTGTGTGAAAAATATTTCCTCTACTCTTCAAATACAATCATTTTAATTGAAGAGGCATTCACCATGGCTCGTAAACTCGAACTTCATGACCTTGAGTGATGCAAGAACATCAAACCACCAGGGTGTATGTAGAGTCATATTCATAATAAGAAGCATATTTTGGATTTAGTGTGTCTGTAATAGATCCATAAGAGAGTGAATTTAAGTATTTCTACTAAGTTATGCTTTTAATTATAATAAATAGTTTCAAAGTTGAAGTCACCTTTCATAGGTGTGTGGTCACTTGAAAGGTCATCATGGTGGTGTGAGAGTCAAATGGTGGTTTAGAAGCTATTATAATAATATGAGGGTCAAACTATAGTATAAAAGTCATATGGTGTATAAGGATACTCAAGATCATAATGTAATTCCACATAGGATGAGTCTAGGTATGTATTAGTTGGAAGAGAAACCAAATTAGCATGGTTGTTGAGGAGTTAAGGATATTTAGGAACTGAGTCTTAAGTTTAGAGTAAGCTGGTTTGAGAGAAAACCTCATATATATGTAGGAAAGGAAGATAATCAGCCTTAAAAATAGTTTGGAATTATGATGTCAAGTTAGGAGAGGACAAGTTGCGATCTAAAGTTCTCACTAAAAGACTCCATGAAGGTCTATACAGACCTATGTACAAAGATAATTTGTAAGACAAATTTGTTTGAATTCAAAGTTGATTTCTTTTATATTATGAATTTCATTATTGTGTGCATGTTGTATGTAAGTTAGATCTAAGGTTGACTGATGTTGATATGAGAAAACAGAGATGATCTTAGAAAGAAGTAGCTGATGTTTCCATGTGAGTTCATGACTGGTTAACAGTGAACTCATGTTGCAAGGAAGGTAAGGTTGAGTCATGATAGTGATTCATATGTCTAAAGATATGTGAAATCAGTAAACAGATCCTAGTTTTATTGATTTAGACATATATCCTTCATGCAAGTAGTAAATGAGGTCGATGTTGAAACTTTGTGATTGTATCTCATTATTTTCTAATGAAATCCACCCAAGACTTGTGGGTAGATGTGCATAAACATTATTAGACCATACTCTATGATAGTAAGGAATTAATAATCTATGATAGACCTAATCACATCTATTAAGGTCTTGGAAACCTCAAAAGGGGAAAATTAGATCAAACTAGTATCTTCTCGACTCTATGGAACCTTAAAATAGGAGTTTTGGGAAAATGATGATAGTTTCCGTATATAAATTACAAAAGATTTGAAATTTTGTCTGTAGGTACAAATGAACATTATCCATATGGGTTTCTAATATTTTATATTAAATCTGATTAATTCTTAAATTATGAATTATTTTCTATTGTGGACTGAGAATGCACCCAAATTGTTTAACGAAATGAATGAATGGGAAAATCGATGTAACTTTTGTTTTGTGAAACAAAATTAGATGAAATTTTCAAGAAAATTATATCAGATATAGATGCCCATGTCCAAAAAAATTAGCTTCTAATTCCATGTGTAGATTAATATATTTATGACATAAACTTTCAGGTCGTATATGCAAAGGCAGGTGGTACCAAAAAGGTGAAATATTTACCATTTCTTCTATTTAAATGATGTTTTAAGTCTCCAAATTAGTGTAGGTAACTATTGAGAGTAATTATAAGTTGATTAAAATAGTTTCAAGTTGAACTGAAACCATTTTTCCTCTATTTTTATTTTAAAACTTCTATTTTAAGCTTTATAGATCGCCTATCTTGTTTTACTCCATAATTTGCTTAAGAAAAACTAGTTCAAAGTTACTTATGATCTCTAAAACCTTATTGTATGTCAAGAATTAAGAAGATTAGGACAAGGGTGCATGATATGGTACTTTTTTTGAGTGAGTCTCTTTGAAAAGTTTATACATTTTGAGTTATATAAGATTTCATTTCCATATTGAAAGATCCTCGATGCACCTAAAACAATGGAGTGAATGCTTAAAGGAAGGTATTTTATGATTCATAGGAAATTGGTCACTAGAAATTAATTTAGAGTATAATAATTTTCATTTAGTAAGGCCACCTCAAACTTTGATCAAATAAACCCTAGCCCAAATTTATCAAGCCTTCCATGCATGGTGACAAATCTAAGAATGTTGGTAATGCCATCATAGTTAAATATTCATCCACATCCACTTCTCACATGGAGGCTCAGTAAAGATATCCTAGACCACCTCCTAACTATACCCCCTTGTGGAATATTATAGTGTAATATTCGACAAGTTAATGGCAGTCCATCTTATTCGACTTCCTCCCATCCGACCCTTTGATGAATCACAACCCAAACTAGCATGGTATCGTGAGGAGCGTTATTGTAAGTATCATCAAGTCTATGGTCATGACATTGAGAATCGTTCCACTTATAAGATATTGTCCAAAAACTCATATACTGCGGTGACCTCTAAGTAGATAACCCTAATGCACCACCTAATCATCCTCTCGACGTCTTCAAACAACCTTTTCCCAATCATTCGCAAAATAATCAAACTTCGTCCCCCACATCAAAAACACCTAATGCCCATACAATAAATACTCTAATTCAAGAACTAACATCATCACCTATGTCCATCATCCCTTAATTTTTACACCCATGCCTATTTTAGAATCTTCCTAATGCCCACAACTTCATCAACATCTACACCTATCCCTACACCTATTATATCTACATCGACTATGCCTACAACTACCCCATCCACATTGATTCTAATTACACCCACTTCCCCATCCATATCTACCACATCCTCACCTATCACATTTATTCCTTCATCTATATCTACCCCAACACCCACCTTAACATCTTCATCTCACATTCCTACATCCACACCCACTTCCACATCAACCACATCTACTACTATGACCATACCTACATCAACATCTAAATCTATGTCCACATCCATACCATCTCTTGAAACATCTACTATGCTAACATCCCCACCAAATATAACTACAAATGATACTCTCTTCCCATCTATAAGTCTAGTCATTCCTACCCCAACAAATCCTATACCTATATAATTTACAACCCATTTTGATCTCGCAAGCGCATCATACAAAAACTAATTCCACCTTCAATATCCACCTCTACAACACAATATCCATTGTCTTGGTTTGCTTCTCTGACCCGGTTTAAAATCATCATCATTCATGCCAAACAAAATCCTTCACATCCAAAGTCTAAGAACCTTGGCATGCCCATTCAAAAATCCCTCATGCATCCACACAAAAATTTGGAGATCCCTCCTCCCAAGACTAACCCTCCTAAGAAAGCTAATGTCATGTCATCACTCTTAGGAGCATCTCCATCCATCTTAGGGTAATGCCCTTCATCCAAGACCCCCATTACTAACAATTCCAAATCTAAATAGTCTAATACTACTTCCAAATATGATCTCCCTTCAAAATTACCCTCATCCCCAATTATAAAATCCAAATCCAAGCCATCTAAGTCACCAATCATCAAAAATGAAACCAAGATACAATCTCCATCTTCTCCTTCCAAGTCTAAGATAGAATTAAATGCTCCCATAAAGCCTCGTCAAAGAAAACCATCCCTCTTACCTTCATCCACCATTCTTAAAACCACTCCATTTGTAACCTCTTCTTCAAAAAACCCCATCAGCTCTTACACATAAATATGCCAGTGTCTACTTCAAGCATGTGCAATTACCCTTCTCCCCATTAATTATTTTTATCCACGTGGCCCAAGACCTTTATGGTTTGATTCTAATCTCTTTGTGTATATCATCGTGCTCTAGGACATGATACCGAACATTGTAAGGCCCTCCAAACTATTATCCATAATCTTATCAAAGAGGAAGACATTCTCGTTGAAGGGGATCCCCTCTTCCATTAACCAATCCCACTTCTTTATCCCAATCTTCATCTACTAAGACAACTAAATCTCATTATAGTATTATGTTACCATTCATAACCTAAGGCATGCTTGACACATCACTCGCATAAATTTGAGCGCTCACTGAAGCATGCAAGGGTACTGTGTCCCTTTTTTATGGCAGATTTATCAAGGATTTATCACGAAAGAACATACATTCCAGATCCATAATAACCATTCAAGGAAAAAGCGTGAAATATTTAGATCACAACCATATGCAAGAATGAACTAAATAAGAATCAAGATTAGATTTACCATGCAAGATCCATTCACAGAGGTGTCAACAACCAATATCCAACCACAAAGATCCATTGTATTAATCACCATAAAACACAAAATCAATACATCAATAGTAACTCCATAAGATCATGTACATAAGTAAATCAACAACATAACCTTACAAAAATAGATTGATCCTCTAACCATGTAAATCAATACATATATAGGGGTGGGAACTTTCCCTTCACCACCTATGCATCCTCAAAATATCCCGCATGCCACAAATAGATATGTGTGCATTACAAGTCAACTACAGAAGCATGTAAGCTTTGCTAATAATAGATTATCTATTAATAACTCCAGTTCTAATCCTATTATTAACCCAAAACTATGCATGTCACTTTATCTTCCTTCGCATGAGATCTTTCCCAAAATAGACTTTGCTTGTAACTCCAAGTCTATATGCTTGACCTTATCTTTAGAACATTGCTTGGCTGCTACTCCAACTATTCATCTCCCAATTCTATCAAAATGCGGCTAAGTCTCAAATGTGTTTGGCTCTTGAGCACGAGCCTTCGCCTTCGCGCACCAAGCCTACTCTAATTTTTACGTTCCTTTGTGCATAATCTCTGCATGTCCAAACCCTTGTGTTGCCTCACTTAGCGTATTTTAGGGATCCAACATTACCCCAAACTAGTTGGATTTCTGCCTCGGTAATTCTCCGTTCACCAAGTACAAAACTTTCAGATGAAGAACAAAATTCCAAAATTTCAAAATGAGTTGCATACCAAAATGGGCTAAGGCAGATGGAAGATTTCTAGGAACTCTGCATTTACTCCAACTACTAATTTCTTTCATTCTTCCATCTCCTTCAAATCCTTCCCTAGCACAACCTCTACAATCCTCGATACTTGGTCAGGGGTAATCTCCTCGACCCTTCCTTTCAACTCCCTTATCACCACCTCAGACTCTGTGCAAGTGCCATCAAGATTGTCCATATTTTCCAGTATAGAACTCTAGAACTCACCATATTTCCATTCTAGTTGTTTGCACTTCACATTGATTTTTTCTTTCTGCGTTGTGGTCTCTTTGATCAACTGAGTGTGCTCAAGTTTTTTAGTTAGGGTCTTCTCCTGTATAGTGAAGATGACATCTACCTTTACACTTACTTCCTTGAGCTAGGTGAGCAAGTCGTCCAGCTCAGTGATCCTAGCTTCTACCGTAACGTTATTATTCTCTTTTTCTTTTTCAATTTCTTCCTTTGTAGGCCTTGTACTTTTGATGTTAACCAAGAGCATCCCTACTAGATCCTCTAAATATTCCATCTCATCTCCATAATCTATTCTAGCTTGGCTCACTAAAGAAGGGAATTGTCCCATAATTTTCTTTACAAGCATGCCACTCTATCATATGCTTCCTTAGTTCTTTTCTGCTCCCCCTTCAGGCCTATCTTCAACTTGTCTACTTCACACTCTTTCTCCTTCTTATCTGAGACCAAATTCCAAACCATAGCACTAATATCTAGATGTCTCCTTGTCACCTCAGAGGCCATCTTGTGTAAGGCATTACATGCCTACTCGTCTGTTAAGTGGTTTGGGTCTATGGCCTTGTACCTCTTTCCTAGATGCTTCTGCAATATCATTGTTTCAATTACATATTTGTTGACTTCAAATTCAAGCTCCTCTGAGTGTGAATGCAAGTTCCAACTTAGCATTTTCTTCATTCTATATACTTGATCTCAGTAAAATATTCAACTTTAGAATTATCCACGAAACACAAATAATGTTGTTGTTCTACTTTCTATTAGAAAATGATAGACATAGCTAGTGAATGAATTATGCTTATGCTTAGAATCCACAATCATAGGAAAGGAAAGAATTTAAGATCATAAACACCAACCAATATTTATCCTGGAAACCTCCAGAGGAGGAAAAACTAGTCGGAAGGGCAATGACTCTTTCTTCCCACTTTTATTGGCCAATTCAAAATAACAAGTACAGAATTTACAATAAGTAAGAAAGAGAAGTAGATAATATCTCACACTACCTCCCAAATACTTGTTTTCTCTATCTCAACACTCATTTCTTCTACAAAACACAATTCCAACACTAAGAACTTCTTGCTCACTTGCTTTCATGCTTCGATGATCCTATTCTCTTCTACAAACATGTATTTATAGCCTCTCTCATGTCCTCCCATGCACTGGAGGATGGGAAAAGTCATGGAGGAGAAGAGCCACAAACAACCTTCCAAATTATGGGTTTTTTGTTTTGTATTTTCTTTTTCTGTCTCGAAAGGGTCGACCACCACCCAATGTAGACCGGTAGTCCCAGTGACCGCCGCCTTGGTTAGGTGGCGGTTCTCAGAACCACCGTTTCGCACAGAGCGGTGGTCTTGTTACTATAAAGATAGAACCTCTGTGTTTCATTTTCCTTTCTTCATGCTAACTATTTTGATGAAGTAGATTCATTTTTTATCCTTATGGATCACACCTCCCCTGCTTAGGATGTTTTTGGTCCCACAAAAGCTTAGTGGGGGAGTAGATGAGGAAATAATTCCCTCACTTGCTCCTTCAAGTACCACCGAGCCTGCCTTGGTGTCTTTCCTTTCAGTCCAATTTGCTAAGACTCCTACGGACCTCTCCTTGTATCTCTGACCTTCTGTTGTAGCACTACATCCTCCTCTAATTCACCTCATGAGTCCAAGACACAATCCTCAATGGAAGGTAGCAACTATATTCCTTCATCTTCATCTAGCATGGATGGCTCATATAGGTGCAAGTTCTCATATTTTACTATAAAGTACATCCTCATAAATGGTGGTAAGTCAAGTCAAAAAGCATTTTCTCTAACCTTCTCCAATATGGTGAAGGGCCCATATTGTAGTGGCTTGAGTTTTCGTGCTTGACGTTATAATCTCTCCTTGCTCAAGTAAATCCAAAATCTATCTCCAACATGTAGCTTATGTTCTCTCCTATGTTAATCATGCCTAGCTTTGTAATTGGCTTGAGATTTCTCTAGTGTTTTTCTTTGACTTTGAGATGGATTTTTCAGATCCTCTCAATGAATTTGTTTTCTCTATTTACTTGTGTTTCGTGTCTCCTCTCTCATCCTGTTGCCCAACCGCTATGTCCAACGGATTTGTAGGTAGATATCCCAAGCATGCTTTGAATGGTGACTTCATAGTAGATGTGTGTACTACCCAGCTATAGGAATGTTGAATGTAGGCTAAGGACTCATCCCAAGTCCTTGGATAGTTATTGTTATATTCTCTTATCAACTGTACTCAAAGTCCTGTTTACCACCTCGTGTCCGTCCATCTCATGTCTCGTGGATGGAAATTTGTGCTCCTCTGTAACCTGGTATCCATCTTGTCCCACAAGGTAGTCCAAAACTTTCTCAAGAACATGGAATCCCTATCAGAAATAATAGACTTTGGAAAACCAAAATGCACCCATACATTAGCAAAGAAAAGATATGTTGCCTCATGCTCTTTTATCTTTGTCTTTTTACTTGCCATAAGAACACACATCTTACATAATTTATCAACAGAACATATAGATATTCATGGCCATGTTTAGACATAGGCAATCCTCCTACAAAATTCATAGAAATGTCCTCCCATAGACGAGTAGGTATTGGCAAAGGTATATGCAAACCCTCCTTCCTAGTCTTAGGCTTGTTAGTACAATGTAGTTTACATCCCCATATAAATTTTGATACTTCTTTCATATTGGGCCAATACACGTACCTTTGCAAGTGGGCTAGTGTCTTACCAACACCGAAATGTCCCACTACTTTTGAGGTATGTGCTTCCCTCATCAATAGAATTCTCTCTTCTTTTGGCACACAAAGCTTCCCCCATTGGTAGAGTAGCCCGTCTTTGAGATAAAAATATTCAATCCCTTTCCTTTCAGCCCCTTGGGACAGTAATCGCTGAAATGTCACTCCAAAGTCTTTATCATGGGAATATGCCTCTCTGTAAGTTTCCTGCGTGAAGGGTTCGATCTGAGAGATAGTGACCAAATAGGAAAACATCTCCTATGTGGGTGGCCTAGACAACATGTCTTCCACCAATTTTGTACTACCCTTCTTGTATTTAATCACCATATGGAACTGCTGAAGGAACCCCATCCATTTTTAGTGCCTTGCCTACTGTAATTTAGACTGTGCTTGCAAATACTGGAGAGGTTTGTGGTCAGTGTGCACAATAGTTTCTTTACCCAAAAATAATTCTTCCATTTCTTAATTACCTAAACTAGTGCATACATTTCCTTATCATATACTGAATATCCTTTAATTGCTAAAGTGAAAGTTTCAAAATGATAACATATGGGTTTACCTCCTTGAAGCAACACTGTGCCCATGGCGTAATCACTGGCATCTATCTCTACTTCAAAAGGTTGCTGCAAATTAGGAAGAGCAAGTACTGGAGCATGACTAATCTTGTATTTCAATAACTCAAAGGATTTGTCTTGTTCCTTACCCCAGTCAAAACCCTTACTCTTTGCGGCCACTGTGTGTAGAGGTGTTGCAATCGTGGAGAAGCCCATAATGAACTTCCGCATGTACTGTACTGCTCCCACAAAACTCCTAGTATCTGTGGCTCCTGTTGGTGTTGGCCAATTTTTTATGGCTTCCACCTTCTTTAGATCCACTCATAGCTCTCCTCCTCCAACCACGTGCCCAAGATAGACAAGTGACTATTTGGAAAATTCACATTTCTTCATATTACAAAGTAGTTGTTTCTCCCTGAGAACTTGCAAGACTTGCTGCAAATGCGTTAGATGTTCTTCCCATGTGGCACTAAAAATCAAGATATCATCTAGATATACAATGACACATGAATCTATGAAATCCCGCAATACATCATTCATCAATCTCATAAATGTAGCGGGTGCATTGCATAATCCAAAAGGAAGTACTAACCATTCATACAAACCCTATTTTGTTTTGAAGGCAGTCTTCCATATATCCTCCTCCTTCATCCTAACTTGGTGATAACCAAACTTGAGATCCAACTTCATGAAGAATTTGGCATGCTAAAGCTGGTCCAAGAGATCATCTATGCGGGAAGTGGATATCTGTTCTTTATGGTGATCTTGTTCAAAGCACGGTAGTCGATGCACATTCTCCAAGAACCATCCTTCTTTGGCACCATCACAATAGGTGAACCACATGGTGAGGTGCTCGGATGTATCACCCCTTGGTCTAGTAGTTCCTGGAGTTGTTTCTTTACTTCAGTACTCTCAAGCAAGGATTGCCTATACAACCCGATGTTCAATAGAGGGGACTCTGGAAATAGTTGAATCTCATGCTCTACTTCTTGTTTTGGTGGTAACCCACTAGGAGCCTGAAATACTTCCTGAAAGACTGAATAATACTATCCAAATCATGCTTTCCCTAGTTATAAATCTCTTGAAATTCTACCCCATCTTGTTTATCCTTTAAGAAAAGTAAAAAAATTTATTATGATTTTCTTGAATAAGTCGTTTTTTTGGTTAGCACTCACCATAGTAACATGTGTCTTACGTTGGTGTGCTCGGATGTTATAGCTAATCCCTTCCTTGACCCATATGTACCATTTTTCCCTTCTCATAAATATATCATCCCTAATAAACAAGTAAGGACTCCCGAATAGAACATCAAAAGCATCAAGTGGAATAACATCAGCTTCCAAAACATCAATATACTGGGAATTTATCCCAAAATTGACCTTACATCTTCTTGTTACCTAAATTTCAACACCCTTCTTCACCCAACCCAAAGGATAAGGGTGTGGATGCTTGTAAGTCTCAAGACCAAGCTTCTTTACAACTACTTCAGAAATCAAGTTAGATTGAGAACCGATATCAACCAAAGCATTTACCTTAGTTCTCTTGATCTGATTTTGATCTAGAATAGTCTACTCATCTCCTCTTCCTGGTTGTCCATATTGGTGGTCGTGCATCCAAGCCTTTCATCTACATGTAACTTCCTTGGTTCGGTTCTTCGATGCAACTCTAGATGTAACTTCCAACATGTAGCATCGATATGACCATTAATATCATAGTTCTTGCAAAAATTCTTGGGATCTTTACAAGTATTCAAAGTAGTGGCAGCTTGTTTACCTTTCCCTTTCCACTTACCCTTGTTACTTTTTTACCCAAACTCTTTCTTCTACTAATTTTTTGATTCTTTTACCCTTGGCTCTGCTTCTCCTTGCTTCTTTTCATCATCTATATAGTACGATGTACGCATGCTTCATTGAGATCTTTGGGTTTTGTGGAGATGACTATCCTTCGAAGGTGAGTGTGAAGTCATCCCATGTACTTGGTCAGAATATCCTCTTCCTCCAAGTCCATGTTAAGCAACACGGCTTGTGTCCGAAACTCCATAGTATAGTCCTGCACACTTTGACCACTACCTTGTCTAAAATACTACCATAATCATTTGGTCAGTCTTATGGCCAATAGGATAGAAGTTAGTTCTAAGTAGTTCTTTAAATTCTTGCCAAGATTTCATAATAAGATGCTTTTTCTTTTCACAAGTGACTAGATGGGTTTCCCACCAAACCAAAGCATGTCCTTCCATTTTGAGACGTGTAAAGGTGATCCTCATGACTCAAAGTGACATTATGGATGCTAAAGTAGACTTCTAACTATTTTAATCATTTGTCAAGCAACTCGCATCTACTTATCCTTCAAAGCTTTTAATATCAACTTTCATTTGAACTTTAAAAAGGAGTATGATCGGATTTTACCTTTTCTCTTGTGTTAGAAGTCTCTTCTTCATGCTCTTCCCCATAACTTTCCTCATGGTGGCTCCTTCCTATGCCAAACTTTTCAGCTAAGCCTTGAACCACTAAGTCCATGGAGTCTTGTTTGACAGAAGTTGTCTTTTGTAAATCAACAAGCTCTTCTTGCCTTCTAAACATCCTATCCATCATGGTCTCCAACGCATCTCGATTCTACAAACCAAGTTCTCTTCCTCCATTTTTCCCCAAATTCTTTGTTTCCACTTCTTTGTAGAAATTTTTGGATCGCAAGGTAAAGCCTCTTCGATTTAGATCTCGCCATTGTCATACAAATCTAAGAATGAATACCATAGTCCTCGAATAATTGTTAGCTCGATACCAAAATGATCTCAGTAAACTCTTCAACTTTGGAATTATCCACAGAAACACAAATAATGTTGATGTTCTACTTTCTATTAGAAAATGACAGACATAGCTAGTGAATGAATTATGTTTATGCTTAGAATCCATAATTGCAGAAAGGAAAGAATTTAAGCTCATAAACACCAACCAATTTTTATCCTGGAAACCTCTAGAGGAGGAAAAACCAGTCGGGAAGGGAAATCACTCTTTCTTCACACTTTTATTGGCCAAATCAAAATAATAAGTATAGAATTTACAATAAGTATGAAAGAGAAGTAGATAATATCTCACACTTCCTCCCAAATACTTGTTTGCTCTATCTCAACACTCCTTTCTTCTACAAAACACAATTCCAACACTAAGAAATTCTTGCTCACTTGCTTTCATGCTTCGATGATCCTATTCTCTTCTACAAACATGTATTTATAGCCTCTCCCATGTCCTCTTGTGCACTGGAGGATGGGAAAAGTCATGGAGGAGAAGAGCCATGAACAACCTTCCAAATTCTAGGGTTGTTTGTTTCATATTTTTGTTTTCTATCCGAAAGAGCTAGGACCACCGCCCAATGTAGACCAACGGTCCCAAGACCACCGCCCTAGTTGAGCAGAGAGGTTCTATAACCACCACTCTACACAGAGTGGTGGTCCTGTTACTAAAAAGATAGAACCTTCATGTTTCATTTTCCCTTCTTCATGCTGATTGTTTTGATGAAGTAGATTCATTTTGGATCCCTATGGATCAATACTCCTCCATATTTTTCTAAAGACTCCCAAGCATGTAATTTCCTCAGTAGGCATTGTACTTTGGAATCATGCACGTAATAATTTCATGGGGTTATCCATGAAGTTCATGTGCAAAGTGACCTTAGGGTCCACCGTTTCCTTTGCACCTTAATTTTTTATCATTGCTTCTTTGGTATTGAGGTGTTAGTCCTCGTACCCAATCCTTTATCCTCCTTGATTACAAAAGTGTCTCCAATCCCTTTCTCCTCTATTTACACCGGTATATTTTCCTTCATTGGGCTCTTCTTTATCTCCTCTTCTATCACCAAAGCCTTTCCCTTCTCGAGAGCCTACTCTGCTGCCTTCTCTCATGCCCACTTCTTGTGATCCTCCATTTCTTGTTCCAACTCATCCCTTAGTGTGGAAAAGTTTGTCTCTTCGCACCTTATTTCGTAATAGAGCTAGAAACCACCTCTACCCTTATGCATTTGATTTTTTTTTTTGTGTTTCCTGCTAAGAGGTTCTAGTGCCTCCACTACTTGCTTCTCTGCGAGTAGTACATCCTCTTACGAGAGGTATCAAGCCTCCCCTCTTCTTCATCACCTTCCTCTTCTTCCTGCACCTCTCCTCCTACACCTTCTTGATAAAGGCGGCACAGTGCTTCCCTAGGCTATGGAAAAGTAGAGTCTCAGTAACCTCCACATCAACTCCTCCTTGTGTATTCAAATTACATAATTGTATGAATACCTTACTTGTCATTCCTTTAATTGTAACATTTACCTATGGATGTGAATCCAACATGTCTAGTTCCAACACCTCCACATACGCAAGCTCATAGAATATATCTGTAGGTAGTGCATAACATATCCAAATCTAAATCCACCTTGTCTGCATCATATTTCAAATTTTGTGCATCCTTGATCCTATTAATGGAGCACTTCAATTATTTTTCTGTGAATGCAAATGAAATTTTTCACCATAGACCCATCTCACCCTTAACCATATGAAACCGAACAAGTCTCGAAATGTTACATTACTCTAAACTTCACTCGATCCCCAACTACTATGGGCAGCTCATGCAAAATACGCCATTCATTCTCAAAGGCTTCTCAAATTCTATCGTACCACTTATTAACTTTGGCCTTGTACGTGTTTGTAATGTTGTCAACACATGTAAACCTTGCAAACTACACTACAAGGGATGGGTTCACTGGAGGGTAAACCCACATGTTTTCCTAGGGCTCGTTTGGTACCCCAATTTCCCAAAACATGATCAAAAGCATAATAGATCCCCATGTAATCTTTACTCCTTCATTTTGTTGCTTCACCTCCTTAATTATCCCATTTGTGATGAACTGGGACAAATTGTAAAGTGCTTTCTTTGAAATTTTGTAAGCTATGTACAATAACTTCTTATTGATGTTTGTCTAGTGCTCAAAAGTGCCTAATTTACAACTCGCAAGTTGGGATACAACCCTAAGTTTCAGAATGTCTAACTCCACAAAGGTTTGTGCCCTACCTCCCTTTAGTAAGTTCTTCAATTTCTTAGTAAGTTCTTCAATTTTTTTATAACACATAAATCTAGGGCCATGTCCTCCCTTGTGCTTCTCAATCTTGTGACATGCTCGATTAATTAGTAGTGAGACACATCCTTCTTCCCACAAAAAAATCTTCATCAACCCGCCACATCAACCACTTTGAAAGAGGCAGCAGCGGGTTTAGCAAAGAAAGGAAGCTCCCACTGCTGCAATACACCTATTTTCTCCAATTCTTTACTTCAAAAAATCATCAATTAGGGGCTTTCTAGCCTCATCTATACCTAGGAGGAATTTCTCTAAGTCTGCCCTCATCTTCTTTTCATTCTCCTCAATGCGTTGGTTAAAATCACTGATTTTACATTAAGCGAGTTTTGATTTCCAAATTTCAACCCTCAAAACATGAGGGTACTTGAATTCTCGAGTATATCTTTTCTAAGGGTTCCTCTGCCACAACCTCAGGCCTCTTTGTTCTTAATCTCCTTGGCTTGGGTGTCATCTCATTTTAACTGCATGCCCTAGGTGTTCTATCTTCCAAATTCCTTCTACCCGAGCCCTGCAAACTTCCAATCACTTATAATGCACAAAACCCTTCTCTATTCTCCACCGCCATCTCTAACTCGCTTCTCGCAAGGACTCGTGCATAGCTCTCAAGCACTTCTAGGTTCATAAAAACTCAACATCACTCTTAAGCTCTTCGCACTTGACTCATAATTTTTATTCGAAGGAAAGGTATCAAAATGAATACACTAACCTCTTATTTATAATTTTCTATGGCCCGCAACGGTCCAATTTTTACTTCCAACCAATGCATTTTAAGTCACATTAAAGCAAAGTACCTTTTCCATTTTTGACAACTTTCATAACTTCACTTCATGTGCTACGGTCATAACCTTCTAGCATGTTATACTAGTTATTAGCCATAGACCTCTTCCATGTGTCTCCTTGTGCCAAAGTACAAATCCTCTATGCCATATCCTAAGTAGTTTCACATGTTACTGCCTACCTCATGTTACACTGTGCAATCACTTTCCTTGCGTGGTCTTCAATCAGCTCAACTTTCTTTAGAACACCTTATACCCAACACTTATCATGTCTTATCCACTTTCACGTCAACATTCCAAAAGAAACCTTCAACCAAGCCAACCTGTATCAAGAGGGTGCTAGAAATTCTCATCTCTATTCTATGATCCACCCCACACTAAAATTATGTGTGGTCCTCTACGCACGAAATCACTTCAATAATAATTAGCTATTGGCACGTAAATGTGCTTACTACAACAAAATACTAAAATAAATTGAAAAATCATAGCGATAATGAAAGGAAACATATGTAAAGGAAATGCATTAAAGAAATCTAATCTAAATGGAAATGATTCTTTATTAAAAACACCAAGAAGACTTATTTATAGTAGGACTTTAGCCTACTCCCATTAAAGTAACTAGGAAACCAAGTGCCATCCAGCGACTTGTAATTAGAAAGCACCTGAATCAAGTATATAAGTTACAACATATGGCCCCAACCAATGCACTTGGAACTTTCCAAGGTGGCATAAAAACTTGGAATCATAAAGAAGAATCAATTGTCAAACTACAAATGGTTTATTTTGAATGTTTGTATCATTTCATGCCTCCCCAACTAATGCACTTGAACTTTCCAAGGTGGCATAAAAACTTGGAATCATAAAGAGGAATCAATTGTCAAACTACAAATGGTTTATTTTGAATGTTTGTATCATTTCATGCCTTATTTCTAGTCTTTTCTATCTTCTAACTCCATTGTTTTATGGTGCACCTCTCATCCAATTGCATCAGTTTATCAATGCGCTCTTCAAGTGCTTTCTCATCATCCAATCCACTGCGCACGCACAATACATAGGGAAGGTAACATAAATTCCACTGGTAAAATAGCCTCTGCATCAAATACAAACTGAAAGGGTGTGGCCTTATTCAATCTTTTGTAAGTTTTCCTACATGCCAAAAGTACAGCAAAGACTTTATCATCCCAATCCTTCCTTCCAACGTCACATATTTTTGTCAATGTATGTCCCAATATCTTGTTGAAAGCCTCAACTATCCCATTAGCATGTGGGTGATAGGGTGTTATCTTGTGATGCACCACCATAAACTCTGCCAATAATATACTGATATTATCATTAAGGAAATGAGTGCCCTATAACTTGTCAAAATCAATGGACATCCATACATGTTGGTAATGTTTTTCCATAAGAACCTTGTTGCAAAGTAGCTTTTTCTATAATCCTTTGTGGTTATTGCTTCCAACTACCTTATTAGATAATTTAAACATGTAATAATATAGTGTGACCCAATCTTGCGCCGATCGATGGGGAAATAGGTCCTACAAATTCAATTTCTTGTTTCTAAAAAGGTTTTGCACTTGCTATAGGCCTTAAGGGCATCTAATCCCTATGCCTAGGATTTACAAGGCACTTACAATGATCACACGCCCTAACATACTCTTTATAATCCTTATATAGTGTTTCCCACCAAAGGCCAGCTAGTAAAACTTGCACGCGGTAAAGCATTACATGCATAATGTCCACCAAGAATTCCATCATGAGATTCTTCCATATTGTCTTCATGTTTATGCTCAAGTACACACCAACGCAAAACCTCATCCCGGCCTAGCTTGTATAAATAGCCACTGATCAACATATAGAGTCTGGCAGGTATGGAAAGTTGTTTCTTCTCTAAGCTCTCCATCCCTTAAGGTGCCACACATGTACGTAAAAATATAGTAATATCATATGAGTTGGAGGGCACGTGGTTTAATCGAAATAACTTTGCATCCAACATTATGTCCTCAATGCTCTACTCCATCCTCACCGAATGTATCCATGACAGATGATCAAGTCTTGAATTATTTTACCTAGCTTTACCGCAATTGTAAAGTCAAACTCATAGAACAATAGAATCCAATGGCATATGCACCCCTCGCAAAATGGCCTTATTAACCAAGTACTTAAGTGACATGTGATCTATATAAATATAAAAGGAGTTTCCAACAAGTAATTTCTAAACTTATGCGCAAACATAAATCATAGACAATGCTTCACACTCTATAGTTGTATAATTCTTCTCGCTTGTTGTCAACTTCCCTTTCTCAAAAGAATATAGGATGATCAATAATCTCATCTCTAGGATGTGTTAATACTACACCAAATAGCCAAGCCAAAGGCATCAACATGTACATGAAATGGTTTATCCCAAGAATGAAAGCACAAAATGGGCGTAGAAGTAAGTTTTTCCTTCAATGTCTCAAATGATATCTGTTATGCCTCATCCCATTGAAAATTTTCCTTACTCCTTAACAATTCCTCCAAGGGCATGGTGATCTTAGCATACCCCTTAATGAACTTTTTGTAATAGCATTTATGTCCCAAGAATCTACGCACCTCACTATGATTGGTAGGCTCCTCTAATCCCAAGATAACTTCAACCTTAGCAAAATCTACCAACAAGCCTTCTTTTAAAATAATGTGTCCCTGAAAAGTTATAAATGGTGTAGCAAATATACACTTCTTAATATTCAAGGAGATGCTTAACTTCCTATATTTTTCAAACATGAGTCTCAAATCATCACAGTGATCCTTTACTAGCCCATATACAGTCCAATTATCCAAGTACACTTGTGAAAACTTGTGAATAAAATCCTAAAATGTTTGTACAACAATGCATGAAAAGACTACAGGTGCATTCTTCAACCCAAAAGTCATAACAAAGTGTATACAAAACTTCCCCACTCTATGGTCAAATTTGTCTTTTCTTGATCTTCCTTTACTATGCGTACTTGATGATAATCAAAGAACCCATCTATAAAAGAGTAAATCTCGTGCCCTATAACACCCTCCAAGATTTCCTCGGTAAATGGTGTGGGAAAGGGATATATCACACAAGTAGCATTCAATTCTCTATAATCCACACATATCCTTATCCTACCATCCTTATTTATGTTACTCACCATTGACTAACCCATTATGATTCTTCAATGGGCTAAATGATTACACATTTCAGCATCCTATCAATTTCTTCCTTAACTTTGACACACATATTAGGATTCATTCTATAAAGCCTCTTCCTAAGTGTGCACACACCTTCCTTTGACTTGATCCTCATCTCACCTAAAGATGGATACACTCCCTTCAACTCATGATAACCTTGCAAAAATAAATCCTGGAAGTTTCACAATAGCTCAATAATCTTGGTAACCTCCTATTCAGACCAATAATCACCAATAATGGCCTCTTTGTGTTATATATTTATCCCAATATTGACTTTCTTTGTCTTCATAGGCTCACGTGTACCTACAATATGGTCAACATCCAAATTCTCCACTTCATCATCATCAATCATGTAGACCAGCTTACCCTTCTCTTTTTCTAGCCAGGTGCACCCAAGTTGCACTTCATTTGTCTCCTCTTCATTAAAGCACACCTCTAATTCTAACTCTCCAAACATATTTAACAAGAGTTATTCAGCCTTTTCACTATCGCCCATTATAAGGCACTCAATAATGCTTCATTCACTGAGGTTTAGTAGAAAAATAGTCAAAGGTTTGAATCATACCTGAAGTCATCTCCTACCAATTAACTATTTCTCTTGTTAATTCTACATGAACATACCATGCACACGCACAATCGCTTAGAGTGGCGTAGAACTTATGTACCCAGAGTGCCGCAAAGGCCTCCTACCCTCTCTTGTCTAGATTCTCTCACACTTCGAAAGTGATACAAAGTAGAATCCTTCCCATGAAATTCACATATTTGTGAAGGTACATTTCTCCTAAGAAACCTATTAGAGAAAGAAATTCTAATTTCTTGCCACTCCAAAAGGTTATCTTTGTGTGTAGTCCACCAATGCATGGTTGTTCCATGGAGGGTATAAATTAGCATATTTCTTCTCGTGACCCTCATCTGTCCATTAGGTTTCCATGGCATCTAGAAAATGTCGGCTTTTCCTCACCAAGATACCAAGGTACCTAGTTGTGACTCAACCGGTGAACAACGCAGAGCCTAATCACATGATTAATTATATTCTTGATCTCTCGCCCAACCATTTCATATGTCCCATGCACCCAATTATCATATGAAACATTTTTGTATCACTCATAGACTAAGCATCATCCCATTGAATAATAAATTCTTTAGATGGCTCAATAGCTTCAGGATCTCTGATGGTGTGCACATAAATTATATTAAGATCCTCCTTGCTCAATGGCTCTACATAAGGTGCATCTTTCCCATCTATCGAGGAATAATGGTGCACTCCTCTTTGTTCTCAAAACTGATATAACCTTTATTAAAGTACAGGTCGGCATTATTCACATAACACCAGGGGTGCCCAAGAAATGTTGGAAAATATCTCGCTTCTGCAAGCACCAAGACCTAAAAGTCCCCAAGAAACTTAGCCCCTCGAATAGTAATAGTAGCATTTTTAAGCACTCCAATAGGCATGGCTCTAGTCCTATTTTACATATATAGAACATTCAAAGAGGGATTTAATGGTGGTCTTCCCATCTAATTCCATGCATCCAAAGTGAGTACATTTACTTTTACACCTGTATTAATCAGTATGTTACTCAAGAGCCATTCATTAACAACTACGTTCAAAGTGATCTCTTTATCATATTCAAGACTGTGAGGAGGTAAGTTCGCATGCAATATCTATCTTTCACACTCAAATCCAATGCATGGTACCTTCTCCTCAGTCATTACCCAATAAAGGAATGATTTTTTCCTAGCACATCATCTTACAAACCTCCTTCAATTCATCATCATCTTTAGAGGCTTCAACTACCTTCACCTACTTTATCTTCTACTACTACTCCTTTAAGCATTGTATCCCACCCTTTAAGTTTCTAAGAACCTCCATAGTCTCCTAATACACCTCCTTTTGATGGTCAAGATCTAGATACTTTACATTTATCACTTTCTATTTTGAAATAACAAAGCTTCGCTTTAAACTTCCCCGCACGTGTGGCCTCAAATGATGTAGTGACTAATACAAGTAACATCTTAGGATCGGGTGCTACCTTTGGCATCCAATGATATTCCAAAGGTTGTACTCTTACCATTCTCGTGCCCTTATCTTGCTTATGCTACTTGCTCATATGCTCATACAAATTTGGGAATTCCTCAAACTTGTGATTCTTTCCACACCATGAGAAAATAATGTTCTGAGGGAATTCATGCCTATAATGATCAAGAGATCTACATGTGAAATAGGTCCCATGTGAGAATTCACCTCTTCCACCATCGTGACCTTGGCCTCTTAATCCTACACGATAACCTTTACCTCTACCACCCCCATCAAAGTGCCCTTCATCATTGAGTATGGTTATGATGTTCACTTTATTCCTTAGAAATATTTGAAACAATGGTATGACATAAACCAGTCTCAATAGCTTCATGAATCTTATCAATTAACCTAAAATTCTTTTTATCATGAGTGTGGGACTTATAAATATTACAAAGAATAAGATACATTCTTCCTGATCGCGCGTTACAAAAACGGGCACCTATTTGAATCATGATCCAAGTGATAGATCTCACAATATAGCAACATGGCATGTACCAATTTATGAGGGTAGTTATCCTTAGTATGTCCTTCCACCTCACAATCCATACATCAAATACCATTGCACGTCTCATAGAATGAATGCATCGATAATTTCTCCAACTGTTTCGCCCTAGATGGTAACTTCAGTGTCTACGCTCCCAATTACCTCAATGCATAGATCTTCCTCCAAAGCCTTGCATAGATCTATAAAAGTATTATGAGAGAGCACCCATCTCAAAGGTGTGATCAGTCCACCAAAAACCATTAAGCATGTTCACTAGGGTGAATATCATAAGACAACTTTGATAACAAAGTTTTAAAAAGGACATCATACTCCCTGACACTCGCAACCATGCCATGCTTAATTTCCTTCAATGTGTTGATGCTCTTCTACTTGAACTCGGTATATAAAAATCTACCAAGAAAGCATCACATAGCACGTTATAGTCTACACAAGTTTGGTTCAGATCATACTTCCTACACCAACTATGTGCACGCCCTTACAAAGTAGTAGAAAATTGACTTGCCTTACGCTCAGGATTTGTGATTCCCTTAGTGTTCCATAGTATTTCACACATGTGTACATGTTCATCTACATATTTAATACCTCTATACTCTGATAGGAAAAGAGACATCTCGTAATAAACTTGTTGGGTTTGGTGTGGATCATTCCCACTAGATCCGAACTTTTATTTCCTCCAAAGTATTCCCTCCACCTCTGTAAACCACCAGATCCACTAAATCCCAAACCACCTAATCCTCTTGATCCTCCCCATGTAGAGGCCACCGTAAAAAAGGATGTGTTGCCTTGTGTTCCAACAATTGTACTAAATTGAACTCCCACAGTCTGTGAAGTTGTGTTACTTCCAGACATATTACCAACATTCTGGTGCCCACATTCTACCCTCAAGACGTGTCGAAAATATACAGCCAATAGGAGCACCAAACAAAGAATAATGTGTGGCCATCTGAGAAACTCATGTATTTAAAGGAAAATGAAAGCTACATGTTTCTACTGAAGCACCTACACTATCTTGATTCTTAATAACTATTTTAGGAACTGGAACACCAAACACAAGGGCTAAGTTATCGGTGGGATCGATGCACACTGCAGCTCTTAATTGGTATTCTTGATACGCACTCTAATCGAAGCTAAAGGGGACCTTCTACTACACTTTCCTAAGGATGAGAGAGCTAGATGATCTAGGTCCACATCTTCCACATGAGCTTCATATCCTTCCTAAGCCATCTCTCTCCTCAATTCAAAATACTCCTTAATGTCACATCTCTTCATAAATTACCTCTCTCACACTTTATTATACTTGATCCACCTTTCTTCTCTCTGCCTTTCTTCCACTAGGTATGACATCTTTCACCACAGCTACTCCTACCCCCATGCACGATGGGGTTTAGCTAGCCAAAGGACGTTCTTCCAAATCTAAAGTTATAATCAAGATCTTAATTACCAATGGGATAGCACACAAATAAGATCCTCTAGGTTTGCATAAGAACTAAAACTCAACAACATCTAGACAAGAATAAGTCGAAATAGAGTACTCTAAAGTGAAAATATGCAAAACACCACTCCACCAGTGATCTACAGCGCGTGTCTAAGGTTCATCAACATCATGCAAATTCTGGTAGTCTTCCTATGTCCAAACAATTGTTTTATACCTCTAATTTCTCTTCGATGCATATGCTATCAGCCACTCATACAACTCTATAGGAAAATAGCAAAATAGTGTCTTATAGATTTCTTGATATAGATGTTCTTAAACCCATGCATGCACATAAAAATCTAGTCCAAGTTGTTATATCTATAATCAAACTCTTCCTCAAAATTTTCAACCCAGGCTCTCAGTATTGCCAAAGCCAACCGATAAGTCTTCATCATGAAACATTCTTGCAACTACTTGAAAAGAGGTCCTAGAAATGGAACTAAAATATAGTCTTATTTTACCATTCATAGCCCAAGTCACATCGGGCACATCACTCGAGATAGATCTCGAGTGCTCATACCAAGTTTCTCATTCTTAATGAAGTTAATGCACTAGCTACTGAAGAAACTAGCAAACTCATAAATCCTGGAGGGTTTATGTTACCTCAAATATGTGATGTGATATAAGCACAAGATGATGATGGATTCTGTTGTTGTAAATCGATAAAAATTGGAAATAAGACTAAAAATGATATATATTAGATATATTTATGCCGGGATAATCGGAAAATGTCGGCTCCAAGAATATTTTGGCTTCCTTTCATAGATGTTAACCCTCGTTGTTTAGATAAAGTGAAATAAAGGATACGATAGTAAAAGCATGCAGAAATAGAAGTGTTATGAATCTAAGAAAATGACAAAAATTGATCTAAATCTAATTAGGTTATAATAACTGTAAATTAAGTGTTACCTAGGTTGGGTCAACCACGACCCATACTATACACAGGTAGGTCGACGGCAACCTAGAAGGATAGATTTGAAACCGTGAAAAAATATGCACTGTAAGGTCTAAATGTAATCTAGAAGTTGATAAAGATCTGTAAGTGTTGTAAGAGGATCTATAGAAGAGAACCAGAGATAGAAAAGTAGGAAAAGGGCATAAAAGGACAATTTTTATAGAGTAGTGGATGAACAGAGCCCTGGCCAATGGCAACCAGGAGGGATCGACGGTGACTATATCGTAGAAAGTATAAATCCAAGGATAAAAGGATAAATATGACAACTTTGTAGAAAAAGGGGCTATAAGGTAAGGTTGTTGAGTGTTCCTTAGATGTGGTAGAAGTTGTTTTATACCTACAAAAGGTTAGGAATAAATAATATAGGATAATATGAAAGATAGATGAAAAGTAAGATAACCTATGGTGGAAATCTCACAAAGGATGATTGTGAGTGATGCAAACACACCAAAAGGATGTGTAGAGAAGGTATGTAAACATCTTAGGAATGCTTAGGCATGAGGAAAATTCACAAGTCACAAGAGAACTCTGATTTGCATGCCTCTAATGATTTTTTTGCAAGAGAAGAATAGCTTTATAGGGTCGACGACGACTAGGCAGTGGTCGGCACCTACTACGGGGAAAGTTTCCCTAACAGAGGATTTTTCTACTTTTGGCGTGATTTTGGCTTTTTAAGAATTGGTCAAATGCTTTAAAGCATATATGCTGGAAGATGGTGAGATATGGGTAGTTAGGGCATAAAAATAGATAGGAGGAAATCTTAGAACATAAAGGGGTTGGATTTAGGATAAAAATAGACTAAATAGAAGGATGGTTGGCAAAAGACAATATATTATTGTATTAATTTAATTAATTAATGGGACTTGATGGGCATTTAATTAAATTAAGGGGGTGAGCAAATATAAAATTAATTATGTGCACGCACATGATCAAGGGTATAGATACCGATTTTAGGTGTCTACACGCTCACCCGAAGCACGTAAGGTACTAAGTCCTCTTTTATAGCAGCTTTGTCAAGGAGTTAGCATGAAAGAACATACATTCTAGATCCATAATAACCATTCAAGGATAAATCATAAAAGATTTAGATCACAACCATATGTAAGAATGAACTAAACAAGAATCAAGATTAGATTTACCATGCAAGATCTAGTCACAGAGGTGTTAACAACCAATATCCAACCACAAAGATCCATTGTATTAATCACCATAAAACACAGAAGCTGAATACATCAATAGTAACTCCATAAGATCATGTGCATAAGTAAATCAATAACATAACCTTACAAAAACATATTGATCCTCTAACTATGCAAATCAATACATATATAGGGGTGGGGACTTTCCCTTCACCGCCTATGCATCCTCAAAATAGCCCACATGCCACAAATAGCTATGCGTGCATTACAATTCAACTACAAAAGCATGCAAGCTTCACTAATAATATATTATCTATTAATAACTCCAGTTTATAATCCTATTATTAACCCAAAACTATGCATGTTTTATCTTCCTTCGCATGAGATATTTCCCAAAATAGACTCTACTTGTAACTCTAATTCTATATGCTCAACATTATCTTTGGAACATTTCTTGTCAGTGACTCCAACCGTTCATCTCCTAATTCTATCAAAATGTGGCTAAGTCTCGAATGTGTTTTTCCCGGTGCGAGCCTTCGCGTGTTGTCTACTCTACTTTTACATGTGCCTTTGTGCCTAATCTCCATGCATCCAAAACCCTTGTGTCACCTCACTTACCATCTTTCAAGGGTCCAACACTCATCATTCATCTAGAACCTTCATCGTCATCCCTCCTCCAAACACAACCTCTCCCAAAGAAGGTCCTCCTCTTTATTATCAATGTCATTCGATCACCACCGTTTTACCCTCATGGTGTTCAACCACATATTCAATCCAAATTAAAAATTGTTGTCATCACTCCCTCTAACGAGCCTACTCGTCTCCTTCTTCATCAAAACTTAAAGTGTCTATCTTAGTTTCCCCTCGTCCTATTATTAAACAAAGTGTTATGAAACAACTTCATCAAGCCCCAGTTAAGATGTCACTCTATGAGATCATCTAAATCTCCCCAGATCATAGGCAAGCCCTCATTGAAGCTCTTAAGCATATCCTACCCTCGATGATGAGGCTTCGCCCTTTGCAGCTTCTCATTGGAACACTTGTTGCTTCCACCTCCATATCTTTTGACAATACCAAAATCCCCAACATATCACCTGAAGAGCATGACATTCCCCTATTCATCATTGTGTGTATCAATGACACATTCATTCATCATTCCATGATAGAAAATGGAGCTAGGATAACATCATCTCATTCCACACCTTTGATCTACTCAAGCTCCCTAATTCCATTATCGCTCAATCACATGTGGTTCTTCATGGATTCAATGATGATGTTGCTTCCACTTGGGGCACAAACTATCCTTCCTATATGTGTTAGTGAAAACTTCTTCATGAGGTCTTCTATATCATGAAGGGGATTTCAATACAATTTCTTAATTAGATGACCATGGATTCATGTCATGCGTTACATGCTCCTTCTACCCTTCATCTATGTATCAAATATGAACATGAGGAAAAGATCCTAACTATCCTCGCAGACACTCCTTCATTTAAAGCATGTCACATGACTTATCGTCCTAATGACGTGCTTCTTCCCTAACAATATTCTTCCAAGAATCCACTAGCTCATATGTCCTGGCATCCAAGCCTCCCAATGATGACTCCTTAGACATTAACTCTCACTATGGGAGTATCACCTTCTCATGCTTAATTCTTTTCCAACACCTCATTGACATGGTAGACCTGATAAAGCTATAATGTATCAACCTAATGTCTAGGATGTCATTTTGTTTGGACCACCTCATCTTCACACAAATCTCATCTATGGTAGCATAGATCGCCTTCCTCCCAAGTTGATGCTCAACCACACACCAAGTCTTACACCAATGGCTTTGAATTTATCTACAACAAATCCTTTACCCACACTTATCTTTATCGTTGTGCATGGAAAGGATTTAGAATGGGGCATTAAGAACAAGGCATACATGACCATGTCATTTACCAATCTCACAAGCCCTATGAAATGTAAACATTAAGTTTTAAGGAATAGCCTGCCGAACCTCTCCCATCATCTTTAGCTCTCATGGACATTGATCCCCCATATTCTCCATCCCATGAGGTTATGGATCTGTATGAAATCATGTCCATCCCCTTTAGCTTTTTTTAACCTACACTATTACTTTAGGACCGGTCACTTATCATTGTGAAGGTGAAACTAGGTCCCTCTCTGTTCACTATCCAGACATGGTAAAGGAAGATTCCCCTACCATTGACATTCTCCAATGCACCGATGATGATTCCATCCTTTCTTACATGGGATCAAAAGATTCCTATCTTTACAAGACCTTACCGCCAAACACATCCACCCTTCTTAACGAGTCCACCATCGACATCAAAATAGGGACTCCGTAAGAGCCCTGTATCCGCAGAGTGGGCTAATCCCTTGATCCACATGAGCTTAAATATTTCACTACATTCCTTTCTAGATATAGCCAAGCCTTCACATGGTCATACACCAACATGTTGGGTCTTGATCCTTCCATAGTTTTCCATAAGATCGTTACCTTCCTCACTACTAAGTTAGTTAAGAAAAAGCTTTGGTACATGCATCCTCGAGTTGCCCTCGTTATTAAATAGGAGTTATTATTCCTCCTTCCCCGTCAATTTCATCATCCCTATTAAATGTCTCCAATGGGTTTCCAATATCATACCCATTTCCAAATCCTCTGAAAGCTCAGATTTGCACCGACTTTCGAGATTTAAATCTCGCTTTCCCTAAAGACAAATTTCCTCTTCCTAATATCAATCAACTCGTTGACCTTACCATTAGCCATGAGATAATGGATGGATTTTCTAGGTATAGTAAAATTCTCACCACCCCAAAGGACAAATATAAGACCTCCTTTATCACTCCTTGGGAAACCTTTTGTTATCGCATCATGCCCTTCTATTTGAAAAATGCAAGAGCCACCTACCAACACGCCATGACCTACATATTCCATTATCTCATCCATAAGATTGTAGAAGATTACATTGACGAACTCTTGGGTAAATCCAAGTGTTGACATGATCATCTTTATGTCCTTAAGGTCCTTTTTGAGTGCCTTATATGCTTCTTCATCCATCTCAATCTAGCCAAGTGTGTGTTTAGAGTCTTAACCAAGTAATATCCTTAGCTTCATCGCTTCTATCAAGGTATTGAAGTTGACCCCACCAAAATCAAATCCATCCCGAGATGCCCCCTTCTTCTAATCTAAAGTATCTTCATAATCTTCAAGGCTGACTCCAATCAGTTCATTATTTCATCTTGCAACTTTCTGACCATTGTCAACCTTTTCACCATCTTCTTTGTAAAGATATTGACTTTCACTAGGATGAAAATTACCAAAAATCCTTTGATGATCTCAATCATCACATTATTTTTCACTTTGGTGTCCTCACGACCTCATCACTGATAACAAAAAGTAATTCAAAAACAAAACCCTACGAAAGCTTTATGATGTTTTTGGCATTCAACTCAGTTTCTCTTCACCTTACTACCCACAAATAAATGGCCAAGAAGAATCAACCATAAAATATTGAACAAAATTCATATGAAAGTAGTGGATGTTACTGGGAAGGATTGGCATACACACATTCCTTTCACCTTGTGGGCTTACCAAACTAGTATTCACAATTTGACTTTTGTCACACCTTTCTCTCTCGGTCTACGATGACCGAGGTTGTCTTGCCTCTCAAATTCTAGATTCCATCTCTCTACATCTCACTCCAAGACATGCTCAATGATGATGAATTTCACCAAGATCATTTGGCACAACTTGAGTTATTAGATGAGTGTCATCTCAATGCTCTTGATCATCTCCAAATCTATTAAAATGTATCAAACGTATCCATGAGTGAACCTTCCAAGTCGGGGACCTTTTCCTGAAGGTAAATCAACATGTAACCAAAGAAGAGAAAAGTAAATGGGGAAAATTTTCTCCTAATTGGCTTGGACCTTATATCATTACTCATAACTATGGATCAGGTTCTTATCATTTTTCTTCACTTGAAGGTAAACCCGAACCT
Source organism: Taxus wallichiana var. yunnanensis (assembly GCA_018340775.1). Lineage (NCBI taxonomy): Eukaryota > Viridiplantae > Streptophyta > Pinopsida > Cupressales > Taxaceae > Taxus > Taxus wallichiana. The sequence goes on from CM031240.1 coordinate 758,224,122, forward strand.
GAACCCCTAAACACCTTGCATCTTTGACCATTCTATTGTTGAATCAAATCTTGTATCACCTCATGTTTATTTTAAGCTCGTCCCTTGAGCACCCTTTACCTTTTCATATTACCTATTCTTATGCGTCAATGACTAAACAAAAATCATGTGATTACCCATCACCTTTCAACCTTATCTTCAATATGAGTACCATGGCTCTACTCATGGCATGATTTTCATGGATACTTTTCATCTTTTTCAAGATGGAATCCCATGGTCGTTCATCATTTGAAACCATCTCTTTCATAGTTAACCTCTGTGTGCTATGGTTTTTGTCTTCTAAACAAGAGCCTAATCTTCCACTATAGTCTTGTCCATGACTTAAACATCTAAAAAGAAAAATAATTTCAAAAGCAAAATGGGATTCAAATCCTTGATTCAAACTTCCAACAAAGAGATGAATCCCTCAAAAGGGACATCTCTTCTCTCTATCTCACTGTTATAAATAGATTGCTCCCTCGAAGGATAGCTATACAAAGCTAGCCATACTGCACATAGTCTATCATAAAAAGGGACTATCCTTATAAAAACAAAATAAAATATTCGAAGCTTCCCACATTGATTAGCTTCATGAAGACCTCAAGGAGATAATATACTCATCCCATGTAGACTTCCCACGATCGATCAATCTATCAAACAAAAAAGCAAAAAGTGAAAATGATAACTTTTTCATCATGGACTTGCCTATTTTGATCATGGGTTTCTTTCAAGTAAACATGTTGTCTTACACTAAGTTACGCTAAAACCACCCATTTTCACCTCATTGCCTTTTCACCCTAATTTCCTATCTTCTCAAGGGACTTTCTACAAAAATGACATTTCATGATCATGTGACTTTCTTCACCCTTAGCATAGTCAATCATGCAACATCTTTAGGGTCTTATGTTCATAATCCAATCTTTGGTATGGTAGCCTCATTATGGTTCTTATCAATTAGGTAGATCTTTTTTCACCTCTTACCATTCACCTTCTTCATTACTTATTGATTACCCTATATAGGACTAGACCATCGATACCTACATTTTAAGGATTCCCCTTTCACCAACATCACCATGCCAAATTGACCTAAAACTCAACCATGCCTCAATCACCTAAACTCAACCATGCCTAAATGACCTAGACCCAATCATACCTAAAACCTATCAACCCAGTCACCTGCTTCACCATATTCTTCCCTAGCTTATGGGAGAACTACATCACCTGAGGCCACTTTTGTTGAGTCTATGTAGGTAGCACTCTGAGGGCATGGGGCCCTTGGAGGTTAGCTTTGCCACTCTTTACCCTAACCAATTTTCTCCCCATTATTTTCAATTAACATTTCATAATAGTTAGTTTCCATTTTTTTGTACAACACTTGGAAATTAAACAATTAAGAAACATAAATACCTTCCATTTTCTTACAATACCGTAACATACATATACATCATCATTTATTTCCCATGTTACTAATAACTTGGAAATTAAATTAATACCAACAAACCTTAACTCCACCATGCCTAACTCACCTAAACTCAATCATGCCTATACCTGACTCAACCATGCCTAACTAACCTAAAACTCAACCATGCCTAACTGACCTAAACTCAACCATGCCTAACTAACCTAATCTCAACCATGCCTAACAAACCTAGACTCATCCATGCCTACACGACCTCGACTCCACCATGCCTAATTCACCTAGTTTCCATCCATACACAAATAACAAAGGAAATTACAACACAAGTACATCATCCATACCATAAATATCATCATCTATATCACTAGAAAAATTTGGTGTATCACTACACATATACACAGATACAAATACAAACAAGTATCTCAAAACTCTCATATACACCTCACCATCTTTGGCACGCAGGCTGGTATATGATCAAAAATCTCAAAAACTCTCATGTACATCCTCACCATCTTCGGCTTGCAGGCCGGTATATATATCAAAATCTCAAAAATAAATAACCATACTAGGTGATTAATCATCACCCCACCTGAGACCCTCAGGGCCAGTCTCATCTATCTCCTCCTCTCTACCTATCTAGTGCCTGTCAGTATCTCTCCACCCTCCATGGGTCTCGTTCTAATCTCCTCCTAGCATGTAACTAGGTATGACCTCCGTGAACTAGCAGCCTCACCACCGACCCTGTCTCTCTCGGGCTCTTTGGCCCTTGTACACTCTGCACTATGAGTGTGGGATCTCCTCCTCTCACTCGAGGCCTGTTACACCCTATACTCTACATAGGAGGGGACATCTATCTCGATGATCATCGTGGTGATCCTGTAATACAACACCTCATTTAGGGCATCTATGAACCTCACCGCGGAACCATCTCGGGAGGTTCCATAGGTCTCAGAAGAACTCTGTGAGCTTTGTCTTGCTAGGGTTGGCCTCGGACCCTATACATGTGTACCATGTCCCTCCTCCTCCTGTACTTATGGGACCCTATCCAACTACTACCTATAGAGGTGTTTGCATTGTAACTCGGGGCTGTAGGGCCACAATTTGAGCCTGTGCAGTGGCCAACTAGCCTTCTAAACCTGTTAGATGCGCCTGTAAGGTAGCTACCTATCCCCGTCACCATCACCACCCTATGTAGGTACATGTCCCTATGCAACCTGGGCCTACAGGCTACCACCTACACATGTAAAGTGGCAACATATGCCTCTAATCCTATAAGTTGCCCCTGCAATACTCCAAGTTGTGTCAAAAGGGTGGCCACCTATCCCTGCAAGGTATCTTGTTGTCTTGTGATATTCACTAAGTCAAGTTTCCTGGCCTCGGCAGTGGTGCGCCCATAGTTACTTGCATCGCTCACCACTTCCTATATCTGTTTGTGACCAGGTGTGTCAACAATCTTCCTATTCATCGCATGCTCCTTCTACCCTTCGTCGGTACATTCGGTTGTGGTAGAGGCATAGGCCTCTCCATGTCATCTCTCATGTATTGTGGGAATGGTAAAGGTACGTCCTAGGGCAGCCCAAATCGCTACTAACCCTGTCCACTAGTATCATCTCTTTCTCGCTAGTATGGTTCTCCTCTATCCACCTAAGCAATTACAACTCCTCCAACTCCTCGGTCATGTGCATGTATGAAGGAAAGCCAACATATGGCCTCTAAACAATATCAACCCCAGATAACCCCTCCAACACTCACCTGTAATATGCTACATCATGGGTGGCCCTCGTCGCCTTGTGCTCTCCACCAAGTGGTACCCATCGCATGTAACCAACTCTGACTAAACCACCCTCAAACCAATCTTGTTGGGGCAAACCAAATGGACATACACATACAATGTGCTTGTATGCCCAATAGTGTAGAAGGAAGGTACAACATAAATTAAATCTCTAGCCTCCTATAGGCCCATAACTCTCTATACAACTGCACCAAGAATGTTAGTTCCCAAGAAAAACAAACCCGCTCCTCTCATCATATTCGAGAACCCCCATTAGTGCTCGTGGGAATCTCCCACCCTCCGCATCTGGAAAGGAAAAACAACATACCGCCTCCATCAGAAAAACCACTAACCACATCTCCTGAGGATGAGTAGCATACATATCCCCATAACTTAGAATCGTGCTACACAAAGATTCAACTCTCGTCATCACCACTCTAAAAACAGCCATTATTGGCTCCTCTGACGCCTCTAACATAATAGAATATACCTGCTCCCCAACTATTGGTAGTCACATGATCTTGTATACATCCTCTAGGGTGACAATGATCTCACCCATTGGTAAGTGGAACGTGTTGGTCATTGAGTCCCATTTGTCGATGAGTGCGACCATCAAACTCAAATCTCAAGCTACATGCTTGTAGCATTGGATCCCACTTAGGCCAACATCAGTCACGTGCCTCCACTCCTCTGTGGTCATGCTCGGTCGTATCGCTAGCAACAAAGGTGGTACTCTATCATGCATCTATTGTTAGTCCCTAGCCTGCATCCAACAAAACCACAACATTTTTACAAACTTGACAACCTTCACTTATCTATTAACCCCCCGAACCATACCCAACCACACCAATCCGAATCACAAAATTTTACCTAATTCACCTACCAACCTCCTACCTCATTGTAATCATGACTCGCCATCCTACAAACATCATTTCACCTACTTACTTATCCTTTACGCCAATGCCAACCTTCTACCCCCATCACTCTACATGTATCCTCCCTTCCCCCCTCTTGCTTATTTTTCTTGCCCACTTAACCTTTCTTACCCCTATTTTTCATACACCCTGACCATCACCGGTTATCCTTAACCGACATTGGTTCACTTAAATTGATGTCAATTACCTACAACCAAACCAATGTCACTAAATAAAAACTGATGTCGGCCACCCTTAGACCGATGTCGGTCTTTGTCGTGGTGCCCAAATTGAACCCCCATTTTCTACCAAAATCCCTAAAAATGACCTAAACACCTACTCTACCCTACCCAAACCTAACCTAACTTCATTTCCAACCCTATTTAAGCTACATTGGACCTTCCCCCTCCCTCATTTACTTCATTTTACCCAAATTCAAAAAAAAATCCCACCCAAACCCCTTTTAACCCAAACCAATTTAACACATTATTTTCAACCCAAAGATAGAAGTGGATTGAATCCTACCTCATCTTGGTGCCGTCTGCGTGGTGGTACGTCTAGCCTCCACACCGGTGGCCCACCCAAACCCTCTCCCCGCCTCTCGCCATTCCGTAAATCAACTTCTCACCTCACCACCAATCAAATAGCTCCAATCAATCTCATGGACCTACCTACCAAATGTCAATCTCATGCTAGTCACTCACCAACTCAGCTCAAAGCCCTCGTATCATCACTTTCCACTCTTACTCTACCACTCTGTCATTTTCCCAAATAACAACACGTTAAAATGAATTTGTAAAATATGGATTTTTCATTTTATTAACCCTAACCCGACCTGACTAACATCGGTCATACCAAACCGATGTTGATTACTTTATAACCAACATCGGTCACCGCCATTACCATTTTCACCCTCACCATTTTTCCCATTTTGACCTCAACTCATTATTGCCAAATACCCTTTGACCTTATCCACACTTATTGCAACCTACCTACAAGCCCAAACTACCCCTACATTTCCTTAGTTACGTCTAGGGATTTGTTATTTTACCTATACCTTGGCCTTACCCATGCCATGACCTATTTACCTAGACTGACCTACTTTGTGTGACCATTGACCTTGTGTACTCATTATACCTTGCGATGTCATTACCCATGTTGTTTGGCCTGATGACCTTACCTTGCCTATTATCATGTCATTTATCCCGACCCAACCTTTGGTGTACCGAAACATACCTAAACGTTCCTACACCTAACCTACGTTGTGTTTCCGACCATATCCTATGCCTTGGATACCTGAATCACTTCAACCTTGTTGGGATAAACCTATCGACCTTGGACAATGTAGATTTTGCAAGCTCTTCAACCTAGTATCGTGTTGTAGTCTATACGTGTGTGTGTGTGTTCGATTGCCCTTACCCATTACCCAATTTGACCTCGGCCTATTACCTATTACCCGATTTGACCATTACCCTTTTCCCAAAGCACCCATACTCTTCCCCACTAACCTTAACTCACACCAACTACACATTTATCAAACCACTCACCACTTCCATATAACACCTCATTAGTTCCTGGTTTGAGGGGGATCACCTTCACCCACACCTGGGGAAACCCCACTCTCACCCACACATGGGGTAATCACTTCTATTTTTATCGCATCGCTTACCAATACAAGCTACATGACAAAAAGGGGGAAAATGTAGACACCAAAATTAGGTCGTACCACCCTTATAACCCCATTAATTAAATAAACCATACCTTACATATTCATATCCCATAGTGCACATGATTAATTGAATTAATTACTTTAATTAATTTAATTAATTCCCTCACTTGACCACCTCACCTAGCCACATCACCTAGACACCTCATCATGGACCTATTTTTAGCATGTTCATTCTAACTAGGACTCAATCTCTACTTACCATAACTAACTAAGACTTAGTCTAACCCTAACATTAGATGCCTATCCTTTCTCTAATAGCATGCCCACTTACTTAAGTGGAAAATACCATTTTGGAGCACTAATGGGCATAACTGGCCAAAAAGATGGCCAAGATTTGTTATTTTAGCAAACCTAGGATTTCCTACCTTAACCGATGCCGGTTAACCCTAAATTGATGCCGGTTAACCTAAACCGCACTCTTGGTTAACATAAACCATCATTGGTTACCATATATTCACTTTGGTAACCTTGTTCTAGAGGTTGGAAGAATTATTCAAATTTTGAGAGAGAGAGAGAGATCTACATGCAAGCACGAACCAGAGCCCTCTCACACATCCAGACACATTCTAGTCGGCACCAAGACTGATATGAAGAAATTAACATTCATGGTAGCATTTTGGGAAGCACTATCACAAAGACCACTGATCACCAGTTTCATAGATTAACCATCACCTTCATCCAACCACCAGGTCTACAAATACAAGTGTATTTTGATATGCATCATTCCATACTTATTTAGATCATCATTTCTTTAACTTTCTCCTTTAAATCCTATTCTCTTTTATATCCTATCATTCTCACCTTCCTGTCAATCCACCCATCTAACCACCCATAACATTTCAGCTTCTCATATTCAACCCCAAACATCTCTAAGCATACTCAAGACCTTTACAACCCTAGCCATCCTTCTTCTATTCTCTGTGTAATCACAGAGAATTTCCAAAAGCCAAATTTTATTGAGTTTCTACCATTCCACCTCTATCGACGCCGATTAACCTAAAATTTCATCGGTTTCCCTCTCAACCAGCATCGGTCATACCAAACCAACATCGGTCTCTATAATTGGTAATCCTTCCTGTAACAACAATCTAATAACCTTCACCCAAATAACCCAAAACCACCCAAAATTTGATCCTGACTGTTCTAATCACCTTCACCACCTGCCCAACCTCTAGATCTAATCATAACCCAACCTGTTAGATTAAATTTGATTATTGTATTTGAATGAGATACCTAAATCATATCAACTACAATAGGATGTTATTTTTTTACGTTATTTCTTACTTTAAATTATATTAAACAATGGATTAACAGCCATCTGTGGAGTATCACACTTCCCAAATCTAGTATATGCTAGGCAAGGCAATTCATTGACATATATTGTTTAAAAGTCTTCTTGTGGTCTTGTTTTGCATTCACATGTAGATCCTCCTAGAAAAAATGAAGTTCTCGTAATTAGCACTGGATCATAAAATCAAAATGTGCACATTCTACCTTCCACCTTCATTTCATAGGTATTCCTCCTCACCTTTACCTTATCTATTTTGCTCATACATACTCAACTTATTGGTGAAACACTCCTCTCTATGAAGATGTGTACTTTCTCACATTTTTTTCATCCCATTGAATGTCACCTCATATCCAATTACGCTCTTATCTTTCCCCTCTAAATCTAGCTAATATCATCTTGTCTCTACTCACATCTATCTCTATTTGTAGACACCTAAAATCTCCTTACACAATTTTATTGCTAGGATAGCACTAATTACCCTCTTTCCTATCATTTCTATTATAATTAGTGATTTTCCACTTATTAACTAACGTTTCCCACTATTTTGGTCAATTATCGAGGCTTCGTTAATTAAATAGCCTTTATTCCATTCCTGGATGCCAATTAATGACACTTCATAAGTTATAATCCTCTTAGAATCAATTAATTAAATATCATTAGTTAATTAAGCCTTTTTAACAATTTATTTAATCAATAAACCCTTTTATTAGCTAAATCCTTATTTTAAATGCTTCAAATCATATCAAATTCCTCCTAAATCACCTCCAAATAGCCTAAAAAGCTTATTATGTCCTATTCATTAATCCTAATTGATTAATTAAATCATCTCCAACTCCCATGAGTTGTTAATCACTTGTTCATTCTTCTAAGTAAGCCTAACAAGTCTAAATCTACTTTATCCTTTATCCCACATTCATTAGGATTCAAGCTTCTCCCAAATGGAAAGCTATATAAAGGACCAAGCTCCTTCCTTCACACCTTACACCATACTTTTTCTAGTATTATCATATAAAGCATATGATTAAGAGTCTTTCTCCATTGATGGAATAGCTTGCTCATCTTTACATTTGTTTCCTCATGCTTGATTAGTAAAGGAAGATCTAAATATGGCCTTGTAGCCATTTTAGTGAGATTCTTTCATCAACTTGAAGCAACAAAAAAATTTGATTGCTTAAGATCTTCATAGGTTCATAGTTTTAAATGCAATCATAAATTTTAGTAGGAATGGCTTGTAGTTAGATGAATTATTTCATGTTATTGCATATTAGCTTTCCATTAAGCTCTAATCATGATGCTTCTATAGTGAATTTTTTTAAAAAATAGACTACAAGGTGTTAGCCTCTTTTAATTAGCATAGTATATTTAACATGAACACACTATTAACAAACTCTAAACTCATATATACATATCAACATATAAATCCATAAATTCTACTCTATTCCAAATCATGTCATCTCATATCTACCACATCATAAACATTTATACTCTAACCTAAATCTCATCCAAATCAATCCTATCACATAATCATGTTCTTTCAATACATCTCATTATCAAACATCAAATCAACATAATCAAATCTTGAAATTAAAACATCACATCATCAAATATACATCACATCTAATATCTAAAACTCATATCCATGCTATAATAAAGTAATCCACATCCATCACATAAAGCATCATACAACTCATGATAAACCATGACAAAATCATATATATATATATCCTCATCAAAACATGTCCATATATCCGTAATAGGCCTCTATGGGCTCTATCTCAAAATATATACATCAAAATTTGTCACCAAAATCTCTCATACAATTTCGACCTAATTAATTAACTACACATCATATAATCTCAATGTTGAACCCTACCCACTTAGGGAAGGTGCCTACACATCTCCCTGCCCATCTCCTCCTACCTGTGGGCCTTGATCTCACCTTGGTTATGCTACTGCTTGGTTTGTCTTTGCTACCAAATGGTGTTGGTCACGCTGAATTTCTTGTTCTCCACTTCTCTACTAGGTATTCTACATATCTTGACACACGCGGCAGCCTTAATGTCACAATGTGCTCATAATAGCGCACCTCCACTCCTAATGCCTTGTACTACTCTAAAGGAATAGTACTCAATGGATCCATCTAACCATCTACCTATGACATCATCAGTGCCTCACTCCCTGACTCCGCAGCTACTATAGGATCAATATCTCTAAATCATGCCTTGTAGGCCTCTCTCTATCTTCTATATCAGTCTCTCTACTTGATGGTCAGGTCACTCTCCAGGCGTAACCCTGTCACCTCCTGGTGCACTACATCTATGTTGTTACTCCTCCATCTCCACCCTCATTTCCTCTAGGTATCTCACTCTCCTTGTCTACTGTCTCCTCCTCCTCCTCATCCAATCCTAAACCAGCTCTCTCCTTCACCACCTGGGCCACCCATGTCGTCGTTGTCTAATTTACGAATCCAACCCCTACTCCTACATCATTATTTTTGGCATGTGTGTCCAGCACTCCCGTGAGTTTCATGGCATAGACTAACCACCTCTTATGGATCCTAACTCTGGTGATTGTAGTAGAGATTAACTCCTACAGGTTTTGGTCTAACAGAAATCATGGTCCAACAAATGGTATCAGAGTGATAGGTCTCGAGTTTGAAACTCACCCAAATAATGTTGGGGGGGATTGTTGGCATGTGTGTCCAGCACTCCCCGTGAGTTTTGTGATATGGACTAACTACCTCTGATGGATCCTAACTCTAGAGATTATAGCAGAGATTAACATCTACATGTTTTGGTCTAATGGAAATTTTGGTCCAACAATCATCAATATCCCATGGTGCTCCGACCTCATCTAGAGGATATTCCATTGTCAGAATAGGCAGGTCTCTCTCTTCCTCATCCCATTTGTATCTAATAGGGTCTCCCAGCACTTTGTCTAGATGACCCCAAACTGTCACATAACTCGTGGAAATTGTACCACCTCCACCATGTTTGATCTCCTCTATTGTACCCATCTAATATATCTCATCCCATATAGTTGAATATCTTCTATGGGCCATGTAGGAAAATCATGGTATGGTTGTCATCTCGATCAAATCCACATCTAACTCACATAACTGATTAGTATACCAATCCTCCCCTCTCTCCCATGTCTATGTGATCCCGATCAGCTTGTCATCTCAAAAATCCAACTACTAGCTTAATGTGGTCTCCTATCACCCATGGAATCCCTAGTGGCCTAATCACAACAATATGCTCATAAGCCTAGTAGTGTAATAAGAACCCCACATCTAATCCCAACATCCTATTGGTCGCATACATACATATCTCATAATAAACTCTGCGCTAACAAGGAAAACCCAAAGGTAAATACTATCATGTGATCAAAAATATCTGCAAGTAGCCCTACTAGTGTCCACAGAAATCTCGCTCCTTTGGAATCTAGGAGTGCATAGCATGAAATGGCCATCATAATCACATAAATCAATCTACTCATCTTTTTCCTTTGCTCATACTAAGCCTCATATGTGGAAGGCCCCGACATGAATGTAATTTGTGAGGCATCACTCCAAATAGCCATGGCAAGACACCCAAGATCCTCTCAAATTTAATTGACTCTATCACCTCCCCTATTATTGGTAGGCTTTAGGAAGCCTTTCGGATCAGCTATTCTACATTTTCTTCCTACACCGCCCGATCGCCATCGATCGACTTTGTAGTCTCGGGTCACCGTCGACCCACCCAAGTTTGGTTTAGTTTGGTTTACATGCACTTAGATTGGATCTGCATTATACTTCACTTGTTTGATCTTAGTTGTTCTATTTTAGTTCAATTATCTACTTCATGTAATTTATCTATCTTTATCACAAAGTGGGTTTATATCCATCCTAGGAAGTTTTCACTTCTCGATCTTGGTATTGTCAGAAACCCACCCATTAATCTACTAATATTTTTCCATTGAGTTCTTTTTATTGTGTAGGTCATGTAGCTCGCTGTGAGGATGAGTTCTCTCTTTTGTGCCCATATTCATCGTCATCCCATCTAGAGGTACCTTAAACCCTTTCATATTTGGAATTGTTTGTTTTCTTGTTATGATTTCACTAATTTGAAATAGGTACGAGGAAATCGAGTTTAACATTTTTACAAAGTGACCCAAAAACTATAGGTTGGCTTGAGTGGTTCAATGCTCATGATCTATCTTTCTAGTAAGAAGATGATTCTGATTTATACACACGCATGTTGATGGATTTTCATTTGTTTCTCTAAACCGAATCAAATGAAATGAGATCAAAAATATCCTTTAGGTGATAGAATTGATGAGAACACAATGTAATTATCTAATGAACAAATGTGACATACTAAATTGAAAATCAAATTTTATTTACTTATCTATTTTTTGAAAATTGGTTTATCAAAAGAATAGTAATCTACTATGTCTTCTTGATTTTCTAGATTGATATATTATCCAAAGAGCACATTGGAAAACATTAGATCAAAACACATTATGAGACACACACAAAATATCTCTTTATGTATCCTTTTTATTTTACTTTAAACCAACATTTTCAATTCTAGTTTAAAGTGGGGGTAAATCACATGCAAATGTAGATACCTAAAAATAGCACAAGCCCTTTTTATAATGGATTTTAGATGATTTTATGCATATGGTTGGTTAACTCAAACAATCAAGATTAATTAATGCATCAACACTTGTGTTTAAGTCAAATTCTTTCATAAAATCTCCTAAACACTTCTCTAGTCATCATTCATCTATTTGATTAAGGAAATATAGGATTTATAGATGCCTAAATCTAATTGCAATGTAGCAATAAATGAATAAAAAATGAAGTGTAGATATGACCCAAGTAATTAAGAAATTAAGATTTAAAACCTTACGTGCAATTGAAGAGATAGAATGACTTAGTTGATTCGTAAATAATCATGGATTGTGCTGAAGTGACAAACTGATGAACAGAGAGGAAAAACTATCACATCAAGCCTTGAAAAATGTAGATGTGTCAAAATATGCATGACTAGGGAACCTATGGAGGGTTAGGGGTGCTTGGGGTGCCAAAGACCTATTATGAGCACTTGTGTTTGCTCAAAATCATGGAAACCATTTTTGCGGGGTCACAAGATGTTTTTGTCCTTCACTTCTTGTCGCTAGTATATCGCACCAAGCCCGTAGATGTCGTATGTAACTTGTAATGAATAAATGACCTATAAAACCATCAAAAGCGCATCAAATCCCAAAAATAAAATAATGCAAATGAGGGGTCAAACATGTGTCGGGTTTTCAAATGAGTGATCTTACGATTGAGCATTGTACTACATTTCAAATCCAATGTAGTTTTGTGTGTGTGTGTGCAGAATTATGCCCTAGGTGGCTCTTGTGCATGTCACACTTGATAGCGAGCAAGTATCTAGATGTAAGAAATGTAAATAGATGTGTGCATGAAAGAATGAACTTCCCCTCCTATACGTGTATGCAGAATTATTAGTTTCTTTCCCTTGTGTGCGAATGTTAGATGGATGCTTGAATGCTCTTGATAATGGCCTTTGAATGTAACCTTAGGTGGTGATAGCTAATGCTTAGTGCTTGGTCCTTTATTATGATCACATAACTTTATATTTATATGATTCTCTTTCTTGAATTTCATAATTAACCCTAAAAAGGCCGACTACCAAAAAGATAAGATGACCAAATGGCTATAAAGGACCTAAAAGATGTGAACAATGTACAAATAGGTTGGGGGCATCTAGAGGGGACAAGGGTGCCTCGCGATGCCATCCTGGTTGGGCATTGGTGTCTAGGATGTCAAGTATGAAAAGACAAACTGGGATAGAAAGAGTGTAAGATCAACAATAGAATCAAAAACAAAACAAAGATGGCCAAAGACATGGTTTAATTAGTACTTTTATTACTTAGGAATCATATGAAGAGTAGTTTGCGATCAGGACTAGATAAATACCCAAAAAGCATGCTTTAGTGTCTACATTTTCCCCCAATTTATGTTGTTGACTGAAAGCTTGATAACATAAAGTAGATAGAAGATGTGTAGCTGATAACCATGTAGATTGATGGTGAAAAACATGTTGAGAGACAAGGAAAAGTGTGGAGTGATAAAAAATGTGAAGCATGGAAGCTAAAGAAGAGGAAGTGAAAATGATGATGATGACCCTAAGGTGAGAGTGTATGTGTAGATGTCATGATTATGCATGTTATTGATGTTGATTGTTGTAGATGTGTTGATTATGATGTGATTACCATTTCCCATAAGGACAGACCTACAAAATAGAAGAACGTGTAGACATAAAATCACACATTTTGGGTATCCATTTAGTCTTGATTACATACTACTATTCATATGATTCCTAAGTAAGAAAAGTAATAACTAGCACATGCCTTTGGCCATCTTTACTTTCTTTTTGTTGCCACTTTTGGTCGTACACCCTTTTTAGCTCAGACTTCCTTTTTAGACATCAACATTTATCATCCCGACACCAACGCCCAAACCAAAATGCTAGCACTAGGTGCCCTCATCCCCTTTGGGTGCCCCTAGCTTCTTTGTACTTTATTCACATATTTTGGGTTCTTTCTAGTTGTGTGAGCATCTTATCTTTTTCAAAGTTGGCCTTTCTGGGCTTAATTATGAAATTCAAACAAGGGAATCATATAAATATAAAGTTATGTGATCATAATAAAGGACCAAGTACTAAGCATTAGCTATCACCGCCTAAGGTTGCATTCAAAGGCTATTAAAGAGCATTCAAACATACATTCAAGGGAAAGGGAGTGCATTCTTCCTCGCATACAATTCATAAGAGGGGAATTTCATTATATTCCATGCACACATCAATTACATTTATTTACATCTAGCTACTTATTCACTATCAAGTGCGACACGTCAAGAACCACCTCGGGAATAATTCCACACACACACACATCTAGAACTACATTGGGTCTAAAATCTAGTGCAATGCTCAATCGTAAGTTCACTTGTTTGATAGCTGAGGACAATCTAACCCCTCATTTTACATCTTTCTTTTTAGGATTTGATGTCTCTTTGAGGGTTTTGCAGTGGAATCTTTATTGCAGGTTATTTGTGACCTCGATAAACATTATGTGATATACTAGTGACCAAAGGTGAAGAACCTCCCAAAGGAGGTTTTCCAAGATTTTGGCATACATAGGCGTCAAGAAAGAGGTCTAGGGCACCCACAGCACCCCTATCCTTCTCCAAGTGCCCAAGTCTAGGTAGTTTGTCATCTCACACATTTTACGAGGCTGCGTGCGATAGTTCTCCCTCTCTCATTAACCAAGTCATCACTTAGGCATAGTCTAGGAATAATTTTGAAATAGTTAAGTCATCTTATCTCTTCTTTACAACTAGGGTTTCAATACTTAATTCCTTAGTTTGTTTGGATCTATATTGTACTTAATTATTTATTTATTTATTTTTGCAATAGAATTAGATTAGGCATATATTTCCATATTTTGCTTAATCGAACAATCAAGTAGTCAAATACACACGTATATGATCAAAACAAGTAAAAAGTATGTAAGAAATATGTGAAAAATGTAAAACCGAACATGTGATCCTAATCCATGATGATAGAAAAAAAAAGTGTAGAAAGGATCCTGTAGATGATGTAGAAGAACGAGTTTTTTAGGTGATCTCATGCGAGGTTGCACTATGTGCAAATTTCTTTGGGTGATATCACGCAAAGACATGGAAGAAGTGTAGGGAGAAAATTTTAGTGTCATTCTCCAAATATTTGAATGCTTCTTAAAGTATGAACACCATTGTAGATAGTGTGTAAAAATCCAATATGTTTTGAACATTTCTGATCCAACACGAAAATAGAAAGTGTTGTGAAGTACATGCATGTCAAGTGTTAAGGAATGTGTACCCTGTAAATTTGTTGTGTGAATTACTGTACACTATGTTGAACTAAAAAATTTTGTGTAAGTACCCCCTAGTCATAGACATCTAGTAAGGGTTAGGGGTGTCTAGGTGCTACCATCTTTGTCTGGGTGTTGGTGTTTGTGTTGTGGTAAGGACCCAAGTCAGGATCTAGGTCATTGATGTGACTGATGACTCTGTTGTACCGATACTAAATTGTTTTGTGTGATTAATATGAACTAATATGTGGGGTGACTTATTCACCTAATAGATTCCCCCTCATTTGGGGTACATGTGATATAGGAGAGAGTATGCAGCCCAAAGGAGGACCAACTATTGTGTTGAAATTGATGCCCTACAGGAGGGAGTGTGCTTGGTATAAACCAAGGCACATGCAAACAAAGTGGCTAGGAGACAAGTATTAGTACAAGCAAGATAAACATGCATGTAAAAGATAATGTGTAAGCTAAGTACACAAAAAGATAGTGTAAACACGTAAGAAGACAAAGTAGACCAGTGAAAAAGGGTTTCAAATATGGGACATCACTCATGATGTCATAAGACAATCAAGGCCACAGTAGCCATAAGTAATCAAATAATAAGCAATATATATGGTAAAGCCCGCAAACAATGGCATACAATGACAAACGAAGAAAGAAAATAGTAACATACAACCATGTAAGCAAGTAGACATGAAAGAAAAATGTTGTACATGAAGCACCCATTAGCATGTTAGAAATATAGAAAGTATGTCAAAACATGTATAATCTAATAAAATAGTGTGCTATGAAAAATGAAACAATAACACTTGTGATGTGTACAAAAGTGGATGCCCCCAGGAGCCATTGTGGGACTGGTAAGAGGTATTGCACCAAGCATCCATGTTGCATGTGTGGATCTATAAAATATGTGATCATAACTAGAAATCAAGTGAACATGCATGTGTATATGATAAGATAATGACATATAAAATATCTTACTAGCATGTGTAAAAAGTGTAAATGTAAGCATAAGCAAGCAAGAGTAAATGTGATCAAGATATGCACTATATCATGCGGGACGAGATGGAATAAAATGTAGTGTAAGTGTGGTAGGAGTTGTGTGCCCCCTAAGTGGATTTGAATGAGTATGCATGTGATGAGGTTCATTTATACATGCCCCCTTAGCAATCAAGAATGAACCATATAAAAATAGTGTATCATTAGGAAATGGTTTGAACGTGTGCACTAGAAAGATGTGATCAATAAAGTGTAGAGCGTAAAGAGAACATTAGTGAGTGAATGCATGTCTGGTGAGGTCCATTTGAGATGTATACCCTCAGTAGATGAGTATGCACCGTGGAACTAGAGTGCATCATAGGGTAATGACTACAGTGTGTAGAAGTAGATGTCAAAAAGATATTTCATGCATGTGTAGAGTAGATGTTGCGTAGGAAGAGATAAGTGCACAAAATGTGACGTGTGTGTAAGGTGTAGAATGTAACGTGTAGTGTAGTGTGTAGTGTGTTATGTAGTGTGTGAGGTTTGTGTGTATAGGATTCCCTCAAAAGTCAAGTGTGAACCAAAACATGAGAGTGCGTAATCGGGTGATGATCAGTATCAAAATGTGTGTAGTATATGAAATATTAGATGTGAAGTTGTGAGAGTGTGAGACACATAGTGATGTTAGAAGGGGGATGAGTATTGTTGGTTGGAAATTTTTTATTTTAGACACAAGCAACATTTCAGGGGACAACAATCCCTCCTCTTTGTGGGGAGGTTCCCTTATTCACCAAAAACTGGGAATCTAATTATTTACAAATATACAAACTAACTTTCTGAATGAGAATTTTGGTGTAAAGAATGCCTCCATATTCTGATATCCTCAATACAAAAGAAAAGGGAGAAGGGTTTTAGAGGGAAAAAATAGCTTATATGAGTAAGATGGTGAACCAAGGACACAAAGTTCAATCTAATCCATCGATCAAGAATATGAGTATTCTCCTTGGTCATCCAATATTACTCACTCTTATAATGAAAAGAAATGAAGAAGATGGCATGTCAAATACATAGACTAAAAATTTATATCAATTTGTTGCATATATGATACTTTAAGAACATATGATTTAATATATTTGAAAATCCATGAAATATAAATGCAATAAACACAAAGTTCCTCACACTATAATCAATGGATTGAACACACAATTTCGAGATTCAAATATACTATAACTCACATTCACAATTTTTAAAAAAGGAAAATAAAAAGAACACAAATAAGAGGGGAGAAATTTTCTTCTGTTTTGATCTCAAAAAAATTATCATTACATTCAAAAAAACCCAAATCCAACGCCTTTACAATGAGAAAGAAGCCTTATATAGGTCAAGGTTGGTTGTAACCAGCTTTCTAACTAATTTCTCTCTAATTAAGTTCTCAACACTTAATCAATTGATTACATGAGTTAGCTTTATTTTTAACTTTCCACTTTTCAATGATAATAGCTAACTTTAAAATATAACAATTAGATAAAAGAAACTAAGAACTAGAGGAAGGAACATTTAGGAGCAACACAAAATTGGAACCTTTATTTTGAGAACATGAAGTCTAAACTTGGCCACTATATTAGAAAGCTACAAAACCTTAGGAATGATGGTGTTAGACATGGAACCTAACCAGCTACCAAGAGAGAACTCCATTTCTTTCACAACTCCACCATTATGTAACAAGCCCTTGGTGGCCTCAATAACAACATTGTTCAATTTAGAAAGTTCCTCCATCTTGTCCTTGCTAATTGATTCTTTTTTCATAAATCTTCTTTGATCAGTGAATAGAATTTTCTTTGATTTCATCTATTGTGTTTCTCTTTGAATAATTGTCTTTGAAAAATTGACGATGAAGGGCTTGCAGATCAGCACAAATTTCTAATTTTAGAGACTCGCCTTTTACACTAAATTCTTCAATTCTCCTGCAACTTCCTTGAGAACTTTGATTCTCCATTCAACTCCATAAACCCATTTCTTGGACAGGTTGTTTTCTGAAATATCAAATACCTTGTGAGAAAATAGAATCTACTCATCGGTGGTGTTCATGATTCTAAGGTCTTGAATATTGTACATCTAATTTTGAGTTCATTATCAACACCAACAATTGTGGAATGGAATTGATCCTGAACGTCTAACATACTATCATACATTCTACATGCTTGATCAATGAAGTTCAATCTTGAGATCAACATTCCTTCTATCTAGGATTTAGTGGCCTTACCCAATGTTGTATGCTTGTCAATTTCTTTGATAGCTTTAACACCTTCCTCAAATAGAATGGTTAGAGGAGGCATTGAGGAGAGAGGAGTTGGATCAAGAACTTTACCACTTGAAAGAAAAGACTTAATAAAATTTAAAATAACTTTCACTTTTCTTGCAGTTATTCCCGTGTTTTTTTTCTTTCTCAACCCTTTCAATCACTTTGAAAATAGTCTCCTTCAAGTTTTGAACCTCCCTTCAGGAGTAGATTCACCAAGTGGGATTCTAGTTAGCTCTAGGTCTACAAGAGTGATATCCTTTTCATCTTTCTCTTCCCTTGGTTTTGAAATTTCCAAGAATTGTTGTCCCTTTGAATCAGAAACCAACCTGGAGGTTGTTTTGGACTTCTTCGTGGAGGAGTAGGGGTTGTGCCAAGCAAAGAAGCTACAACATCAAAACCAAGAGCAACTATCTTAGAAGAAGACTTCTTTTCTTACTATCAATCATGGGTTGAACCCATGTGAAATAATCACTTGAAGATGGAGGAGGAGGTGGTGCTAATGCCAAAACACTAGGAGGACTAAGAAGTTGAGTAATAGGAACTTTCAAAGTAGGTACTTCGCAATGTTAGAGGAAGATGATATTTTGACTGGAAGTTTTGTTCTTTAGGAATCTATTTTCCTAGTGTTTGGTTCTATGATTTTCACATCATCATCTTCCTCCTCTTATTCTTCACTTTCTTCCTCTTCATCATTTATTTCATGTTCTTCACCCCTTTTCGTATTCATTTCTTGTTCCTTTGTGGTTTTCTCTTCTTATTCTAATGGTTGAGATACTTGTTAAGGCACAAGGACTTTGTCATCAATTGTTTCATGAACTTATTCCTACTCAACTTCTTTCTTAGGAGTTTATTCAATTCTCTATATCTCTTTGACTTTTTCCTTCTTTGTATACACCTTGGTTGTTGCATCTAGACATGAGGAAGATGGAGTAAGTTGGGTTGGAACCTCTTGAGAAGTGGAGACTTCTTTTTTTGAAGAGGAGGTTTCTTAAGAAGAGGATTATTTCATTACTTGCCTATACTCCATTCTCTTGTTAAACCATTGTATTATTCTCACAACAATTGGATTATTCATATCTGAAGGATCATCCCTTTCCTTTTGGGACCAATCAAAAGTTGGGAGAGGCATGTGTTGAATGGTCTTGAGATACTCTATAGAGTATAAATCTCCATCATTATCCTTTAGGTCCTCGGTATCCTCGAACTCCGATACACAATGAAGTCTTTGATTTGTTGGAGAGAAAGTCTTCTAAAATACCTCTTCCTCACTTCATATTCATCACTACAATCTACCCAATAATCTTCAAAGGAGGATATTTTGTGGTATGAATGAAAATGAAATCAACAATGGTTCTTTCAACATTATGGGCATCTAGGGTAGATTTACATGTGTAGTTCCCTAATGAGATAGGGAATTGGATGTTTGTGATCTTCTTATCTATACATGTCCTATGTAGTATGTCCAGCTATATACAAACTTCTACAAAAACCAACTTATCATTATAGTACATTGGCAACTTATTGGTGTACCTTCAAAATGGCCAATCTTGATGTAGGAAAACCTCCTAAATTGGATGAAGAGGTTGTCATATGTTGAAATCAATTGTTTATCTTCTCAGTAGACATTCTTTCAACTATGTTCCCCTCAAGGATTCTACCTATGAACATTTTGAACACATCATTTACCCTCTTCGAAATGGTGTTTACTTTTCTCAAAGGTGAGCTAGGGGTAAAACTCATGAAAGCGGTTCATTCTTCTTATCATTTTAAAGAGATAACCTTACCCAAACTCGTATAAGCTACCATTGTGTACATGAGGTAGGAAGTCATATAAAAGGTTTGACTTTGTTGAACATTGACTAGTTTCTCAATAATATTTTCACAGATAATATCTCCCCAATTCAGATTTTTCTTGCCTTCACAAATGATGTTAATGTACACACACATCTAGAATTGGAACTCATTTGTTGAAGGTAGACCCATTAATCTTGCAAGAAGAGTGATCATGTTTGATAGTTCCTCCTTGAAATATGACCTATATAAGACCTTAGGTAATTTTGAAGCTCCTCTCTTTTGGGCCTTGAGCCATGATTTGAAATCATTTCCTTGTATTTTTCCTTATCCTTGTTCAAACATATGTTTAACCTAAAATATGATTAGGGTGTTTGAATCTTTAGAGATAGGGATATTTAGGGATGCATTTATACAACTGACATCAAGTTTGGAAATAACCTAGCCTTGAGGATCTTTAATCTCTTTAGTGTTAGGATCAAAATAAGAAGCACAAGCTAGGACAAAAGATGTCAAGTACACTAGACTCGGGAGAGGGAAGCCAATAACATGAGCAATTCCACTATTCTTGAAACATTGGGCTATGGCAAAGTGGGATCGGGATTAGAAATTTGGGCCCATAAGCCATCAAAATTCAAATGTTGCACATCATTATCCCCTATATTTAGCACAGAGGTTTTTAAGGAAGACATGTGTTTGTACTCCCATATTGGAACTTCATGGTGACAAGATGAGGAGAGAAACTTAGAAAAATGAGGCTTCAACAATGGCTTGAGGAAGGAATTAAAGGACAAGGCATAAAACACAAAAACATCACCAAGTCAAGCTAAATGAGCATAAAATGACTCACCTCTATTATAGAAAGAATGACACTTTCACAACGACCTCAATGTAATTTGAATTTTTGAAAATGGATGAAAATTGAGCAAGATACGGCTAAAAACGTCCTTGAGGGCACGAGAAGCAAAAACATAGTGCACATTTAAAATTAACAACTTGAATGGTGAAAATTAATTGTGTTTACCCCCTTTTAGAATGGCACAACTCAAAAAAAATAGGGTAATTTGAGGATTACACTTTGAAATGTGGGGAACAGAGGGATTCAAAGAACATTTTTTTATCCTTTTCCCATATACTGCGGACATATGACAGTTCTTGGGAAATGGAGGTCCGAGGGAACAAGGGGCCTGAAGGGAAAAATTCTGAAGTACTCGTATCATGAAAAAAATTCCATTAAGTGTAGAAGAAGTGGGCTTACAGAGGAACAGGAGGTCGGGAGGAACAAGGGCTGGGAGGGATTGAATCATCCAAAATACCCACAATTCAAAGTCTATCTTAAAAGGAACGATAACCAGATCGTGCCAAGCCAAGAACACAGATGCTAATCAAACATCATGATCAATAAGATGAAAGCAATTCACCATAATAACTTTACATAAACCTTTGCAAACAAATGAGTAGCAATATCATATATTATTATGGAACTCAATGCAATACATTGAGAATGGGCCTTGCTTAAATAGGAAAGGAATAACAATCTAAGAACCATTCGTTCATAGATCAAGCCATAAATTAAGGAAATAACTAGTCATCAAAGAACTAGTCAAGTCCATATATTTATGAGAGAACTAGACATCAAGGATCAAGTCAATACCATATATCTAGGAAAGAACTAGTCAATACCATAGATCAAGGAAAGAACTATACCTAACAACTAGATAATATCTCCTAATATCTAAATAAATAAAAAGAAATATCCACACACATAAGTGGGTGAGGATAAATATATTAAAGGTAAATAATGTAACTAGGTGAACATGAGCTAAGGTAAATACCTACTCTAACATATCTTGGCTACTGTGGACAAATCGGGTTTTCGGGAACACAAGATCCATGGAATAAGGGTCACAGTACCTCAAATATCTAAATTATCCACATACTAAATGATTACAACAATTTTTAGATGACAAAGGAGTGTGGGGAATGGGGGCCCATATGGAACAAGGGTGGGGAGTTCTTAAAATGCCCCAAGACATCCAATACAAAGGAATTGGATAAATGTAAGGAAAGCAAATATGCGGGAACAAAGACCTAGAGGAACTTGTTCCTCCTAATCCTCCAAAACCCGCAATCACCATAATACACTAAAACAGCCCCAAAAACACTCAAAATTACTAGTTGTTTTGATTTTTCCATTCCTCTAGACTTCACAAAGGCAAAAAAATTGGCAAAGGAGTCACTTGACCAAAAATTTCTTTAAAAAATAAAAATTACACATTTTTGGGTAAGTGACAACAATTGGCTCTTTCTGGGGATTGACTGACTTGACACATAGTGAAAACAAGACAAGGTAAAGAACCCCATAATCTCTATGGTTACAAGACTAGTGCTTTATCCATTGGGAAAACTTATACAAAGTAAGACCAAACAAAAGAACACATAAACACAAATACACAACATAGACTAAAATAAAATATTGTACAAGACTATTTATAAACTATATACAAAGGATTGTTGTTCACTCAAGACTGGAATAACTTCATATATTGACCACTATATGGTAATGGAAGGAAGTTCCATCCATATATCTTAGATAGTAAGAATTTTCACCAAAAAAATGTTGAATTTTGAAAGGACCAAGCCAAGAGAATCAAACTTACCATGGCTTCCTCATGGTTCATGCCTTTTGTCCCATAAGTAGGACAATATCTCCAACCTGGAAGTCCTTGGGCTTGGATTTCTTATCAAAAAGTTGCTTGAATTTTTTTGGTGTGTAATAATTCTTGTCAACAACCTATAACCTTTCTTCATCCAACTTCTTGTAGGTATAAAACTCTTTTCTCCATGGCACTTGAGAACTCTTCATCTTCAATAGCTTTTTTGTGAAGGTGCAATGTAGGAAATTTCCATTATTACTTGGAAATTTTGCTTCCATCCCATACACCAACTGAAATGGAGACATCCTGATGGATCTCTTTGGTGTGATCTTTCTCCCAGAGAGCATCATATAACTTCTTATGCCAATTCCTTTGTGATTCATCTACGAGCTTCTATAATTATTACTAGGTTTTTTTGGTGTCGATTCATTCTTCCATCATTCCCTTGTGGATAGTAATCATGATGAATGTGTAAGAGAAATTCCATACCCATAACAAAAATCAATGAGTTCATGGGAAGAAAATTTGGGGCATTGTTCTGTAAAATTTTTTTGGAATCCCGAATTTGACCAATATATTTTCTTTAATGAAATCACATACTACCTTAGAAGTGGTTCTCTTACTAGAATTGCTTCAACCCACTTCGTGAAATAATCAATGGTATTAAAACATGTGTGTGTCTGCACTTGAAGTTGGATTAAGAGTTCCTATGAAATCTAGCCCCCATTGCTAGAAAGGCTCTTCAATAACCATTGGTTTAAGAGGAAAGTGGCCAACTTGGGTCTGCCCCAAAAATTTTTTGACATGCTTCACACTTTGAAACCCACTTTGTTGCATATTTGAAAAGAGTTGGCCAATAATACCCTGCACGGAGAATTTTATGGTTTCACTAAGAAGAAGAAAAGTGACCTCCATAGGCTCGATCATGGAAATCCTCAGTAATATCTTTTGTTGCTCCTTATCAACACACCTAAGAAAATGACCATCAATTCCCCTTTTGAATAAGAATTATCCCAAAGTACATATTGAGAAGCTCTAAGCTTGATGGATCTCTTTTCTCTTTGCACTCAGATGTGTCAAACATTCTCCATAGGTGAGGAAATGAGTGATATCAACATACCACTCATCAGTTGAACTTAAAAAAGAGTACAGTTGGAACATCAAGTTTCCTTTTCAATCAATTCACTCCTTAAACCATTAGCAAGAAATTCACATAGACCCTTACCTCAAACAAGCTTGGTGGGCTTGATATCAAGGTCATACTCCTAGAATTTTTCTACCCAATTTCCTTGTTTTGATCCAAACTCCTATTATGTGAGGATAGACTTCACTGTTGTATCTGGTACAAACATAGTGGAGTGTGAATTCAAAATGTAAAATGGAATTGTTTTACAACTTTCACCACAAAAAGGCATGTTTCTCAATTGAGATTACTTCAGCTCATGGGCCTTCAATACATAACTCATGAATGCTATAGGTACTTCACATCCATGAAAGTTATTTTGTACCAGGATTGCTTGTTGTCAAGGTGTGCTCAGAGGCATAACAATAAATTATAAAATCTTTTCAAAATCTAGACAAGAAAGAATAGGTGTCTTGGCAATAGCTCTCTTGATGTTTTCAAAGGCATTCTTCCCTTCATAGTCAATTCAACAAAAGATTTTTTCTTTCATCATATGAGCTATGTTCCTTGTCAATTCTACAAAATTGGGAATAAATCTTCTAAGAAAATTAATCTTTCCAAATAAGGAATGAACACCTTTCTTACTTGTTAGAAGGGGTATCTTTTGATAGCTTGGACACATTCTAGATCAATATTTTATTCCATCCTTAGATACAATATGCCCAAGAAACTTTCCCTCTCTTACACCAAAGACAAATATTTTTGGATTCAATGAAATTCCATGGTCCCTACACCTTTGAAGTACAAATTTTAGGTGTTGAAAAGTGATCTTCTCTTTTCTTTGAGAAAATAGTTAGATCATCAAGATAGATCACTATGCATTTATTCTTCAAGTCACCAAAGGCCAAGTCCATTTCCCTCTGAATGTTGCACTTTCCTTAATCAACCAAAAAATCATTCTTTTGTAGGAAAATGTACCCCAAGGAGTTGTGAAAGAAGTTTTATGTTGGTCTGTACATCATCTACTTCAATCTGTCAGTATCCTAAAAAACCATCGAGCATAGAGATAACATCTCTGAACTCTGACATGACAATACAAATTTGATCCATTAGAGAAGTGGTAGTTATCCTTAAGAAGCTTGGTTCAAATTTCTAAAATCAACACAAATCCAAATCTCTCCATTCTTTTTCTTACCGGGCACAATGTTGGAAACCCAAGTTGAATGATGAATAGGAAAATTATCTTGGCATTGAGCAATTTTTGAATCTCTTGATAAATTGCCTATGATCTTTGGATTATATTGTCTTTGTTTCTGATGAAAATGGTTGAATTCTTACTTTAAGGGAATGTAATGTTGCATCTCCCTTGGCTTAAAAGTTTTCAATCATCATAGAATAAGCCAGAACATCTATGTACTTCTTTAATAATTCAACCATTTTCTTCTCTCTCTCACCAAAACAACATTTTCCAATATTGACAAATTTGGGCTCCTCATCACTTCCTATATTAACCTTTTCAAACTCAAGTTGATTGACAACATCTTGTGATACCTTTTCTTTTGATATATCTATCATGCTTATCAAATAAGTCCTTCTAAACTCACAAGACCTTTAGGTATCTTATTTCCCTTGAGCTTGATATAATCCATCTGATCAAATTCTTCTTCAACTCCTTCCTCAAGAAAAGATGTAGTGGATTCACGATAGCCAGATTCACTTCCTCAAAATACAATTGACTAAAATTTTATCTTTAATTCAAGAAAGGAAATCAAATGTTGATCATCATTGAATACCTTCAATTCTCTTTGCATTATCTAGGACACTGGGGTCTAAATATCATTTCTACTGTGAATTTATCTTGATTAAAATCAAGGTGAGGAATGAGAAAGGACCTAAAAATGCTAGAGCATCTTCTCTAGTGTTACTATCTCTTGCACAACATTAATTGAAAATGCATCCAATAATTCAACAAAATCCCATACCATATTTCTATAATGCTTTTAACCTCTAATTCTTCACTTGAAAATCCCCAAAATTGTTTGACGATGATAAGTTTACATCATCACCTTATACAGAGGTTCTTTATTCCCATCTCCTTTCCTATTGATAGGCTAAGAAGAAGTGCCTCATACTCAACAATATTATTGGTGTTAGAAAATTGGAGCTTATAGGAGAAAGGGTGGAGCTTACCATCAAGTGAGACCAATACAATTCCTTCTTTAGAACAGTTCATGGAACAAACTTCCATCAAACTCAAGAATCCAAATGCCATTAGGATCATCTTAAACCACCTTGGGAGTTTTAGCCTTAGTCTTCAAACATCACCATATAATTTCCATGACCAATATCTTCATATAGAATTTGGGCCTTAGGGTCATCCATCTTTTGACAATATATTCAACTTTCCTCTCTGGAAAAAAACTTCTTCATTTTCCATTGATTGGGATAAGTGCATGAGACCAATCCATCTGTATCTCTCCTCCAACTTCTCTACAAAATTTTCTACTTAACAACATACCATAAGAAGGAGGTATGTCTACAACCAAGATTGTGGCCTTGACTCTTTTCTCTGGGAATGCAAAAAAATCTACTTGAGCATATTTTATTCTCCCGACTAGGGCACCTCCTTAGTCTCCATTGAATAACATGAACCAAAGGTTTGGGTTAAGGTGAGGCCAAGGGCATGAACAAATTTTGTAAGCATCACATTATCTAATGCTCCGAGTTCATGACACAATTTTAAGTTTATGGCCATATTATTAGTAGTGTGACATAAAAGGGATCAATCTTCTCAAAAGTGGAAGGTGTGGAAGCCATCAAATTTTGTGGGGAAGGAGAGCTGGGAGTAGGAAAAGGCCTTTAGAAGTTTGGATGACTATATAGGCTTGATTTAAAAATTTTACAACTTGAGAAAGGCCTCTGGGTGAGTCTGATAAAATTCAGCTTTGAAATATGAATTTTGGTCTTCTTGATATGATCAATGATATCAAAATACCATGAAGTAGATGGATTTTTTTGACTGGAAACAACAGAGGTTTTGGTTTATCATATTTTGAGGCCAAGGGTGTTTTAGACACAGGAGTGGAAGGTGTAGTTGTTTAGGCACAAAAGAGGAAGTGGAAGGAGCATTAGATGGAGAAGTAGTACTTACTTTTTTAGCAGCAGTAGTAGGGATGGGTGCTCCTCTTCTTGCAACTACTAGAATGGTGGTTGGAGCTTCTTTAGACTTTTCTTTCTTTGTAGGTTGCACAACTTCCTTCTTCTTTTCAATTGTTCTCTAGTCATGACAACATAAGATTCATTATTCATGTCTGTAACTACCTCATCATAATCATCATCATCATCATCTACTCCTTTAGTGTGAGATAATTGATTTGAGAGTCATCTGCCTCTTCTTGGACCTCTTCATATTCTTCTTCAGTTCTTCCATCTCCTCTCTTCTACCTCATCATCAGGTTCCTGTACTTCACATGTTGCATTGACTAGAACTTTTATAGGAGGAGCTTCAATTACTAGCTTTGGTTGAGCAGGAGGAAGATGGTTCCTTGGCTGAAAGTTCCTTCACATGGAATGTCCTTGTATGGAATATTCTGAGAAAGTTTTTTCTTGATTGCAATCATATCATTGGCCAAATTTTAAACTAATTGTTCAAAACTTGTTGTACTTAAAGTAGAATTTGGCCTTAGGGTGGTTCTTTTCTCAACTTACCTGACATAATCAAGTCATCTTCTACACTTATGGCATTGTTGATCCAGATCTAGATTGGAAAGATTGGCTCTCTCCTTAGTGCGTAACTCACCTCTGAAAATTGAGCATTAAGGAAGAAAATTTTAGAATTTGATCAATAAGGTGAGTAGTAGATGGAATTTTATTAACCAATTTGTTGAATTTGGCAACAAATTCCCACATAGGTTCATAAGGTTCTTTCTTTATCTGGGAAAGTTGAGCTAAGAGTGCATGAACATCTTCAACAGGCTTGAAATTTATTCTCAAATTGAGTCCTCATGGTATTCCAGTTGGTAATAGTACTAGCTGGGAGATAGAAGAACCAATCTACAACATTATCTTGCAAAGTCTCAACAAAAATTTTTGAAAAACATCTTCATGCTCAACTCCAAGAACTCCACATGCAACAATAAAGGTTATAATGTGTTCATCTGGGTGTACTTTTCCATCACCTCTTGAACTTGGGAAAATTCTTCCTATTCCCTTAGGAAAATCATGCAAAGGTTGTGCAAGGGCTAAAGGTCCAACTTATTGGCCCCAAGGTAATGGTGTAACCATTGTAGGAAAAATAGCTTGTAAAGGAACAACAACACCTGCTAAAACTAAAAGCTTAAATAGGACTTACTTGTGGATTGAGGTAGTAGTACTTCTTGAGAGGATGAACCAACTCTTTCTTTATTTAGGAGGAGGTTTCTTAAGACCTTCTATTTCTACCTCTTCTCTCTAGAGATAACTAAAACCTTGTTGTTCAACAACTAAAAATCAGGATCTTCAAAACCTTGGGCTCTTTGTCCTCATGTGTATCTTCTTTCTTTCCACCAGTGTTTGAAATTGTTGGTTTAATCTAAAGATTATTTGGTGGGAAACATAAGTATCATGTGCCCATGGTGGGTGCCAAAAAAAATTGGTTGGAAATTTTGTCTTTAGACACAAGCAATAGTTCAGGGGACAACAATCCCTCCTCTTTGGGGAGGTTCCCTTATTCACCAAAAAAACTTAGGAATCTAATTATTTACAAATATACAAACTAACATTCTGAATGAGGATTTTGGTGTAAATAATGCCTCCATATTTTGATATTCTCAATACAAAGATGAAAAGGGAAGGGTTTTTAGAGGAAAAAAATAGCTTATATGAGTAAGATGAGTGAAATAGGGACACAAAGTTCAATCTAATCCACTAGTCAAGAATACAAGTATTCTCCTTGGTTATGCAAGATTACTCACTATTGTAATGAAAATAAGTGAAGAAGACAACACATTAGATATAGAGACTACAAAGTTATATCCTATTGATGCATATATGAGACTTCAAGAACATATGAATTAATATATCTGAAAATCCATGAAATATAAATGCAACAGACACAAAGTTCCTCACACTATAATCAATGGATTGAACACATAGTTTCTAGATTCAAATATATTAGATTCACATTCACAATTTTAGGAAAAAAATAGAAAGAACACAGATAAGAGGGAGAGAAATCTTCTTTGTATTGATCTCAAAAGCTTTTGTATCATTACATTCAAAAACACCAAAATCCAACCCCTTTACAATGAGAAAGAAGCCTTATATAGGCTGAGGGGTGGTTGTAACCAAATTTCTAACTAATTTTTTTAATTAAGTGATTAACACTTAATTAATTAATTACATGAGTTAGCTTTATTTACAACTTTACACTTTTCAAAATGATAAAGCTAACTTTAAAATATAACAATTAGATAGAAAAGACTAAGAACTAGAGGAAGGAACATTTGAGAGTGGCACAGTTGGATCTTTATTTTGAGAACATGAAGTCTAAACTTGGCTACAACATTATAAATTAAAAATCCATCATCCTTTGGGATGATGATATTTTCATGGAAGGTAACTACTACCAAGAGAGAACTCCATTTCTTTTTCCACTCCACCATTTTGTAATAGGCTCTTTGTGGCTTCTACAATTACATTGTTTAATTCAGAAAGTTCCTCCATCTTTCTCCTTGTTAATGAGTCTTCTTTGTCTAAATCTTCTTTGATTAGTGCATTGAATTTTGACTTTGATTTCATCTACTGAGTTTCTCTCTAAAGAATTGTCTTTGAAAATTTGACAACCAAGGGCTTGAATATCAACAAATTTCTTATTTCAAAGACTTCATCCTTTTACTAAATTTTTCAATTCTCTTAAGCTTCTCTCAAGAACTTTGATTCTCCATTCAACACCATAAACCCATTTCTTGGACAAGTTTCTTTTGAATCATCAAAGACCTTATGAGACAATAGAATCTACTCATTAGTGGTGCTCATGATTCTAAGGTCTTGAATATTTTCCATCCATATTTTGAGTTCCTTATCAACACCAATTGATGATTGTTGATTAAATTGATCTTGAAGATGCTAACATATGTATCATATTTTTATGCTTCATCAATGAAGTTCAATCCTAAGATCAACATTCCTTCCATCCAATGCTTTTAAAACTGGCCTTACCATATGTTGCATGCTTATGAATTTCTTTGATGGCCTTAACATATTCATCAAAAAGAATAGTTGGAGGAGGCATTGAGGAGAGAGGAGTTGGATCAATAACTTTATCACTTGAAAGAAAAGACTTAATAAAGTTGGAAATAACTTGAACTTATTCTTCTAAGTTTTCTCATGTTTTTTTTCTTTCTCAACTCTTTCAATTACCTTGAAATAGTCTCCTTCAAATTTGAACCTCTCCCTTCAGGGAGTAGATTCACCAAGTGGAATTCTAGTCAGCTCTAGGTCTACAAGAGTGATATCCTTTTCATCTTTCTCTCCCCTTGGTTTTGCAATTTCCAAAAATTTTGTCCCTTTGAATCAAAAACCAATCAATAGGTTATATTTTCCTTCTTTGATGGAGGAGTAGGGGTTGTGTCAATAAAATCAGACACAACATCAAAACCAGGAGCAAATATCTTAGAGAAGATACTTCCTTTTCTTGTTATCAATCATGGGTTGAACCCATGTGAAAGAATCACTTAAAGATGGAGGAGGAGGTGGTACTAATGCAAGAAACACTAGGAGGACCAAGAGGCTGAGTAGTAGGAACTTCCAGAGTAGGTACTGTAACTATAGAGGAAGATGATCTTTTGACTAGAATTTAGGTCTTTGAGGCATCTGTTTTCCCAATTTCTCTGGTTCTATGATTTTCACATCATCATTATTCCTCTTTTCTTCTTCTTCAATTTCTTCATCTTCATCATTTCTTTCATGTTCTTCACCCCTTTTTCAGATTTAGCATTTTTCCTCACTTTGGTTTTCTTCTTCTTCTTCTTCTCCTGGTGGTTGATACTTGTTCAAGCAGTAGGGATTTCTTAACTATTTTCATGAAACTTTTTACTCAACTTCTTTCTCAAGAATTTCTTCAATTTTCTCTCTATCTCTTTTTTTTCCTTCTTGTGTATATACCTTGGTTGTTACATCTGGAGATGAGGAAGATGGAGTTAGTTTGGGATTGGAACCTCTTGAGGAGTGGAGACTTCTTTATGTGAAGAGGATTCTTCTTAAGAAGAGGATTGTTTCATTACTTGCTTATACTCCTTCATTCTCTTGTTAAACCATTGTCTTGTTCTCACAATGACTAGATTATTCATGTTGAAGGATCATCCCTTTCCTTTTGGGACCAATCAATAGTTAGGAGAGGCATGTGTTGAATGGTCTTGAGATACTCTATAAGTATAAATCTTCATCATTATCCTCTAGGTCCTCAGGATCTGAACCTGATACACATTGAAGTCCCTAATTTGTTGAAGAGAAATTCTTCCAAAATACCTCTTCCTCACTTCATATTCATCAGTACAATCTGCCCAATAGTATTCAATGGTGGGAAGGTGATAATAGGACATTCTCAAGTGCTTTGAAATGAAGCCCTTAATGTCAAAGGAGGATATTTTGTGATATGAATGAAACTTGAAATCAATAATGGTTCTTTCAACATTTTGGCATCCAAGGTAGATTTACATGTGTAGTTCCCCAAGGAGAAATAGGAAATTGGATGCATTGATCTTCTTATCTCTACATGTCCTATGTAGTATGTCTAATTGTCTACAAAACTTCTACAAGACCAACTTATCATTACAATACATTGGTAACTTGTTAGGTGTACCTTCAAAACCATGACTAATCTGATGTAGGAAAACCTCCTGAATTGAATGAAGAGGTTACCATATGTTGAAATCAATTGTTTTTCTTCTAGTAGACACTCTTTCAGTTGTGTTCCCTTCAGGAATCTTACTATGAACATTGTGAACACATCATTTACCCTTCTGAAATGGTGTTTATTGTTCTCAAAAGTGAGTTGTGGGTAAAACTCATAAACTGGTTCATTTTTCTTATCATTTTGAGGAGATAACCCTACCCAAACTATATAGGATGCCATTGTGTACATGAGGTAGGAAGTCATATAAAAGGTTTGACTTTGTTGCACATTGACCAGTTTCTCACTGATATTTTCACAAATAATCTCTCCTAGTTTATATTTTTCTTACCTTCACAAATGATGTTAATGTACACACACATCCAAAAATGGAACTCATTGGTTGAAGGTAGGCCCATTAATCTTGCAAGAAGAGTGATCATGTCTTACAATTCCTCTTTGAAATATGACCTATATAATACCTTGTGCAATTTTTAAGCTCCTCTCTTTTGGGCCTTGAGCCATGATTTGGAAATCATTTCCTTGTATTTATCCTTATCTTGTTCAAACATATGTTGGGCTGAACCAAGGTTAAGGTGTTTGAATCTTCAAAGACAAGGATCCTTAGGGTTGCATTTATACAACTGACATCAAGTTTGGAAATAACCTTCCCTTAAGGATATTTAATATGTTTAGTGTTATAATCAAAACAAGAAGCACAAGCTAAGACAAGTATTAGTACATTGGATTGAGAGAGGGAATCCGCCACATGAGCAATTCCACTATTCTTGAGACATTGGGCTATGGCAGTGGGATTAT
Organism: Taxus wallichiana var. yunnanensis; assembly: GCA_018340775.1. Taxonomy (NCBI): domain Eukaryota; kingdom Viridiplantae; phylum Streptophyta; class Pinopsida; order Cupressales; family Taxaceae; genus Taxus; species Taxus wallichiana. Next base: position 758,256,713 of record CM031240.1, read on the forward strand.
CATCAAAATCTGGCCCAGAAGTCATCAAAATTCAAATATCTCACATCACTATCCCCTATATTTGGCACATAGGTTTTTAAGGAAGAAATGTGTTTGTACCCCCATATCGGAACTTCATAGTGACAAGATGAGGAGAGAAACTTAGAAAACTGGGGCTTCAACAATGGCTTTCAAGAAGGAATTAAAGGACAGGGCATAAAACACAAAAACACCACCAAGTCAAGTTAAATGAGCATGAAATGACCCACCTCTATTGTAGAAATAATGGCACTTTGATAGGGACCTCAATGCAATTTAAATTTTTGAAAATAGATGAAAATTGAGCAAGATACAACTAAAAACTTCCTTGAGGGAATGAGAAGTAAAAACACAAAGGTACATGCATTAAAATTAGCAACTCAAATGGTGAAAATTAATTGTGTTTACCCCCTTTTAGAATGGCACAACATGAAAAAAAGGGTAATTTGAGGATTACACTGAAATGTGGGGAATGGAGGGGTTCAAAGAACATTTTTTATCTTTTCCCATATATTATGGACATGACGGGGTTCTCAGGGAAATGGAGACCCGAGGGAATAAGGGACTGAGGGGAAAAATTAAGTACCCGCACACGAAAAAAATTCCATTAAGTGTAGAATATGCGAGCTTGCGGGAATAGGAGACCAGGAGATACAAGGGTCAAGAGCACTCGATTCATCCGAAATACCCACAATTCAAAGGATATCATGGCTATTATGGACAAATCAGTTTTCGTGGAACACAAGTCGATGGAACAAGGGTCATGGGCACCTCAAATATCCAAACCATCTACATACTAAAGGATTACAACAATTTTCAAATCATAAGGGATTGCGGGAACAAGGGCTAGGAGTTATTAAAATGCCCGAAGTATCCATAATACAAAGGAATTAGATAAATGTTGGGAAAGTGGATATGCAGGAACAAATACCTAGACGGAATAGTTCCACAGGGAACACAAAATCCACAATACACTTTCACTCAATGAAATGTAGGAAAAGTGGGGGATGCGGGGAATAGGGGACCCAGAGGAACTTGTTTCTCTTATTCCTCCGTAACCCGTAATCACCGCAATACACCGAAAAAGCCCAAAAACACTCAAAATGACTAATTGTTTTGATTTTTCCATTGCTCAGACTTCAAAAAGGAAAACAAATTGGGAAAGGAATCACTTGACCAAAAATTCAAAAAAGTTAAACATTGTCAATTTTTGGGTAAGTGACAAAAGTATGATGCCTCCAAGTGTGTAATGATGAGAGTGACCAAGTGATGTTGTCAAAAATATCATCATTGTCTTGGTCGAAGCCAAGAGAGCTATATCGGAGACTTGGTAAGCAATTACATGTGGTTGGTCAAGTAATAAGCCATTGTGGTGTATAAGATACCTTCCCATTGCATATTCTTCATCGGTAAAAGGAGGTAGTGGGAATCCATGTGCATATCGGAGGTGAGATTTGGAGGATATCCCAGAAATGAATCATCACAAATAGAGATGTTGCCAAAAGGCATAGAGAATGTGAGAGTAGTATGAGTAGGATCTAAAGTTCCCCCAATGTAACCAAGCCAAGATAGTCCAAGTGTAAGTGAAGAATCTTGGGAGGTGTGGGCAAGACAAATCTGGTAAATGCATGACTCCGAAGGCCATAAGTGGAAGTAACGAAGACACATCCATGATAAAGTTGTGGAGAATGAGGCGGTGGGCGAAGATCATTAAGCATGAAACCAAGCCAAGCTAAGCCATCATGTGTGTAAATAGTGTTAGAGTAAGTAAGATCAAGTGGAATGTGTGGCCAATAAGAGTCATGGATTAGAAGATTACATGTAAACAAGGGAGTGGTAAAGTGGAGAGTTCTTGCAGAATGCGGCGGGAGGCATGATATCCAATGTAGACATGGATTTCTAGAGATGAATCATATCAGTGGTAGGGGTAGATGGTAGTGCGAGTTGAGAATTATTAGCAAGGTACATATGAGGGTCATGGGAAAGATTATCATGAGGAAGTGGAGTAGGTAAATTAGTGAGCAGATATAGAATACAAAATTCGAATGGGTTGAGGTCAACAGGAATAGTATACACACAACCTTCATGTAGGAATTTAACACAATGATGAACTGTAGAAGTCACTACCTGCATAGTGTGTAGCCACATTTGACAAAGCAATAAATTATATTGGAGCTTGGTGTCGATGACAAATAATACTATGGGGATGGTCTTTGGCCCTATTGTGATAGGTAAAGTGATATGGTTAGTACATTGTTTTATCAAAGAATCATAGTGACAAATAGAAAGAGATGTTAGAGTAAGATTAGATGCAAAAAGGCCAAACTACTAAAGGAATGAAAGATTACAAACATTGAGTTCAGATCTATTATAAATTAGTACACGCATAACTCCTTTATTAAAGATGAAAGCGTTAATATAAAGAGGGGGATCATTGTCATAAACAGAAAGAGAAGTAGCCACGTCATATGAGAAACTAATGTGTTGTGAGAATGCATCTACAAATAACTGATATACTTTTTTAGATGAGTATCAAAAGGAATCTAAGGATTATCCAAAAGAAAGTTGATTTTAGCACGGCACTCGCGATGGGCTAGCAAGAAATCATGGATAGAGATAGCCATGATGAGAGGATCCTAGAAATTTTGAGTGTGACGGGTTCACCAAATGATTAAGTAAATATAGGATTTATAGATGCCTAAATCTAATTGCAATGTAGCATAAGTGAATAAACAATGAAATGTACATATGACCCAAGTAATTAAACAATTAAGATTTAAAACCCTAAGTGCAAACGAAGAGATAGAATGACTTAGCTGATTCAAAAATAAGCTTAGACTGTGCCAAAGTGATGAACTAATGAATAGAGAGGAAAAATTGTCGCACCAAGCCTCAGAAAAATGCAAATGTGTCAGAATATGTTTTGGGCACTTGTGTCTACTAAGAAGCTATGGAAACTAGTTTCGGGTCACAAGATGTTCGTTGTCCTTTGCTTCTTATCACTAGTATCTTGCACCAAGCCCGTAGATGTCACCTATAACCTGCAATGAAGAAATGACTTGTAAAACCCTCAAAAGTGCATCAAATCCCAAAAATAAAATAATGCAAATGAGGGGTTCGTAATTTCCTTAGTTGTCAAATGAGTGATCTTATGATTGAGCGTTGCACTACATTTCAAACCCAATGTATTTTTGTGTGTGTGTGGAATTGTGCCATAGGCGGCTCTTGTGTGTGTCACACTTTATAGAAAGCAAATAGTTAGATGTAAGAAATGTAAATAAATGTGTGCATGAAAGAATGAACTCCCCTCTTATGCATGTATGTAGAAGTATCAGTTCCTTTCCCTTGTGTGTGGATGTTAGATGGATTTTTGAATTCTCTTGATAATTGCCTTTAAATGCAACCTTAGGTAGTGATAGTTAATGCTTAGTGCTTGGTCCTTCATTATGATCACATAACTTTATATTTATATGATTCCCTTTCTTAAATTTCGTAATTAACCCCGAAAAGACCAACTACCAAAAAGATAAGATGCCCAAATGGATAGAAAGGACCCAAAAGATGTGAACAAAGTACAAAGAGGTCAAGGGCACCCAAAGGGGATGAGGGCACCTAGCACTAGTGTCCCGGGCACAGGGCGTTGGTGTTTAGGATGAGAAATGTTAAAGTATGAAAAGACAGACTAGGCTAGAAAGAGTGTAATATCAATAATAGAATCAAAAAGCAAGAAAAGATGGCCAAAGACATGGGTTAATTAATACTTTTCTTACTTATGAATCATATGAATAGTAGTATGTGATTAGGACTAAATAAATACCCAAAGTGCATGATTTAGTGTCTACATTATTTTCTTATGTTTTATGGGAATTCCCACCTTGTGATTTTGATTTGGGCTCATTCTTCAATGTATAAACAATTAGATTTTATGGAAAAATTAGCCCAAATGACTTTTTCTCACATGATTGAATTTATCCTCCCTTGATTTTTGCTCAAGCTTGTCCAAAGCATATCTATTTGTGTGTCGATTTATTAAGTCACTTGATTTCAAATTTGAGTTAGTTACATGACAAAAGTGTTTCAAAGTCAAGATACGATCACTATATAAACACAACACTAAAACATTATAAAGGGGGACTCATTACAAGATCAATACAATAGCCAAAAACTAAGATCTCTTACACATTCAAGTACATAACTGATTACTCTTATTTACAAATCTGAAGCACATTCATTGGAATCTCTTGTGCCATAAGGTTCTAAGGAATGATATGCAGTATTACATTATTATCACATGTTCTCACACACACACTATGAGGGAGAACTATATTGGTCTAAGGCATCTTCAAAGTAGTGTTATACATGTAACTATTAATTCAACTGGGGTTGAGAAAGCTTAACTATTATAGACTAACCCACTTTTCGGGCTCTCAAACAAAAGAGAAAGCTAAGGTTTTGATAAAGAAGAAGCCTTAAATCAATGACATATGTGAGATCGCAACTAGCCAAATACAAGACATTGTTCCCAAAATACGAGGCGAATATTGTGTAAAAGTCAAAGTCTAGATCAAAGTCATAGAGGAAAAATCCATCCATACGGGACAAAGTCACCCAGATGACTTTGTTAGAGGTATGTGACTTTATCTTAAATGTATTTTTATACCCCCATAATTTCAAGATAGTTCCACGACAACTTGCATGATCCTTTTACACACTTTTTGACCAATCTCATTCCATTTTAACGAAAAAGGGTGTTGTAGACACCCTAAAATTACATACTACCCTTTGCATATTACTATTTGAATCAGTATTCACTTACTTCATTCCACACTTCATTCATCCCATCCGAGGTTGTAAGAGAGCGTGAAGAAGGATCAAGCTTATTTGTATTGCTTGTTTCTTTCATTGTTTCAATTTTTCTTGTACACATTCTACCCTTTGCACATTTTTATTTGAATCAATATTCACCCACATCTAATTATAATTAATTTAATTAATTTTATCATGCATAAACCATACACTTACACTCCTAGATAATTTAATTAGCTATTTAAATAAATAAAAGATAATTATCTACTCACCCTCCACTCATCTCCACTTCACCGTCCCGATTTAATAAATATTGAATTTGTAAAACCCTAATTGCAGAGTCATGTATGATAAACAAATGTTAAACAACTGTTGGAATGTAGATGACATAAGCAATAAGATAAATAAATGTGAAACCCTAAGTGCAAGAGAGATAAATAATGGCTTAGCTAATTCGCATTATTCCTAGGGATTTATTTTTGAACTAGAAGGTGATGAAAAGGAAGGGAAAACTTTCGTATGAGCCAGGCACAAAAAATCGTGGAATTTCCGGATGATCTAGGACTAGGGTGCCTAGATTGGGGTGAGGGCATCGGGGACCTCTATTAGGTGCTTGACTACAGGGAGCTCAAAAATAGGTTTTTGTTATGTCACACAAGTGTCACTAACCTTCACTTTTGGTTGTTTGTATGTCACTGGATGATTGTCGAATTCTCCTATAACCTACAAAGAGATGATAACCTACAAAACCCTCAAACTACATCAAATCAAAAAAATTAAATATGTAATATGGGGATTCTATGACCTCGGCGGTCACCCAACTAAGTGAACTTACGAACGAGCGATGTACTACATCTCAAACTCCATGTAGTTCTTATGAGTGTGATAGAATCGTGCCCTAGGAAGCCCTTGTGCAGGTGCACATGATAGCGGGAATAACTAGATGTACCAATGTAAATAGATGTGTGGATGGAAAAATGAACTTCCCTTCTTATGTGTGTATGCAGAAAATGTAGTCCCTTATCCCTTGAATGAGTGTTAGATGGATGCCTTTTATGCTCTTAGATGCCTTTGGATGCAACCTTAGGTGATGATAATAGATGCTTAGATTTTGGTCCTTTATTTTGGTCACATAACTTTGTATTTATATGATTCCCTTGTTTGAATTTTATAATTGACAACTAAAAGGCCAACCCATAAGAAAATAAGAAGCCCAAAAGAGCAAGTAAGATAGAAGCAGTAAGATAGAAAGAGGTCAGGCACTAGAAGGACAAGGGTGTCACTGGCTAGGAGTCAGGTGTTCAAGTCATGGAAAGATAAAGCAATGAATTTCAGACTTGGTTGTAGGGTGTAAAGACAAAAGAGATAAAAGAAAGAAAAAGGCCAAAGATAATAGTCAATTTTCTCACTTAGGAATCATATGAATGCAAGTATGCCTTTAGGACCTAGAAATCTACCCAAGTGCGCGATTTTGTGTCTACATTTGCCCCAAATTTATGTTGTTGAGTGAATACTCGATAACATAAAGTAGATAAGAGATGCATACCTGATAACCATGTAAATGTGATGGCGATAGCATGCCGAAGAGACAAGTGAAAGTGTGGAGTGATAAAATGAAGCGTGGAAGCTAAGAAAGAGGAAGTGACCCTAGGAGTGAAGCGTATAAGTTTTGTCATATTATACCAGTTATTGTTATAGATTGATGAACGGTTACTTCTTGTTGTGTATTAAGGAAAAACCTACAAAAAGAGAAAAAGAGTAGTCAAAGTCATGTGTTATGAAAACTCTTACAAAAGTATGTAAAAGTATGTAAATGTGTGTAAAAAGTAGTAAAAGGAAAGTGTGCACCTGATCTATGAAGAGTGAAAAGGATAGAAAATGTCTAAACTACTGTAGAAGAGTGAGTTTTTGGGCAATCTCATACTAAAAGCAATTTTTTTGGCGATCTCATGCCAAAATGAGTTATTTAGGTGATCTTAAGTGCGAGGTTTTGGGTGATCTCACGCCAAGTGTGAGTTTTGGGTGATCTCACACCACGACAGAAGAGTTTTGGGGAGAGAGGTATAGTTTTACTCTCCATCCATGACTGCTTCCCAAATTTATACACCACTGTAGATGGTGTGATGTGTTTATTCGTGTTGTTCCATGTTGTTCCAAGTAGAAAAAGGATATAGAATGCATTCTAATTGTGGAGGACTATGCATGTACTTGTGAAAAAATGGTATGTCTGTGAACTTCCGTGAACTACTATATATCTAAGAAAGTAATTGTAACTTCCCCTTGGTCATAGGTACCTAGAAAGGTAAGGAGTTCCCAAGCACTAACGTCTGAATCTGGGAATTGGTGTCTAGGCTGAACTGAGGACCTAAGTCAGAATTTGTGTCGTTCTGTAGCTGTAACTCTATTTTGTTCCTATATTATATAGGCTTGTATTGAAGCTCTGAGCTGTTATATGGGGTGACTAATTCACCCATGTATGCCCCCCCCTCATTTAACTGCATGATGTCACTAGGAGGATGCAGCCCAAAAGAGAGGACCAGATGCTAATCTGAAATTGATACCCTGTAAGGGAAGGGAATGTGCATGGTAGAAACCAAGACACATGCAAACAATTAGCTAGATGCATGTGTTAGTAGAAAATGTGACAAACATGGTATAAAAGACAATGTAAACAAGAAATAGTGCAGACAAAGTAGACTACAAAAATGGGTTTCAAACATGGGACATCACTCACAATGTCAAAAGACAATCAAGGCCGAAAGTGGTCAAAAGCATACAAGCAATGATCAAACAAGACATAGGGAATAACACACAAACAATATCATACAATGTCAAAGAATATGTAACAGAAAACCATGGTGGAAAATAGTTCCTACAAGGAAAATGTCTACATATGAAGCACCCGTTAGCATGTTAGAAAGATAAAAAGTATGTCAAATCATATATAGATCAATGGAAATTAGTGTGCTAGTAAGAATAGGAAGTAGTAAAAATGAAATAATAGCACATGTGATGTGTAAGAAAGTAGATGTCCCTAGAGCCTCGGTGGGATTGGTAAGAGGTATAGTGCCAAGCATCATTGTTATGTGTAAATATCTATAGAAAGTATACATTCACAACTAGAGAACAAGTGAACGTGCATGTGTATATGATAAAGATAATGACATACTAGATATCCAACTAACATAGGAAACAAAGTGTACATGTAAGTATAAGAAGCAAGCAAGAATAAGTGCAACCAAGATATGCAGTATGTTGTGAATGAGTGAGATGGAATGATATATAATGTGAATGTGATAGGAGAAATGTGCCCCCAGAGTGAATGTGTTTGAGTATGAGAGATGAGGTTCATTTATAAAATACCCCTCGATAGTTAAGAATGAACCATAGAACAAGAGTGTGTCATCGAAAATGGTTTGAAAAGATGCTAGAAAGATGTAACATGAAGTGTAGAGCATAGATTGTAGAATAGGATAGTATGATGTGTGAGAATGGAGTGTGAAAGATGTGTCATTGCAAATCATGAAATGTGTAGTGTGTGAGGTTCATGAATGTAGTATGCCCTCAATAGTCAAGTGTGAATCATAGCACGAGAGTGTGTCATAGGGTAGTGATGATATAAGTGGTGTATCAAGTTGTGTTAGATGAATGAGAAATACTAATGTGAAGCACGGAGTGTAATAGTAGAAATGTTAGAAACACTGATAATATTAGGAGGGGGAAGAATGAGTGTGATGCCACCCAAGTGTATGATGATGATGATTAGTTATCCAAAAAAGTGAAAGGCAAGGGTCCTCCACCTAATGCTGTGAGATAAATATGTGTGACCATGCTCTAAAGGAAGCCTAGGTGGTGAACACTATGTGATGGAGACCTAGGAGATGATGAGTAATGTGAAGGAGACCAAGGAGGTGATGAGTTGATGAACACCTATGTGAAGGAAATCGGGAGGTGATGAACACCTATATGAAGTAGACCTAGGAGGTGATGAGCACTTATATGAAGTGAGACCTAGGAGGTGAAGGAGGTGGTGAACTCTTATGTGAAAGGGATTCCCGAGTAGGGGACTTAGGCCGAGAAGATGGACTAGTGGACCGATGAGAACAAATAGGTCATGTGTGAATGGGAGAGCTAGGTGCAGAATATGCCTTAGATTTTAGAGGTCCATGTGACCTACATGCTCTAGTGAGTGTAATGGACATCCTTAAGAGGAGGCAGAGGCAACATGTGATATGGAAACACCTTTGATGAGCGATAATTTTCTTCTTGTGAATGAATTTTAGACACAAGTGACTCATGGAAATGATAGCCTTAGTGGCACAGAGCCAAGGGAGACCTAAGAGCATGTCACATCCTTTGATTGAAGGTACCACAATGAATGGCACAAGCATGGTGAGAGGTCCAATTGTAACTAGAAGCTTGATGTAACCATAAGATTTAGGAATTGGATATGAAATATGAGAGATGGATAGTTGATAGTGATAAGAAGTGCAATAGAACACACACCCATATGAATCGATGGATCGATCATTGTATTATTAATAACATGAGGTCTAATAGAAGCATTGATATGTAATGTATTAGAAGAGAATGTAACATGATAATCATGATCAAATAATGTAATAAATGGTAGAGATGCATCAACATTAACAACAGAAAATCAAGAGTGCTCGATGAAGGAGGAGGCACATCATGATATGTATGATTAGTTGAAGAATCAACAAGTTTCTTATTATGCTTAAGGAGAGGATCATTAAATATTTTAAGCTTTTTGTTTTCATTGACCGACGTAGATGTCGAAGGCTCAAGGAGCTTCAATTGCATTGTTGTCAATAAGATCTTGAATGAGATGTCAAATTTTGAAACATCAATCGATAGAATGCCCAATGCATTGATGATAGTCACATATATTATTTTCATTATAATTGCATCCTTTAGGGCAAGATGGGTCTATATTAAGTGGAGGAGGAAGCGTAATAATATTTCTCATATAAGTTGTGGTAATAGAATATGCAAAGCACAAGGAAATTTTGTGAATGTACGCTTTGGAGGTTTCCATTGAAGCTTTTTAGGAGTAGAGACAATGTTAACAATAGTTTTTTGCTTCAATAGGCTTAGGGGATGGCTTAAAATTTGATTTGATTTGAAACCAATTAGAAGATGATGAAGCTTGATCATGATACTTGATTTTTCCCATAGATAAGTTTTCCTTCACGTAATTTAAGAGTATGACATAATTGATCAAATGAAGAGATTTCTCTCAAAGATGACACTTTCTTATAGAGGTGGTAAGAGACTTTAGACAAATAGATCTTGAAGTTCTGAGTCAATGAGCACATTGGTCATCCTAGCTAGGTTGTTCTTATATCATAAAACATAGTCTACTAGATGCTCATTAGATCCTTGTTTAATTTGTGCAAGTTGAGCATAGGATATCTTAGAACTGATATTGATTGAAAAATGAGAAAAAAATCATCGGCTAATGTGTAAATGATGTTACCAAATGGACAGGTAGATCATAAAACCAACGCATAACATAATCTTAGAGACTTCAAGGAAAGAGCTTTGCTAGTAAAGTATGATCATCCATATAATCTGAGACATGCCACATGAAAATATATAAGATGCTCTTGAGGATCACCATGGCCATTAAAGGTGGGAAGCTTAGGGGTGATGAAATTTGGAGGAAGTGGATAGGTGAAATGGCGGGTGTAAAAAGGAGTGTGAAGGAGTAAAGTGGAGTCAAGAGATGGAGATGCACGAGAAGTAGCTTGTTGAAGTTTCCGGATTTGAACTTGGAGATCTTGATAGAGAGAGGCTAGGTCTTGAGTGCCAACGGAAGATACTTGCGTGTGTGAGAAATAAGAGGTGAAGTGAAGTGGTTGGTGGGAGTAGGAATAGATATGGGAACAATAGAAGTAGGTGGAAGGGTGGAATTAGGAGGTTGAGTAACAATAGGAATGGAAGTGGTAGTAGAAGTAGGAACACTAAGCTCAACTAGATTGGTGGCCTCCTCATGAGAAATGAATAAGAGAAGATCTAGATCTTATGGATGTTCTACAAGATGATCATTGAGCTCTTGAAGGTGGGATTCAATAAAGGGTTCATAAGATTGAGCCATGATAAAAGAATGACAAAATACCTAGAAGAAAGGTTGGGTTCGAGTGATGGGTTCACCAAATGATTTAACAAATATTGAATTTGTAAAACCCTAATTACAGAGTCATGTATGATAAATAAATGCTAAACAACTTGCTAGAATGTAGATGACATAAGCAATAAGCTAAATAAATGTAAAACCCTAAGTGCAAGAGAGAAAGAATGACTTAGTTGATTCACACTATCCAGGAACTATTCTAGATAGGAAGGTTAATGAACATGAAGGGCAAATTGTCACAACCAGCATAAAAAAATCTTGAACTGCTTGGATGAGTTGGGACTAGGGCACACAACCGGAGGGGCAGTGCATAGGCATCGGGACCTCTGTTAGGTGCATGTGACTATGCAGGAGCTCAAAAATTGGTTTTTCTTGTGTCACACAAGTGTCACTAACCTTCACTTTTGGTCTCTTGTATGTCGTTGGATGATCACCAAATTTTCTTGTAACTTGCAAAGAGATGATGAACCTGCAAAACCCTCAAACTACATCAAATCCCAAAAATAAAATATGCAAATGGGAGTCGAATGACCCCAACGGCCACTCAACTAAGTGAACTTAAGACCGAGTGTTATGTACATCTTAGACTCCATGTAGTTCTTGTGAGTGTGTGATAGAATCATTCCCTAAAAATCCCTTGTGCAAGTGTACTTGATAGCGGGTGATATCTAGATGTATCAATGTAAATAAATGTGTGGATGGAAAAATGAACTTCCCTTCCTATGCGTGTATGCAGAAAATGTTGTCCCTTGAATGAGTGCTAGATGGATGCCTTTGATGCTCTTAGATGCCTTTGGATGTAACCTTAGGTGATGATAATAGATGCTTAGAGCTTAGTCCTTTATTTTAGCCACATAGCTTTATATTTATATGATTACCTTGTTTGAATTTTGTAATTGACCACTAAAAGGTTGGGATATAAGAAAATAAGATGCCAAAAGATAAAAGAATCCCAAAAAGAGCGAGTAAGATAGAAAAGGGTTAGGGGTGCCTAGAAGGACGAGGGTGCACAGGCACCGCATTCTGGCTAGGTGTTAGCATCTCGAAGTCATGGAAGATAAGGCAATAAATTTTAGATTGGGTTGGGTGTGTAAGACTACAGAGAAAGTAAGAAAGACAAAAAGAGACCAAAGACAATAGTCAATTACTATTTTTCTCGCTTAGCAATCATATGAGTGCAAGTATGCCTTTAGGACCTAGAAATGTACCCAAATGTGTGATTTTGTGTCTACATGTCCAACTCACTCAATTTGAACTAGCTCGCTCCACTCAAGTTCTAGAACCCTACAAAAGAGGAAGCAAAATTAAACATACAATTAATGAATTCAAGATCTAACTATTCAAATTTATTCCCCCTTAAATTCATATTCAAACAAGCCAATTACACATACCAAATCAACTTACTAAATCAAGAAAATGCATTCATTTCCTATAACTTATTCAAAGTTTGATCCAAAATCCCATTGAACCCTAGTCATTTTCATTCCTGTTGTCATTGATGTCCAGTGGCATTGATAGCAAAAAGAGTGAATGGTGAAGTAAGACTCGAAAGAGGCATGAAGGTTGATTAGTAGTGTCATCTCACAAAGAGGTTTTAGGTGGTTCCATGAAGTGTCAAGCCATGAAAATAAGATCTTAGTGGTAAGTGTGCATATTCAAGTAAGTAAGGTGTGTGATGAGTTCTCCCAAGGTGTTCAAACATGATGACAGTGATTGATAGGTGTTTCAGAGGTGTATAGTGGTCTCTGGCTAGTTCATTGTGCATTCAAATTGGTTTCAAGATGATTTAAGGACACTGCAAGCTTAGATAGTGAGATAGGAACACACTCGGGGTATTGAAAACGTTGGTACATTTGTATCAATTTATTTAGAGGTCTAAAATTCATTTACATATGTCCTAAGTGCTCACAAAGTCTCTATGGTAAAAGCAAAAATTGGTACTTCAAAAATTTGGAGAAATTTGAGTATTTTATCTTTTTAGTGTATTGTGGATATTTGTAGTGTGGATGGAACTAGTTCCCCACAAGGGTCTTAAGGTTGCAGGCCAAAGGGTTAAGTGTTTTGTGGATTGGGTGAGAGATGCGGGTACGGGGGGACCCCAATGGCATTGTTCCTCCTTGGTTGGTGTTCTCCGCAAGCTTGCTCAAACCGAAAGGTGAAGGAAGTAGTTCATCATGCGGATCGGGAGAAGCATGCGGGCACAAAGGCCCCCAACAAAATAGTTCCTTATGGGTTGGCATTCTCCACATAATGGTTGGAGCCGAAAAACAAAGCAAAGGGGAGTATAGTGCGGAAGATTAGTGAGTCGAAAGAACTTAAGGATTTTGGAACTGTTCCATGGGATAACTCGTTCTCTCGCATGCCATGATACCCGAAACCCAAAGAAATGATTAAGTGCGGGATTTTGGAGAGTCGATGAACCTTGCAAATGTGAAACAAGTGCCATGAGAACCCAAGTTCCCTGCAATCCTTTATGATCCGATTAACAAAGGAAAGGTAAAGTGCGGGAGAAAAGAGGTGTGAAAGAACAAAGAAAAGGAGGCTCGTGTTCCTTTGTCTGCTTATTCCTCGAAACTCGAGTTATCTAATTACTAAAGGGAATAATATAATGGATTTTTAAAAGGTTATAAAGTGCGATATAGTGTGGACTGATAATGTCAATTTGGAACATCAGTGCTCCACGAACCCCTCGGACCCGCATTGAGATATATTTCGCTCCACATGTCCATTTTTGAATTTTTTGGACTTTTTGGAAAGGTGATTCCATCATCTATACCATGGAATAGAAAAATCCAAATTTTAAGGAATAACTTGATCGTGACAGCTTAGTTTAAGTGAAGATAATTTTAGAAGGATGTTAAAACCGAAAAATCATGAGTCGGAAAAACAATTATGATGATCTATTTAAGATGAATTTCGAAATCATAAGAGGTTGATGAGAAAGAGCATAGATACATGCTAAAGGAGTCATTGCAGAGACAAAGAGGAGATAGTGCTATCAAATGAAGACCTATTGATTGAAAGAGAGGGTGATGATAGAGCTCTGAAGAAAAATCAGATAACCAAATCCAATGAATGCTTGAAGAACTAAAAAAGGGAGGTAAGGAGAATGTTAAATATTTGAGCTTGAAGAGTGAGTAATGAGAGCAAGAAAAAAGTGATCATAATCTATTATATAAGCAATATAGGATCTATATGATCAAATTATTTGTAATATCTTTCTAAGTGGGTGCTTAGATCATAAGGGGTGGGTGCTCCTTGTAAGTTGCAGCTTGTTAAACTAGCTAAGTGGGTGCTTAGCTTTCTTCAAGTGGGTGCTTGAAGATTTTGAAGTGGGTGCTTCATAGGTTGAGTGGGTGCTCAACAAAACCAAGATCATTGTATGCTTTGGAATTGGTGTTCCTAATAAAGCCTTGGTTTCAAAGTGGGTTTTCTCCCTTTATGGGTTTCCCACTATAAATTTTGTGTTGTGAGTTATTATCTTTTTGTATGTGCTTGATCATATGTTCATGTTATAGCTCTTGTTCATAATACAAAAACTTTGAAATTGAAATTCTCTAAAGTTTTTGATTGGCACTAATTCACCCCCTCTCAGTGCTTGTGATTTCCAAAAATCCATGGTCTCTCCCTCAATTATTATTAAGAGGCTCATCCCTTCAAAAATCATCTCTTGGAAGCTTAAGGCATTTGCAACATTACTCTGCCTAATTTCCATTCAACTTCACGCATCGTTAGGTTGCCCATTTGATCAAAAAATTCATCCATTGCTCATAGCACATCATTCTTCCATTTGGAATTAATCTTGGAGCATCCATAAACAACTCATCAAAGGAGATTCAACAAGTGTGGTACTTCATTCCACACTTCATCCATCTCATCTGAGGTTGTAAGAGAACATGAAGAAGGATCAAGTTTGTTTGTATTTTTGTTTCTTTCATTGTTTCAATTTTCCTTGTACACAAGTGCAATCCTTTTAAATCCTATTCCATATTTTCATTCAATTACGTCACACATGTTATTATAATTACTTTGATTATCTATACATGATTTAGAATTTAAATGTTTGTTATAATTTAGTGTAATCTAATCTTATTTCATATCTACACATATTGTTTAATATTTTGATTAGAATAAAACCTAATATTTGCATTACAATATTGTACATATATTCTCTCGTTTAATTAAAATTGTAAATAATTAATTCTTATTACAATTAATTGTAATCTATTTATTACAACTAAAAACTATAAAATTCATATTTTTCAAACACATTCTCTCAAATATAATAGTGCATTAATACTTAATTATTACAACTAGCAATAGGGGAAATGAATACCCTTTTATGCCGAAGGCATTCTCAAAATTATTTATAAGGGAATGCTATCGGTTGGTCCTGAAAACCCGTATTGTCCTTATCATCGTAAATCCAACAAAGGCAATATGATTTCATCTAAATTAAATTAAACCTTTTATTTCATGATAACTATTGTAAGTAATGATATACAGGTAATAAACTACATTAATTGCAAAGCAATAAACATGCAATAATGTGAAACCCGAGAAAATGAGAGAGGGAAGGTGACTTAGCCGACTCCATGCAACTTAGAGGTAATCTAGAGTGAGTAATTGTTAGAACAAACTGGAAATAATGTCGTCAAGGCTCACCGAGGGTTCAAAACTTAGAACTAGATAGATGTAAGCTCCCACGGGAGGGCAAGAGTCCCTGGGCACTAGTGACTAAATTGGGTGCTAGTGTCTACTCATATGCTCGAGTTTTGATCTATTATGGGCTAAAAGAGCTTCGTTGATGGTCTTCTTTTGTCATTTTAGTTTCACTCCAATGTCATCGGTTGTACATGTAACTTACAAAATAGATAACTAGTTGTACATGCCCACAAACCACATCAAATCTAATAAATAAGATGCAAAATGTGGAGTCGATCCTGACCTCGATGGTCACCCAAAGAGTGAACTTACGACTCGAGTGTTGCACTACATCTCGAATCTATGTAGTTTTGTGTGTATGTGTGTGTAATGATGCCTTAGGTTTCCCTTGTGCAAGTTGCATTATGATAGCAGGCTAGATCTAGATTGCTCCAAGTATGCAAATGTGTGTGATGGAATAAAATAAACTCCCCCTCCTATGTTGTGTATGCAGATTGATGCAACCCTTGTCCCTTGTATGAGTGTGCTAGATGTATGCCTTGTAATGCTCTTATGTCTTTGTGTAAGCTTAGGTGAATATTTTATTAAAATATGAAAGCAATGATTACTACAATGATATACAATGAAATATAGATGTTAGGAAATTTATTTGATCTAATTATGAAAGTAAATGAGAGAGATAGGGCACTTACCTTGATTTTGTTTATCCCAAAGTATGCCCGGACTGGACAAACTAATGGAACAAAAACTCATATTGTTGTGATCCCACTCAAAAAAATGTAGAGGTGTTAGAAATTCCTAGACATAGGTGCTTGGGTAGGAGCAAGGGTACCTATGGGCACCCTAGACCTCTGGTGGCGTTGTAGTCTATAGAAAAGGTTAGAATCTAGTTTCAACACTATCACTATGGTTTTTCACTTATTCACCTTTGATCGATTGTGTGTCACACTTTGACTTCCAGAGTACCTATAAATCTGTAATACAAAAACCTCCTGCAAAACCTAAAAATACATCAAATCCTAAAAAAGAAATATGCAAAATGAGGGGTCGACTATCCTTAGCTATCAAACTAGTGAACTTATGACTAAGCGTTGCACTACATCTCATACCTAATGTAGTTCTATGTGATTGTGTGTGTAATAGTGCTCCTAGGTTTCCCTCACACGATGACGCCAAGATAGTAAGCGGTAGCTAGATAGAATGTAAATGTGTGGATGGAAAAATGAACTTCCCCTTCTTATGCAATGTGTATGTAGAGTAATAATCCCAAAATGCAATCCCTTTGATATGTAGATAGATAGCCCTTGATAAAAATTTCCCCCTTATAATGGTATGTATGTTGTGTTTATATAGGGATCTCTTGCTTGAATTTCGACACTAATGACCCGACATGCCGACTAGTACCTTGGGATATGAGTGGGAAAACTGAAAATACCGACCTCAAATGCCAAAAATAATATCAAAATAAAGAGGACACAGAGCGCCCTAGGATGGACAGGAGCACCTAAGCCCTAGTGTCTAGTCCTGGCACTAGTGTCCAGAGACAACTAACGACAAATATGTGAATATTGGGAGATAGGGATCCATGTGACCTAACCAGAACTAGGTGTATGAGTGACAAGTGTGAAAGATGAAAGCAATAGAAACAAACAACATAAGTAGATGGACTTGGAAGTGTGCCATTAGTGAATAATTTTCTTACTCAAGATTATGCAGGAGCATCATGAATATCTTGTATGAATTATTTAACTATTATTTTGAGAAGAATAATAAGACACTAGGGGGTCAGTAGGAAGTCAAGAAGAGTGTCAAATTTCAGTCCATGTGTGTATAGTTTGGGAATTTTGAATAAGTCTTAAGTAATGAGAAGTTAAAATGTGTATTGAATAAGTCAATTATATGTTACCTCCATGTAAAAACAACTCATGTCAGTGTAGGTGGAGGAAGTTAAGATATCCTCTTCAACCAACCCATGATATATGACAAGATTTAGTGGAACTAAGTTAGGAAGGTTAGCTTATTCTAGCTTGAGTGGATCATTCTTGAAACATAGTCAATTAAGCTATAAATCATGCAAGGATGATACGGATAAAATTCAAAGTGTGTGTAGTCATAGAAAGAGTTAGAATACAGATTGTGTTGGGTGGAAGGAGCCATGAATGCTCATGAACAGCTTGAGGTATTATAAGTCACATCTTGTTAATTAAAGTATGAAATATTGAATGCATATAACCTTGTTGATGTTTATCATTTGAGTGGATGTTTGAATGTGATAAATTTGTAGCTTTGTGCTGATATCCTTAATAATAGAGCATGATAGATATTAACCTAAAGTATGCATGATCCATAGTTTCATATACATAAGAAATCCATGGCTTTGAGGAGTTAATTGTGGTGTACAAAGAGACAAGGTATGAACTAGGGAAGAAGATAAAATTCTTTCTACTCATCCAATCAAGCTTAAAATTTCAATAAATCTATGTCCCATTTAAATGACCAATCACAAAAAAATCAGCCTCTAATTCCACATGCAGATAAAGATATCAATAACATAAATTTTTTGTTGATGCACGTGAATTGTTTGACATAATGACCGAATGGGAAAATCAATGTAACTTTTGATTTATTAAATCAGATTAGATAAAATTTGGAACATGTATTACTTGTATGGGCATATAAGAGCTGTTGAAATTTTAGATTAATTATACATGCGCATAAAAATTTATGAATGACAAAAATTTCCAGTCGTATAGACAAAAACAAGGTACAAATTTGTGTTATTTTCTTATTTCTTTGTTGAAATTGATAATTCAAGTTATTGAATTAATGGAGACCATTAATGAGGGAAATTAGAATGCTCTCATGAAGAAATAAAACTCATATGTCCTCATGAAAAGGGGAGGTAGTAGATATTAATGAAAGACTATAATATAAAGATGTACAAAATCAGGACTAAACTAGTCATCGAAATACAATTTTGAGAGAGGGTTGATTTGGGTAGAGAGAATATGATTGAGATGCATGACATGTTTAAATAATATGAATGAGTTACTTGATAATTTTTGCATGGTATGTGAATGTTTTGATTGAATTCCTATTAACAAGTAAAGAGAAGGTTTGTTGAAGTCTTTATTTGAAACTGTAGAAGCAAAGAATCTCTTGTAAAGATAATGATTAGTTAATAGTTTAATGCACCTTAGAATCAATACTTTTTATACAAGATTTGGATTATTTAAAAAAACAATACAAATAAGGACTTGTTACAAGTTATGAGCCTACTACATGGACTACATGATAGTGATCGTCGAATCTTGGCATAAAGGTAAGTTTGAAATTTGAGCCTAGGCATCACAAGATCCATATATAAAACAACATACTTGGTGTTGTAGTAAATAGTAGTAAGTGCATGATTTTGTGTCTACATTTTCCCCCATTATTCTATTTGAATGAAATTCAAGTAGTGTAAAGGGAGTAAGTAACATACCTAGAAGAAGTCCGGAGAAGCCTTGTTGCGAAGTACACGCAGAATAACAAACTATAGCGTGATGAACCATGGATCGGTGTGTCGATCCATGTGGCGTAAGAGATACAACAAACCATTATGAGAAGCACTAAGAGAGATTGATGATTTTGATTTTGAGTGATTGAATATTTCAATTTTTTTCACCGATGGAGATTTATTGGGATAGGAAGTGATCGGGCTCCGAACCTAATTTTTCATGTGTGAAAAACTAAGGATCTGTGCATCCCGCTGCTGAGGAGGAGATTGTAGGGAGAGAGGTCTAGTTTTACCCTCCAACTTTAACTACATCCTCAAAAGGTCTAGCCATTACAAATGGACAAAGACCAAATTTTGTTCATTTCAATTTGTTTCGACCAAGTGAGAATAACCCATATAGGAGCAATATAGGAAAGGTAATAACATCTCATTTCCCTACTCCAAGGGTTAAGCGGTATGTATGAGATGGTTTCCATATTAGGTCATATGGAAGCAGTAGAAAATATAAAGATAACTTCCCATGTTAGGTCATCTAGGAAAGTGGTGATGTAACTCCCAAGTTAGGTCATCTAGGAGAAGTGTGTTATGTTTGTGTGGATTGATTGATGTGATTCAAATAGTAGAAGATTTGTGTTTGAGATTTGAATGTGTTTGATTGATTACTCATGGAGATATTTTACATTTTTTCCCCTATATTAGGTCATTAGGGGGAATTGGTAGAAAATGGTGTGAAATGTCGCATGATGTACGAGTAAATTTTCAATAATGATGAATTAGAAATGTAGAATGATCACGTAACGATGTGAGGGGAATTATAGGATGACCCCGATTGTATGCCCCCTTTTGGGTAAAGGGAGAGTGATGATGAGAATGAACATTGAGCCAAAAGTAAATGTGTGATGATGTAATTGTGATTGAAGTGTCATATAGGAGATGTTGTAAAATTATGTGTATATTGAGTTGAGTTGTGTCGAGTAGGAATATAGTGTTTGTGGAATGTTTATGATATGATAGTAAGTGGAATTCTAAAGAGAATGGTGTAAATGAGACAAGAATCAGAGTAGTGATGCTCAAGATACAATTGAAATCGTGTGATGTGTATTAGTTAGGAGAATGGGTGCAAATAGTGACTATAACGAGGTAGGTAATTGAAATTTACTATAAATAGTAATAGGAAAAAGTGAATAAGTATTTCATTTGATCATTGCACAAGTGTGAATTTGAGCTCTAAGTGTGTGAGGATGTCACAAGAGTCATAGCACCACAATTGAGTCATTTCGAGATAGTGGCGGCGGTTGTGGCGTCACGTACGACAGTTGAGCTAGTAAGTGTGATTTTTTCAAAAATTGTGTTGAAATTAGTTGTTTTCCATAAATTTTGGTATTTTTTTTTAGTTTCTAGGCATTTCTAACCCGGGGCTAGAGCGGCGAAGGTGCTTACAACCTTTGGGACACCATCATCTAGATATGGGCGCTAGTGACCTCGCTCTCCGGCGATGGTGACCAAGAAGGCATGTTTTAAGCTAAGAATGTTGTGAATTAAAATTTGATTGTTGTTTATGCTTTTGTTAGTTGTTTTTGCATGTATATGAGGTATTGATGTCATTTGTGTTGTGTTGTGTTGTGTTGTGTGTTGTTGTGTGTTGTGTTGTGTTGTGCAAAGAGATATTCATTCGTGGGAGTTTCGTGGTGGTCATCATTTGAGCACATTGTTAGGATTGGGTTTGTTAGATGATGAGTGGGATGTACTAGACCATGTTGGCTTGCGGCACATAACGAGGATGGGGGATGTGCCCCATAATATGTCGATGATCACCGCATTATGCGAGAGATGGTGTGCATATACTTGCACATTTTGGTTTCCTACCGAGAGATGACTGTGACTTTGGAGGATGTATATCACATATTGTGATTGCTTGTTGTTGGTGAGAGGGTTCAGGGATGGCTGCAAACGATACACAGAGACAAATGAGGGCCGTTAGGCGGTACTTTATAGGGACCCGAGTTCACACAAAGGTCCATATTAGTCTGGATGTTATACTTGAGGTCGGGGGATTCCATAATTGTGGGAATTTATTGTTGTGATTACTTCCTTAGTTGCATCTTATATAAAATACATGATATTTTTCATTATATAGGAGGATGGGATGAGATATGCTTGGGCACAATGTGTATTAGCCCATTTGTACAGGGATTTGTATAGGTTCACGTAGGAGGAGCATGGGGGTGGACTAGGGGCCACCACTTTGTTACATGTGTGGGCTTACAAGCATATTGCAATACTGAGGCCGTTTAGTGGGCCTCACGCGGAGTGGGTGAGGCCAGATATATTTGTTATGAGATGGGTAGGTGTGTGAAGTAGGAGGATGGATACTGATACATATAGATTGATGTTGGATCGCATGGGGCCAGGGATATTATTTGAGGCCATATCGAGACTATGGAGGATGGCCAGAGGATGTAGTGGAGCTTCGATGTATATGTCATACTATGTGGTTAGAGGACAAGTTTCCTAGGGTGGTGGAGATATTTTAGGGAGAGTGTGTATCATGACAGTTTGGCATGGCTTAAGATATACCCCCAAAGTCGTATATATGGGTGAGATCCATAAGGGCACCGAGGAGGGCTGGAACAAGACCAAGGCCCACAGGGGTGAAATTAGTACCCCCTGGTCTAGAGGAGTACAACACGGGCATAGGGCCAATACAGGTTGATGACACGGGGTGTACAGAGGCATATAGTGCATTATGGGAAATGCACCAATGGGTGTAATTATATCCAGTTGTCGATGCGGTGAGAGAACCATCGGTAGGAGTAGAGAGACATGCACCTTCCCCCGGTGGTGATGATGTGGCAGTGGCGAGAGAAGAGCATGATATATGTGTATGATAGTTGTGGATTATTACTTATTTGTTTAATTGTGTCGTATTGTGGATATGAACTAATGTAATGGTTTGGATTGTTGTAAGGGATGCTTATTGTTGTTGATTGTTGACACTTCGATCCACACATTGACGTGGAATGTTCCCACTAATGTGCTCATTGGAGGTGGGATACTAGAGCAAGTGGATGTCATTACGAGTGAGTATGTTCATTTGTTTGAGCTAGTGGCTACTTGTATTGTGTTATTGAGTGAGAGGGATGAGGCACAAGAGGAGACGTAGTGAGATAGAGAGGCCGCAAGTGAAGGTTCCTAGCACAGGATGTATTTATGAGGTTCGTTGAGCTACAAGTTCATTTTACAGAGCGGTTGATTGAATTGACTTTATTATGCAGGCATGGGGAGAGGTATAAGGGCCACGATTAGTGGTGCAAATTAAGCATCAAGCATCTATTTCTAGAGCTCTCGCATTTGTAGATAGTGATATTGATGTTCGAGATATGATGCATATGTATGTAGGGGCTTTCCCCCAAGAATTGTACTATGTAACTATGATATTTTGATTATATATAGAAATGGATGATTGTCATCATTGTATTGTGTTGATGTGTTATATTGATATATGATGTGTTGAGCATTTTTCATATGTGTTGATTTGATTTGTATTACATAGTTGTTAATGTTGACTAATGGATAATGATGTTTTTTGTCATAGATAGATAAGTGATGAGATAGTGTATGTGATAATAGATAGTGTATGAAATATATATAGTGTGATTGCTCCATGTGATAGATAAATGATGCAAAAGTATATTGTATGTATGAATAGAGATGTGATGAATGGTAAAGTATGTATAAAATGAATTATATAAGCAAGTATGTGAATGAGATGATCGTAAAAGTGTACCAATGTGCGTGTTAGTATGATGAAGAGAGGGGGAGAATAACGATGCCCCCAATGTGTGAATGATGAGGTTCATTTATAAAGACCCTCAATCGAGAGATTGAACTATAAAGCAAGACTGTGTCATCATGAAATGGTTTAATAATGCACGCTATATAGATAGATCGATGAAGTGTTTAGCATAAAAGTATAGAGGGGTTCTTATTATAATATATCCCTCAACAATCATGTAAGAACCATGAGAAAATGAGTGCGTCATTAGGTGGTGAGGTGAAAAAAATTACCTATTAAAGACCAAGCGGGCATGGAGCGGTGGAATCATGTGGAATGGAAGCAACATGAGTGTATGAACCAAACTAAATACTTGATTAAATAGTTCCAATGATTGGAGATACAACAAAGGGGGAAGCAAAAATTCTAACGGCTTAGGCAGCCAATGTGTAGGTGACGGATGAGATGGTGGTGCAATAGATGAATGAGATGGAGGGCGTTCATGAATAATGACCTATGGCAGTGGACAAGTAGTAACCTTAGAAGTGGGTGTAGGAGATAAGTGCACTGGAGTAATAAAATTCTTACGTGGAATTGGAGATATAGAACTCTCGCGAGAGCGAGAGCCAAAGGAAATGACACCCTTTTCTTCTAATTGTTGTAATTTATCATGAAGGGTACAACAATAATTGTCGCGATAGGCATTGATGCGATGACAGCGATACAATATGGTCGATCATGTTGGCATTGCAAGTAATGAGGTGGATGATGTTGATTAGAAGGTAGGAAAATTAAGTGCTTGTCAAGCAAAGCATACAAAGAAATTATGAGACCTAACATTATGAGAAAAGTGTAATGGATCTCGAGGAGGAGATGTAGAAGTCTTAGGCAAATACTTGTGGAAAGTGTACAACACTCTTAGTGTACAGTCTTCAACACATTCTCACATGAAAATAGGCTCCACAACCTAACAGTATGATGAGTCGTTCCTCCTCATTTTCAAATCTTATGTATCCCTTGTTGAACCGAATATCCACATTGTTCTTATAGCACCATGGGCACCCAAGTAATGTCTTTGGGAAATTGTCTCGCCTCAACTAGCACCAAGACTTTGAAGTCCCCAAAGAAACTTAGCTCCCTGAATGGTGATGGTTGCATCCTTTAAGACACCAATGGGTATTGCCTTCATTTTGTTTTCCATATATAACACATTTGAATATGGCTATAATGCAGTCTTCCCATCTGATGCCATACATCCAAGGTGAGAACATTGACTTTCGTGCCTATGTCAATGAGGATATTACTAAGGAGCCATCCATCCACGACCGCATTTAACGTGATCTCCCTATCATATTCAAGGATATGAGGGGGAAGGTTTACATGTAAGATCTACCTCTCATGCTCTTCTTCAAAGATGTGGTACCTTCTCTCTCAACCATGCCCATAGCAAGTGAATAATATTCTCTTGCCTTAGCATTTTACATACTTCCTTAACCTCATCCAGGTCATCCTTTAGCGCCTCGACCTTCCTTCTTTGCTCCTCCCTTCCGGAATGCTCCTTTGGACATTGGATTTCTCCTTGTAAACTTTGAATTACATCCATGGTTTCTTGATATACCTCCTTCTAATGCACAGGTCTGCAGTACTTCCCATGTACCACTTCTTCCCTCAAACTAGGTTCTTCTGCTTTGGTATTTCCTTTGCGCGTGGCCTCTACTCTTGTTGTTACCATAATAGGTTCCAAACCCGCATCACATGTCACCCGTGGCATTCATTGTGTGTCAACCTTCTTAATGCTTACCATCAGCAGCACCCTTGTCTTTCCTTTCTTTGATTCATATGCTCAAACAACTCAGGGCACTCCTCATACTTATGTTTCTTCCCATACCATGAGCACTACAATAAGTCTAGGCATTACGCTTGTTGTGGTCTGTAGACCCGTAATTAAAACAAGTTCCACATGGGAACTCACTTCTTCCTCCTCTATGGTTACCATGACCACAAAATCCTCTGTGAAA
Source organism: Taxus wallichiana var. yunnanensis (assembly GCA_018340775.1). Classification (NCBI taxonomy): domain Eukaryota; kingdom Viridiplantae; phylum Streptophyta; class Pinopsida; order Cupressales; family Taxaceae; genus Taxus; species Taxus wallichiana. The sequence goes on from CM031240.1 coordinate 758,281,651, forward strand.
TCCCCTTCCATGCATGCCTCCATCTGCATGCTCCTCATAATGGTCGTCATCATTCTTAGAACTACTGGACAAGGCTAGTTTGGTGCACACCCTGACAAATGGCCTCATGGATATGATCAATAAGCCTACAATCCTTAGTATCATGGGTCGTAGAGGTGTAGATCTTACAATAGCAAGACACATTCTTCCGCATCACACGCTGCAACAAGGGACATCTACTCACATCATGGTCCCCATGACAAATCTCATAGTCTACTATTACGGCGCGTACTGTCTTCCGAGGGCAACTATCCTTGACATGCCCCTCTACTTCATAATTTGTACACCATATACCACTACGAGTCTCATGGGATGAGTTTGCAGACAACTTCTCCACTGCTTAGCCATAGCAGCTGATTTGAGCCTCCAGGAATGGGCTAACACCAATATCAACACTTCCAATAGCTTCGGTGCATAAGGTGGCTTCTAACACCTCGCACGGGCCTATGAAAGTTTTATGAGATAAATCTCTTCTAAATGGAGTTATCAACCCCCTAACAAACCATTGAGCATGTTGTGAAGGGTGAAGGTCATATGATGATTTTGACAAGAGAGTCTTAAACCGCGCGTCATACTCCCACACACTCTCTGCCATTCCCTATTAAATCTCCTTCAGGGCATTGATGCTCTTATGTTCAAACTCAGGGAGTGGAATTCTGCCAAGAAGGCATTCTTTAAAGTAGTATAATCCACCATTGTTTAAAGAGGGTCATATTTCCTATACTAGCTATGTGCACACCTCCTCGCAACGTCGCTGCAAACTAACTGGCCTTCTGTTCTAGGGTTGTGATCCCCTTTACGAGCTATAGCAACTCACGCTTGTGAACATGCTCTGCAACATCTTCAATACCCCTATAACTGAAAAATGTAAAGACATCTCAAAGAAGACTTGAGGGGGTGGAGCCCTTGTCCTTCGGCTTGAGCCTTGGTTTCCTCTCGGTGTTTCCTCCTCCGCTAGATCCACTAGATCCACCAGTCCACTAGGTCCTATTCCTCTCGACCCACCGTGTCCCGTAGTGGTAGGGCCAAGGGTCCCCAAATTTCAACCGAATTAGGTGTCAACGGTATGTGATAATGCCCCACTACCAATAGTGTACCCCATGCCACTCCCAGACGTGAGACTGAAGGCTTGTGTACTTTCTCCTTGTCTAAAATCCTCTCGAATATTGGAATAGTATACATAGCCATAGAAGTGGGAAATGAGAAATTGTATCTCTTGGGTGTAATTATGTCACTTCCATCGATACCAAATGGGTCGTGATACTCGCCTTTGATCCGGAAAACCAAGCATAGGGGTTTGGTCACTAGGTGGGTTCGGATGTGTGTAATTGACTCTTCTCTCTCTACGTGACGAACTCTCATCGAAACCAAAGGGGTCTCTCTTACGTGATTTCCAAGATCGTGTAGTATAGACTCGCTCGTGTTTTATGTCCTCTCGTGTGAACATCAACACCTTCCCACAACATCTCGCCTCCATAGATCCATCACACTTGTAACCTTGCGTTGTCTAGCAATATCCCTTTCACACACTTCACTATACTTGAGTCGTCTCTCCTCCATTTCTTTCTCCTTTGTAATGTCTATCATCTTCCTCCACCTTAGCTTCCTCACCCAAAGTGTTCAAAATGGTTTAGCCGCCATCGAAATGCCTCTAAATTCAAGGTAATAATCAATATCTTCATAGCTAGAGGAATAAAGATGTAGAAATGATCCTCTGGACTTCGCAAAAACTCAAACTTAGGAATTTCTGGACAAGAATATGTAGAGATAGCGTACTCCAGAGTGTAGCTAGCCAACACACCTTTCCACCAATGATCCATAGCACGAGTCCACATCAGATCTACATCTTGCAGCCTCTATTATTCTCCTTAGGTCCACGCGCGTGATCTATAATACCAGCTTGATCTAAATACATATGCCGAGAGCCATTCATACAGATCTACTGGGAAGCAACATAAAAAAGTTTCATACAACTCATGGTAGAAGTTCTCTTCTACCCATCTGTGTGCATCAAACTCAAGTCCAGTGTTGAATCTCTAAGAAAATTCATTCTCTATGCTTTTGAACCATGATTCAACACTTTCCAAAGTTAGGTGTTCTATCATCACTCATTGCACAGATCATGATGTATGTCATTTCCCTCTACAACTTCAAAAAGAGGTCCCGGCAATGGAACCAAGATGTAGTCATTTTTACACCCACCAAAGGACAAGGGAATCCCATGTGTGTCGACCTATCACCCAACGGGTGTTGGGCGCTCACCTGAGGCACACGCGGCACCGAGTCTCTCTTTTATGTGAGTTGAGTGGGAAATCATCATCTATGATCCAAACTTTAAAGGAAGTGAGTGGGAATGAAACATGCAAACATCATAGAGCTCATAATGGCTCTAGATCATTGCAGTCATTACAGACAGAGATACTTTAACAAACTTAAAGAACTAAAATAGAACAAAAATAAAATGCATAGGAATTCATATTCATCTTATAAACAGACATGAAAATGAACTATGAAGAATCATGTATGAATTCAAACCAAGAAGGATCATATTCAATTAACTTGGTAACCTCATTACATTCATTAGACTTACTACAAAACACCACATTATGGCAAACCGAAGTCATGCATCATAACTAGGATCCATATCATTTAGCTCTCAAAAATAAATTTTATAACCCCAATCCCTTGATACATCCTTCTCCTATATTTAATCTACCCAACCCAAACAAAGTTCCTTGCGGCATTTTTGTAGAGCTCCACTCCTTCCTCTCTCTATACCTGATTCCACCTCTACCACCACCATCACTTTTCTTCTGTAGGCACTCGTATATATAGGCATCCCGAAGTGCCAACTCATCCTTCTATGGCCTCAAATCCATCGCCAAGTGTCTGAATGTGGTCCTCCATGGGAGCATGATCCATCAAGCCCAGGCTCTCCACTTTTGTCATGATGGTCTTCTAGGAGCTTCCATCACATGACATATTCCTTCCTAGGCCAACCTGTCACCAGGCTGGCATCTTATCCACTCTGCATGTGTAGTCGGTCATGCTTTTCTCATGTCCTGCCTGATACACCAAATATGGCTAAGTCCCGAGACCTTGTCTTCCGGTGTGCAACACGGCCCTTTTAAAACCCTCCTAGAACCCTACCTTGTGCACCTTCTCCTTGCGTACCCATCCTTCAACCTAGGCCTCGCGCACCCATGCACCCCTATGTACTTAGTCAATATTCCGGGGCCTAACACAACTTTCTATCCTTTACTCCCTCATACATCAGGTGCGCTCTTTCCTTTACACACTTTTTACTTCCTTATACATGCATTACTCTGATTTTTCACATACATGACTTTGACTACTTTTTTGCTCTTCTTTTACAGGTTTATCCTTATACGCAATAAGAAGCAACTCACATTAGCAAGCACAAGCTCCAACAACATGCTACTATACATACACTTCACCCCTAGGGTCTACCTCCCTTTCCTAGTTTCCACGCTTCACATTACGATCACTTCACACTTCACTTGTCCACTCAACATGCTATTGGCTACACTCTTCTCTACATGATTACAAGGTATGCATCTTCTATCTACTTTATACTATTGAGTATTCACTCAACAAAATAAAGTGGGGGAAAATGTAGACACAAAATCTATGCACTTGGGTACATTTCTAGGTCCTAAAGCATATTAATGTATACATGATTCCTAAGCAAGAAAACTAGTGGTTGACAACTCCTTTTGGGACTTTTGTTTTATCTCTTACATTCTTATTGGTCTTACACATATTACAAATTTTACCAATACTATATTGATTTATCTTTTATGGCCTCAAACACTAACGCCCAGTTAAGACATAAGTGCCCAGGTACTCCTAACCTTCTTTATCTTATTCTTATTCTTTTGGGTCTCTTTTACCTCTTGGTCACCTTTTAGTACTTTGGGTTAGCCTTTCAGTTGTCAATTACAAAATTAAAACAAGGGAATCATATATATACTTAGTTACTTCTTCTAAATCAGGGGCCAAGCACTATAAGCATTATTTATCATCACCTAAGCTTACACAAAGGCACAAGAACATCACAAGGCTTACATCTAACACACTCATACAAGGGACAAGGGTCAGATCAATCGCATACACAACATAGGAGGGGTGTAGACAAAAATCATGCACTTACTAATATTTACTACACCACCAAGTATGTTGTTTTATATATGGATCTTGAGTAAGAAAATTATTCACTTATGGCACACTTCCTAGTCCATCTATTTGTGTTGTTTTTTTCTAGTGCTTTCATCTTTCACACTTGTCACCCATACACCCAGTTCTGGTCGGGTAATAGGGATCCCCGTCTCTCGATTCACATATTTGTAATCAATTATCTTTGGACAATAGCACTCAGGTGTTCCTGTCCATCCTAGGTGCTCGCGTCTTCTTTATTTTTGATCTATTTTTGACATTTGAGGTCGGTCTTTTTAGTTTTCCCACTCATGTCCCAAGGTACTAGTCGGCATGTTAGGTCATTAGTGTCAAAATTCAAGAAAGAGATTCTTATATAAACACAACATAAATACCATTATAATGACGGGGAATTTATATCAAGGGCTATCTATCTCCATATTAAAGGGACTACATTTTGGGCTTATTACTCTACATACACGCTGCATAGAAAGGGGAAGTTCATTTTCCCATCCACACATTTGCATTCCATCTAGCTACTTGCCCATTATCTTGGTGTCATCAACACGAGGGCAGCCTAGGAGCACTATTACACACACAATCACATAGAACTACATTGGGTGTGAGACGTAGTGCAATGCTCAGTCATAGGTTCACTAGTTTGACAACCGAGGACAGTTCGACCCCTCATTTTGCATCTTTATTTTTAGGATTTGATGTATTTTTAGGGTTTTGCAGGAGGTTTTTGTATTGTGGATTTATAGGTACTCCAACAATAAAAGTGTGACACATAGGTGATCAAAGGTGAATAAGTGTGAAACCCTAGTGATAATGCCAAAACCAGATTTTGACCTTTTCTGAAGACTACAATGCTCAACAGAGGTCTAGGGTGCCCGCAGCACCCTACTCCTACCAGTGCCCGTGTCCGGCATTTCTAGCACCTTTGCATTTTTCTCGAGCAGATCACGATAATCTGAGTTTATGTTCCATTAGTTTGTCTAGTCTAGACACACTTTGGGATAAGAAAAATCAAGGTAAGTGTCATATCTCTCTCATTTGCTTTCATAATTGGATCAAAAAAATTGCCTAACATCTGTATTTCATTGTATATCATTGTAACAATCATTTCTTTCATATTTTAATAAAATATTCATATTTTATTGAATCATTTTGGTGAACCCATAACTTAGAACTCCTTCCCCTAGGATATACTACAATCCTAATGGCTAAGAATATATCTTCTCGCTCCGAGGAAAGCTATGCCTCATGTGAGTGTTAACCCTATTTATGATGAAATAACTATAGTTGAACTTCACACTCTCTATCACAATACTACTCTTTTAGATGATACTCAAAGACAATTGTTGGCCAATGAATGTAATATTCCTACTAGCTTTGATCATTCTACCATTAGCATTGTTTATGATCACTCCTTGTTATTATGTGAGCAAGATGCATCCTCCACCTTCTTTTATTTCTACTGAAACTCTAGATGAGGTTATTATCGATTTTTTTGGTCTTGATTGCAATAGTACAGATAAAACACATGATGAAAATGTACATGTGCATGATGTTGTTTCTAATACTAGTCAGGATGATTGTATAGTTGCATCTCATACTCCTTGCATTTTTAAAATGCACCTTTGCATTTTTCCTGAGCAGATCACGATAATCTGAGTTTATGTTCCATTAGTTTTTCTAGTCTAGACATACTTTGGGATAAGAGAAATCAAGGTAAGTGCCATATCTCTCTCATTTGCTTTCATAATTAGATCAAATAAATTGCCTAACATCTGTATTTCATTATATATCATTATAACAATCATTGCTTTCATATTTTAATAAAATATTCATATTTTATTAAATCATTTTGGTGAACATGTAGCTTAGAACTCCTTTCCCTAGGATCCACTAAAACCCTAATGGCTAAGAATATCTTCTCCTCCTAGGAAAGCTATGCCTCATGTGAGTGTTAACCCTATTTATGATGAAGCAACTATAGTTGAACTTCACACTCTCTATCACAATATTACTCTTTTAGATGATACTCAAAGACAATTGTTGGCTAATGAATGTAATATTCCTACTAGCTTTGATCATTCTACCATTAGCATTGTTTATTATCACTCCTTGTTATTCTGTAAGCAATATGCCTCCTCCACCTTCTTCTATTTCTGTTGAAACTCTAGATGAGGTTATTATCGATTATTTTCTTGGTCTTGATTGTGATAGTATAGATAAAACACATGATGAAAATGTACTTGTGCATGATTTTGTTTCTAATACTAGTCAGGATGATTGTATAGTTGCATCTCATACTCCTTGCATTTTTGAAAATGTTTCTAGTGATTCTAAGGATACATCTCATACTAGTGTTTCTCCTACTTCATTGTATATTGATGATATGCTTGATGAAATCCTTGCATCTCGAGTCTTTATCTGATATTGATGATACACATACTAGTAACAACTCTACTTCTCTACATACTTGTTGAATGTGAATTCTCTACTCGCTTTCATCTTCTTCTAGAGATTGTGTCTAGTAACATGCATGTTGATTCATCTCCATCTATTGCTTCATCTCCTAACAACTCTTTCAATGTTATTCCTAATGCTTCTATTGATATTCCATGTTCTTCACCACAAGTTACTTCTTCTACACCTACACCTACTATGCCTATAACATCGACATCCTCCACTTCTTCTTCTAAAATTCCTATGATCACTCATAATGGCAAGCTGCAACCACTCAATACACCATTCACATCTTCTACCATTCCTTCACATGATATCTTATCACTCATGCATGTTGTTGGTCAATTACAATCTCAGTGTAATCTCTCACTCTTGAAAGCAAGGCCTATTATGCTTCTATTGATAAAAATTCTTTACATGGCAATCCTATTCCAAAAATATTCACAATTCAACATTCCCTAAGGATTTCATTATGCCTACCTTTTCATGCTTTGATGGTACTGACAATCCATATTTGCATCTCAAGCATTATCATCTAGCTATGGATTCTTACTCCAATGATCAATTGTTGCTTAAAGCTTTTCGTCATAGTCTTACCGATGATGCTCTCTAATGGTACACACATCTACCTTTTGGATCTATTAGTACCTATTAGTGAGATGGAAGAGGCCTTCCTTTGCCACTTTATACTTAAGAATGGCCCTAGAGTCACATATGATCGCTTACCTGGCTTACATCAAGGCAAGACAAAACTTATTATTGATTACATTCGCATTTCAATGCTTGCATGCATCAAGAAGTCTTTCAACCCATCGATCTAAAGAAATAATTCACCTTTTTCATGGCTTGATTCCCGCTTTAAAACAACACTTGTAATATGATACATGTGAATCATTCACACTATTATGTTATAAAGTCATTGATTTAGAACAAGATCTCATTGCTACACATGTCTTAGATCCTCCTACTATTTTTGCTACTACTACATCATCTAGTTCTTCTCCTCTTCCATCTATTGAGTGTCCTCTAAGGTCTCCATCTCCTCCACCCCGCAAGCAAGTTTAGTCTTCTCCATCACATAAGTGTCCTTCATATACTCCATAGCGTCGATTCGCCAAGACTTCTACGCCTCCTCCTTGAGAGCCATTACACTTTTCTCATAATGTTAGGCCTCATAATGTGTTGCATGCTTTGCTTGACAAGTGTTTAATTTTCTTACCTTCTAATCAACATCATCCACCTCATCGCTTGCAAAATGTCAATGTGATCGACCTTATTGCAACTATCATCACATCAATGGCCATCGTGACAATGATTGTTGCACCCTTCATGATAAATTACAACAATTAGAAGAAAAGGGTGTCATTGCCTTTGCTCTCACTCGCAAGCAATCTATATCTCCAATTCCACGTAAGCATTTTATTACTCCAAAGGCACTTATCTCCTGCACCCACTTCTAAGGTCACTACTTGTCCACCACCGTAGGTCATTATTCATGCATGCCCTCCATCTCATTCATCCATCGCTACACCATCTCATCCATCACCTACACATTGGCTGCCTAAGCCATCAAAATTTGTGCTTCCCATTGTTGTATCTCCCATCATTGGCACTATTTAATTAGGTATTTAGTTTGGTTCATATGCCCATGTTGCTTCCATTCCACATGATTCCATCGCTCCATGCCCGCTTGGTCTTTGGTAGGTTATTTTTCACCTCACCATCTCACGATGCACTCATGTTCTCATGGTTCTTACATGACTGTTGAGGGATATATTACAATAAGAACCTCTATAATTTTACACGACACACATCATCGATCTATCTATCTAGTGTACATTATCAAACCATTTCCTGATGACACACTCTTGCTTTATGGTTCATTCTTGACTGTTGAGGGGTCTTATATAAATGAACCTCATCATTCACACATGGGGGCATCGTTATTCTCCCCTCTCTTCATCATACTAACACGTGCACCGGTACACTTTTACGATCATCATACTAACACATGCATGTCTATATCTAAATGGGTGTGGGGGAGTCGTAGAGAAGCATTGTCTTGTGAAAAGATATTCCAAATTGGGGTTTGGCAAGTACTAGGGAATAGGTTGAAAAGAGTATTCTTCTGAGGTTTGAGATTTGAACTTGGAAAAGATAAGAGTAGAACTAGAAAAGAAGGCCAAGGATTTAAAGGAGGAGTTAATTAGCGCTCAAATAAAAGCATGAACTCGTAGAAGAAAAGGCAAGGGTACACAAAGTACATAAGAAAGTAGAATCCATCACTGATGTCATTGTTTTGAAGCATCCGGACCTAGCACCACCCGCGCAAAAGTATGGATCTTCCCTTGAGTGCCTTGAAGACTTGACGCACATCCTCACCATGGAAAGACAACCTCTAGCCTTAAAATCTGTAAGAAGTAGCAACGCACCTAGAGAAGGAGGATAAATTAAAGGTAGTAGTAATCATGGCTAAATACAACAAAGTCCTTACTGATGTAAAGATTGTTGCCCATACTGCTGAGGCCGCATATGACAACTACGCAGACAGAGATAAAGTGGCGAGTATTCTGGTCGCCAACTATGAAGCAGAGCTTAAAGAGTTCCAAGAAAAGAACAAAGGAACAGAGCAGAGCGGGATAGAATCCTGGCCGAGGTTGAAAAGAATTCGAAGCTATTGAGGCCCTAAGGGGTACAATCAAGAACCGACTAAAGGAGCTATACCCATAGATTACTAGAAGGATGGACATGCTTGAAGACATGGGCAAGGAGTTGGAGAAAATTTTGACACTATGAACACTCAAGGAGATGGACTGAGTTTTTGGGAGGTAAGCACCCTAGTTAGCGACCTCTGCCAGAGAGCGCAAAATGAAGTCGATGCCTAGAACAAGTTGAGGCCGACTTGCAAAAAGATTTTCCTAGCTTGTTGCAATAATGCCATCACTTCCCCATTCTTCTTTCTTATTTTCCAAATTCTTAATCTCCTTATTCTTTTCCCAAGACGTTAAGTCTATCAGTAATTCTTTATTCTTTTGAGAAGTGTTCCCAAGTGGAGAACAGCATAGTGTGGGGTGATGTTGGGTCCCTGAATATCGACTGAGCACACAGGGCACATGGGCGTGCAAGGAGAAGGCATGCAAGGCAGTTTCTAGGAGGGTTTTAGAAGGGTCGTGTTGTATGCCTAAGACAAGGTCTCGGACTTAGCCATATTTGGCATATTGGGTAGGACACGAGAAAAGCGTGACCTCGATTGCACATGTGGAGTGGATAAGATGCCAGCTTGGCAATAGGTTGGCCTAGGAAGGAATATGCCATGCGATGGAAGCTCCTAGAATACCATCATGACAAAAAGTGGAGAGCTCAAGCTTGATGGAGCATGCTCCCATGGAGGACCACATTTAGACACTTGGCATGGATCTGAGGCCGCAGAAGGATGAGTTGGCACTTTGGGATGCCTATATATATGAGTGCCCACAGAAGAAAAGTGGTGGTGGTGGTAGAGGTGGAATCGGGTATAGAGAGAGAGGAAGAAGGAGCAGAGCCCTATAGAAATGCTGCAAGGAACTCTGTTTGGGTTGGGTAGATTAAATATAGGAGAAGGATGTATCAAGGGCTTGGGGTTATAAAATTTCTTTTTGAGAGCTAAATGATATGGATCTAGTTATGATGCATGACTTTGGTCTACCATAATGTGGTGTTTTGTAGTAAGTCTAATGAATGTAATGAGGTTACCAAGTTAATTGAATATGATCCTCGGTTCGGATTCATACATGATTCTTCATAGTTCCTTTTCATGTCTGTTTATAAGATGAATACGAATTCATATGCATTTTTCTTTCTGTTCTATTTCAGTTCTTTAATTTTGTTAAAGTATCTCTGTCTGTAATGACTGCAATGATCTAGATTTGTCATGAGCTCTATGATGTTCGCATGTTTCATTCCCACTCACTTCCTTTAAAGTTTGGATCATAGATGATGATTTCTCACTCAAATCACATAAAAGAGATACTCGCACCCGTGCATGCCTCGGTGAGCGCCCAACGCCCGTTGGGTGATAGGTCACATGCATGGGATTCTCTTGTCCTTTAGTGGGTGTAAAAAGGACTACAAGTTGTCCTATTGTGATTTGGAGATGCTTGAGGATTTGAGTGTCCTACCGCTAAGGGTGAGGTTTTGGGTGATCTCATGCCAAGAGCGAAGTTTTGGGTGATCTCACGTCAAGAGAATTTTTTTTTGGGTGATCTCAAACTAAGAGCAAGTTTTTTGGGTGATCTCACTCCAAGAGAAGAGTGTTGGGGAGAGAAGTATATTTTTTTCTCCATCCATCACGTTTCCCAAATAAGCACCACCGTAGATGGCACGCCCTTAATTCGTAATTAATTGTAACTCCGTTATAACCGAAGTAATTGCTTGACTAAATTGAGTAACTAGAGGCAAGTGTCTCACTCTGAGATCTGTATTGAAACCGTTGGAAACTATTTTAAACCGAGAAACTAACTCGATTTTTCCCCATCACACAAGCACTCACCGTTAATATCTATTGTTGGGCGATAGTGTTTGTTCTATGTTTTTGATCCAAGTTTGATTCTAGACCACTCTATAACTATGTGTATGTGCCAATTCTATATTGAATGATCTATTCTCGAGATTTGAGTTACTCAGTAAGGGTGATTTGTTGACCCAATAGATGCCCCCTCATTTGGGGTACATGTGACAACTATAGGAGAATGTGTCCCAAAGGAGAGGACCTCATATTTATATGTTTATTTGAGAGTGGATACCTGTAGGGGGTTGGGGATGTGCATGGTAGAAACCAAGGCACATACAAATAATGTAGGCTAGAAACAAGTGTTAGTATAAATGAACTAACCTGCAATAGAGTACAATGTGGAAAGAAACTATGAAGAAAAGAAGTAGACAATGAAAATTGGGTTACATACATGGGACATCGCTCATAAAGTCACAATACAATCGGGGCCAAAGTATCCATGAGTAAACAATGATTAAGCATGACATAAGGCATAGCCCGCAAAACAATAACAAGCAATAGTAATCAAGAAATGACAGATAACCATGGTTTTATAGATCCTGTAAGGAAAATGCTACACATGAAGCACCCGTTAGCATGTTATAAAGATAAGTAGTATGTCAAAGCATGTATATATCAATGGATAGTAAGTGATACCGATGAAAAGTAGTAAATAATGTAATAGTAGGACCTGTGATGTGTAGAGTATAAGAGCAGCAAAGGTAAATTCCCCAAAAGCCTCAGCGAGATTGGTAAAGAAGAGTGTCAGGCATCATGCATCGTGTAAGAATATGTAAAATTCCCACATTCACCTCAAGATACCAAGTGAACACACATGTGTGTATATAAAAAGATAATGGCATACTAAGTATCTAGCTAGGATACGAAACAAAGAGTAATATGTAAATAATATAAGCTAACAAGAGTAAATGCAACCAAGATGTGCAAAGGTTGTGTGAGTGAGATGGTGTGTTGTGATATGCAAGTGGTGAAAATGATAGGATAAGAGTTTCCCCCTAGTGGATGTGTGTGAGATGAGGTTCATTTAGAAATGTTCCCTCCACACCAAGTATGAGTCGTAGAATAAGAGTGCATCATCTGCAATGACGGTACAATGTGTGTACTAAAGATGTGAAAGTGCACATAAATTTTGATCGTGAAACATAGAGAAAAGTAGATGATGTGAGGTTCATTTAAGAATTTCTCCCTCAAAAGTCAAGTATGAACTATGGAACTAGAGTGCGTCATCGGGTAATGAAGGTGTTGTATGTGATTGAGAGTAGATGCTAGAAAGATGTATCATGAAACACAGAGTGTGAAGTGTAGATGATGTAAAGTTCATTTAATAATTGGACCCTCAACAGTCAAGTGTGAACCATGGAACTAGAGTGTGTCATCGAGTAATGACGGTACAATGTGTTTACCAAAGATGTGAAAGTGCATAGAAATGTTGATCATGAAGCACGAGAAAAAGTAGATGATGTGAGGTTCATTTAAGAATTGTTCCCTCAACAATCAAGTATGAATCATGGAACTGAAGTGTGTCATCGGGTAATGAAGGTGTTGTATGTGATTAAGAGTAGATGCTAGGAAAGATGTATCATGAAGCACAAAGTGTGAATTGTAGCTGATGTAAGGTTCATATAAGAATTAGACCCTCAACAGTCAAGTATGAACCGTGGAATTAGAGCGTGTCATCGGGTAACAAAGGTGTTGTATGTGATTACGAGAAGATGCTAGGAAATATGTATCATGAATCATAGATCATTAAGCATAGATGATGTAAGGTTCATTTAATAATTGACCCTCAACCAAGTATGAATCAGAAACTAGAGTGTGTCATCGTGTAACAAAGGTATTATATGTGATCAAACTAAATGCTAGGAAATATTTGTTGTGAAGAATAGAGCATGAAGTGTGGTAGATAATATATGAGAGAGACAACAAATAGTGAAGGGGGAGAAAAGGTATGATGCCCCCAAGTGTGTATATCAAGAGCTACTGACAAATAGATGTGAGCAAGGTGAGCAAGTACCCAAAGTATGTATAGTACAAGTTGTATGGTATGTGTATCATGAATAACAAGATCCATAAGTAAGCATGAGGATAAAAGCGTGTATTGAGTGGGATAGAGCATAGATAGATGTAGCAAGGTGTGCTCATAGTGTAGATAAGAGAAAGTGTTGCTAGAAATATTGACATGAATTGCAAAGCAAAATATGTGTATATGAGTAGTATGGATAGGAAATTGTTGATTATAACGTGTGACTATGAGGGGGAGTTTGATGCCCCCCAAGTGTGCAAGTGATGGAGATCTATGTGATGATGTGAGAGAGACCATGCCATGGTGGTGGAGGTTGAAATGTGTCATAAGGAAATATATGGTCATCACAATGGTAGGTAGAAGTAAGGGTATGACCAACATCAACTGGATCTAATGGAGGAAATGTAAGTAGGTGATGGATCGTAGCTTGTGTTAAGTGAATTGGTTGTTCTTCCTTTGATGGTTTGGCCTTAAGTGGGGCTTGTGGTGATTTTTGCATGACTAGAGAAGGAACATGAGTGACTATTGCGTGATGCTCACTAGAGATAGAAGGATCATATTTGGGAACCCATTGAGGTTTAGTAATTGAAGATGAGTGAGTAATAAAATGTTGTGTAGAAAATGAAATAAAGCCTTAAGCTCAAGTTGCCTAATTCTTTATTCAAAAGCATATTAATAATTGTCACGATGTCCATAAATTCTATGATAATTACAAAACGGATGACCTTTATATTTTGTAAGCAGATAAGGAGGGTAGTAATGAGTAGGTGGTGAGGTAATTAACTGGTGATTAAGGATCTCAGAGAGAATATCATGTTGCCTAGAATTTTGATCAAACTTGAGAGGTGCTTGTTGTGGTAAGACCTTGATCTCACTTGATGAGCACATGTAGTAGATAGAGGATTAGGATGAGGTGTAAAATAAGAACTAAACCTTTTATTTCAGAGTAACTATTGTAACTAATGATATACATGTAATAAACTACGGTAATGTCCAAGCAATAAGCATGCAACAATGTGAAACCCTAAGCAAATGAGAGAGGGAAGGTGACTTAGTTGATTTCATGCAACTTGGAGGTGATATGGAGTGAGTAACTACTAGAATAGACTAGAAACAATGTTGTCAAGGCTCACCGAGGGTTCTCAAAACTTAGAAGTGGACAATGTATGCCCACGGAGGACAGGAGCACCGGGGCTAGTGATTGAATTGGGGTGCTAGTGTCCACTCAAATGCTCATGTTCTAGTATTTTATGGGCGGAGGAGTTCCGCTGATGATTTACTTTTGTCACTCTGGTTTCATTCCAATGTCATTGGTCATACCTATAACCTGCAAAATAGATAATTAGTTGCACATGCCCACAAACCACATCAAATATAATAAAGATGATACAAAATGTGAAGTCAAAATGACCCCGACAGTCACCCAAAGAGTGAACTTACAAGAGTGTTACACTATATCGTAGACTCCATGTAGTTTTGTGTGTGTAATGATTCCCTAGGTTTCGCTTGTCCAGCTTGCACTATGATAGCGGGCTAGATCTATATTGCTCTAAGTATGCAAATTGTAGATATTAAATCATGCACTTTGGGTATATTTCTAGTCCTGATCACATACCACTATTCATATGATTCCTAAGCAAGAAAATTACTAATTGATCATTGTCTTTGGCCATATTTGCTTACTCTGCTTTTCTCTCTTGGTCTTACACTCCTTGCCCTACCATCTTTTCATACATCAAAATTTCTCATTTTAGACACCAACGCTCAATCAGATGCCAACGCCAGTGCCCCCTGTCCCCTTTGGCGCCCCGACCTCTTTGTACTTTGCTCACATCTTTTGGGTCTTTTCTAGTTGTTTGGGCATCTTGCTTTTTACTAGTCGGCCTTTTAGTGGTTAATTACGAAATTCAAACAAGGGAATCATATAAATACAAATATATGTGATCATAATAAAGGACCAAGCACTAAGCATTAGCTATCATCACCTAAGGTTGCATCCAAGAGCATTCAAGCATCCATCTAGCTTCACATAAGGGACAAGGGACTGCCATTTCTACATACACTTCATAGGAGGGGAAGTTCATTCTTTCATGCACACATCTATTTACATCTAGCTATCGCTTTTGTTAAGTGTGACACGCACAAGAGCCACCTAAGGCATGATTTTGACGCACACACACACATAGAACTGCATTACGGTCCGAGATGTAGTGCAATGCTTGATAGTAAGTTCACTTTGTTGACATATGAGGACAAATTCCCCCCATTTTGCATCTTTCTTTTTAGGATTTGATGTGGTTTGAGGGTTTCAGTGCATCTTTCTAATTGCAAGTTTCATGCAAATAACACTCGAGGTTTAATAAAGTAAATGTGATCAAATGTGACAACAAGCGAACATCTCGTGACCTTACGAAATTAGGTTCTATAGCTTCGAGTAGTCACAAGTTCCCGTAATCCGTCTCTGCACCCCCCCCGACCCCTCCATATGCGCCTAGTCCAGTGCACTTTCGACACTCTTAAATTTTTCTGGGTCTCGATTACAACACTCGAGTTCCTATTCCAACAATTTTCCAATTTGGCATACCTTCGGGATTATTGTGAATCAACTAAGTCTTTCTATCCCTTCATTTGTAACTAGGGTTTCATACTTTCTAGCTTATTTTTCTTGGGTCAAATATGTACTTAATTTTTTATATTCAACATTGTTACATATTTAGATTTAGGCATTTATTTATTCAATATTTGCTTAATCATTTGGTGAACTCGTCACTCGATTCCAACCTTCTTTTTAGGGGTTTTTCTTCTTATGCCCATCACCCGTAGTGGTCGTTTTGGGTCTTTTGAGCATCTCGATCTTCCTCCATCCTCCCGTAGGGTCTCTAAATCAATGGCTGAAATTGATAACCCATTCGTTAACTCTCAAAGTTCCTCTTGAAAACATCAAGCATCTAATAGTGAGAACTCATATGATGAAGACACAAATGTTGATAAAGAACAATTAGATAAGCTCACAAATTTTCGTCAAGCTTTGCGTGATAATCCTACCCATCTTCCGCATATTCTTCATGCTTTGATTTATGCTTACGAAAATACTTTCGACATCGCTTCGCACCTCTTATCGCTTATTCCTCGGTTGTCATGGCCTCCATGCAACCCCTTCATATTTATTCTTCCATTCTTACTACTACCGCTCCTATCATTCAACCTAATGCTTCCAATGCATAGCCTAACTCTTCTTTAAATACTCCTGGTTTAACTTCTTTATATCAGATCTCAGAGACATAAATTTACCAAATCCAATTGGCTACCTCTGTGTGCATCTCCATATTTTGATTCCACTTGACTCCTTCATCCTCATTTTGCACCTTATTTCCACCTATCCACTTCCTCTCAATTTTTCACCCCTAATATGCCTTCTTTCAAAGGCCATGACGACCCTCAAGAGCATCTTTGAGCATTTCATGTAGCACGACTATGTGGATGATCGTAATTTACTTACAAAAAAATTCCTCGCACTCTCCAAGATTATGCCATGCGTTGGTTTTATGATCTACCTGTCCACTTGGTAACATCATTTACACATCTAAACGATGTTTTTCTTGATCATTTATCTATTAATATTGGCTCCAAGATATCCTATGCTCAACTCGCGCAACTTAAGCAAGGATCTAATGAACATCTAGCAGATTATGTCTTACAATATAAAAACAATTTAGCTAAGATGTCTAATGTGCTTGAGGACTTTGAGCTTTAAGATATATTTGTCTAAATTTTATTACCACCTCTCCATGAGAGTGTTCTCTTTGAGGCATCACCTTCATTTGATCATTCATGTCATACTCTTAAACTATGTGAAACAAAATTGTTATCTTTTACAACCTTAAATATCATGAATAAGCTTCATCTTCGCGTGCTTTCAAAGAAAATCAAATTTCAAGCCATCTACAAAGCCCACTGAAGCTAAATCTATTGTCAACACAATCTCTAATACTAAAGAACTTCAATGGCAACCACCTAATCATACATATACAAAATTGATTATCGCTCCGCATCTTATATTAAAACAACTTGTTGAGAGCAATCTTATTACACTTCCTCTACCACTCAATTTAGACCCATCTCATCCCAAAGGTTGTAATTACAATGAAAATCTCATATGCAACTATCACCAATGTGTTAGAAATTCTACAGATCGATGTTTCAAACTTCACAATCTTATTCAAGATTTTCTTGATAATAATACACTTGAGTTTCTGAGCCTACAGCTTCTACACAAGTCAATGAAAATCATAAGCTTGAGATCTTCAATAATCCTCTCTTCACCAATCATACATATCGTATCAATGCCTCCTTCTACATCGTGCTCTCAATTTTCTAGTTGTTTATGCCAAGACATCTCCACCACTCATTACTTTCTCCAATCATGACTATCATGCTACATTCTTTTCTCGATCATTTTCCCATTAGTGATTCTATTGGATCCACTTATATCAATAATACTAGGTTTGATCCATCATTTCACATTAACACGTGTTCTATTGTACATCTTGTCGCTATCACTATCCACTCTTGCAGATTTTATATTTGATTCCTAAATCATATGGTTTTGTCAATATTTTAGTCGATGTCGATCCTCTCACCATGCTTATGCCTTTTCTTGTGGCACCATTAGTCGAAGAGTGTGGCATACTCTTAGATCTTCCCTAGCTCCGCGCAACTCGATCATCATCTCCATACACCATTTGTGTGTAAAGTTCATTAACAACAAACAAGTCATAACTATCAATGGTGTTTTTCCATCCACACCATGGCCACATCCTCCTCTTGAGGTTGTCATTGCACTTGCTAGAGCATCTAGGTCCCCACGACCTATCATAGTAAAAGAAAAATATGCTCCTAGCTCACTTACTCACTCATAGCCTACATGGTCTCATTAGTCTACTAGTCCATCACATCAATCTAGGTATCTCATTCGATCGCTCCTTCACATAGGTATACTTCACCTCCTTAGGTTCTTTCACATAGGCGTTCATCACCTCCGCAATCTCCCGTACATAGGTTTCCAACACTTCTACAGCCTCATTCACATAGGCATTCCTTACCTCCTCATTTTCCTTCATATAGGTGTACATCACCTTTACTGGTCTCCTCCACATAGGAACTCATCACCTCCTAGGTCTCAGGTGCATCTCTCTCATTCACCGACTCAACATTTGTCTCATACATCGTTGATCTTGAGATCACACACACCTTTATCTCCACAAGCATCGTAGTGAGGACCCTCATATTTCACCGCATCGGATAACAAATTCAAAAACATACATTTGGGGGCATCATACTTATCTCCCCCTAACACTATTAGATACTCTACACTCACTCATCTTTCACGAGCTTTATACATATCTCAAGACACGTGTATTGTCTTTACGTGATAACGCACTCTTGTGCTATGGTTCACTTGACTATTGAGGGCATAATATATACATGAACCTCACACACTACACACTTCACACATCACACATTCACCACATCAATTTTTCATAGCTTCCATTACACATCATATGCACTCTACATGTTCATGACATATCTTTCTTACATCCACTTTTACATGCCCCGCTCATTACCCTATGACACACTCTAGTTCCACAGTTCATACTTGATTACTAAGGGTCTCAATCTAAAATGCACCTCACTACACTCACTCACACTCTTTACGCTCTACATTTTATCGACTCATATCTTTCTAGAGCATATTTTCAAACCATTTCTCAATGACACACTCTAGTTCTATGGTTCATTCTTGATTGTTGAGGGGGCATGTATAAATGAACCTCATCTCATGCATCCTCACTCACATTCGCTCAAGTGGCACGTGGCTCCTATCGCATTCACATTGCATTCTATTCCATCTCACTCATCCATGTCATACCGCATATCTTGGTTGCACATTGTTCTTGCTTACTTATACTCACATGATTTACTTTGCTTATTATGCTAGCTAGATACATTATAAGCCATTATATTTATCATATACACATGCACGTTCACTTACCTTCTAGTTGTGATCATAAACTTTACACAGATTGATACACACAACAGTGATGTTTGACACAATACCTATTACCATTCCCACAATGTACTCTTAGGGGCATCCATTTTCGCATACACTACAAGTGTTATTGTTTCATTTTCATGGAACACTACATTATATTGAATTATACACGTTTTGACATACATTTTATCTTTCTAACATGTTACCGGGTACTTCATGTGCAACATTTATTTTACAGAACCCTTTACTACCACAATTGTCTATTACTATTTGTTTGTTATTTGTTTTGTCATTATTTTCCATTGTTTGTGGGCTTTGCCCTTTAACTTATATGCACACTCGCTTGCTTTTGGCCACTTCAACCTTGCTTGTCTTACGACATCATGAGTGATGTCCCATGTTTGAAACCCATTTTTTTGGTCTACTTTGTTTGCATTGTCTTCTTGTGTGTTTATCTTACATCTTGTCTTCTACATGTGTGTTTATCTTGTTTGCACTAAAACTTGTTTTCAATCCACTTTGTTTGTGTGTGCCTTAGTTTCTACCAATCACATTCCTCCCTTATGCAGGCACATCGCCATGATTCAATGATCGGTCCTTCTTTGGGCCGCACACTCCTCGCGATGTCGTGCATGCACCCCAAATGAGGGGGCATCTATCGAGTGAATCAGTCACCCCATTCAACATTTTATACTCACAGCTTTAACACATAGTTAACACAGCTTTTAGTCTCCACAACGGCCTAGATGCTGACTTGGGTCCTTAGCACAACATAGTCACTAATGTACCAAACCAAGACAAAGAGTGCCTAAGCGCCCCGACCCTTCCTGACACCTATGACTAGGGTAGTTACACAACATTTATCAGTTCAATATAGTTTTTGGCAATTTACACAATGACTTTTACAAGATAAACAGTCCTTCAACACTCGACATGCATGTACTACACCTTTTCTACTTTCGCATTGGATTGAATCGATCAGATTTTTACACACCATCTATAATGGTGTTCTAAACTTCAGAAAGCAGTTAAAGGTTGGAGGATGACATCAAATTTTTCTCCCTACACTTCTTTCGTTCTTGGTGTGAGATCGCCCAAAAAACTCACACTCAACACAACTAGTGTGAGATCACCCAAAAACTCGTTCTTCTAGATCATCCTCAGGGTCCTTTGTACACTCTTTACTCATCACGAATCATGTGGACATGTTCCTTTTTCATACTTTTACACACTTTTTACATGTTTTGATCATATATTTTCACATCTATCCTAAATCAATTAATTCCCCTTCCTCATTTCCCACAAAATACACTTCGAATTAATCAAATATAATTTGATTAATTATCCATTTCAAAATCTAAAAATAATCTAATCCTCACCACATGTCATTATTCTCCATGTTTTTCCACTATTGAATTAAAAATTCAAATTCAAATCCTCACCCACCATTCGTGGTCCCCACTCACCTAAAATCCTCCACTTATGAATTAAAAATATAATTCAAATCCTCACCCATTCTTCGTGGTCCCCACTCACCTAATCTTGCCCACATTTTCAAACCACTCACCTAATCTTGCCCACATTTTCAAACCACCCACTTAATCTTGCCCACATTTTCAAACCACTCACTTAATCTTGCCCACATTTTCAAACCATGATTACTTAAATTAATCTAAGCTAATCACTCCCTCAGGCTATAAATACAACCTTACCCTCCCCTCTAAACACACGAGAATAAGCTTTCATGCCATATCTAAGTTCTTGCATCCTTTGAGCAAAGAACATCCTTTTGCCTCGTCCTAATGCCAAAATAGCCTCATAATCCTTTTTCCCATCTAGTGCAAAGTAAGAAGATCGTTGTTGCAGGAAGGTCTTGCTCCGTCTTGAAGAAAAGCACCTACATATCACAAAATCAGGGCTCAATCCAAGTTTCCTAGCCCATTCTGAGGTTTGCTACGAAACGCGAAGGAGGAGGTATGATTATTGGTATTTTACTTCCTTATTAGTAGTGTATTTTTCATAGCTTACATTCTGGCACGCCCTAAGCTTTTTTCGATCTATTACCATTAATTTCCCAATTAGTGGTTTTATCTGTTCTTTGTTTATTATTGTTCATTATTATTTCTTTTTTTCTTTCTTTATGGTCTTCTTTGGTTAACCTTCACGCTTTGGGTAGTGTTTTTGTTGTGTGGTGTCTTGTGGTGTATCTCACAGTTATAAAGAATAATGAAACTCAAGCTCATTCTGTCTTTGATCTCCTCCTGCTTGGTGTTTAGTTCCCGCTTTGATTTTGCTATTTACTCATCATCTAGAAACACATGAACTAGCCATTAGTTTATCATCTTACTGTCATGGGACAACCAATCCGGAAAATGCATTTATTTATTTACTTTTGCTAAAATAACTGCTTTGTAGGAAGTTAATCATTTTTATTTTCTTTTATTTTAATCAATCATTTTGTGATCTAACTCTTTCTTTCTGTTTATTTTTCTTTTTTAACCTTGCTGTCAAAATTTTAGCTTCTCAGGTGAAGTATAGAAGTCAGAAAATAAAAAAACCAGCTCCCGGACGTTTTTCTCACGTTTAAAATTTTCATTCAGAGCGTTCTCGTAGCCCATCTTCCGGAAGCCATAACTTTTGCTCCCAAACTCGGAATGACTTCATTTTTTTTTAACGGAAAGGTATTGAAAAGATCTATGCAATGAAAAATAATTTTTAGATTTAGACTTACAAAAAATTTGGTTTCATTTCTTCTAACACCTATCTTTTTAACAAAAACAACAAAATTATAGTTTTATTTATTTTTTTTTATTTTTTTTATTTTTATTTCACGTAACAACCTCACACGTATGCTCTTTCCTCGCACTTCAAAAGTGATCTTGGAAATCAGAAACGTGAGGCCACTCGGGCTCTGCACAACAATTTTTTTTTTAATTTTTAATTTTTTTGCCTTACATTTCAATTTTCCACGACAACACTTCTAGATAACGTTTTCACCCTCTTCTTTCATCGTTTTTCTTTTTTGTGAAAATAATCATTATCGCTATTTTCGCAATCATGATTAATTGCAATAATTATTAATATTTAAAAAAAAAACTATTCCAATTGTATCCGCGTATGCTCTTTTCTTGCGCCTTCAAGCGATCTAGAAAATCAGAAACGGTCACAATTTTTTAGTTTCTTGTTCTAACATTGCAGGATCCTCTAGCTTTGTTTTCCAACTATCATTTTAATAATTATTTTCCTTTGTCATATTCTTAATATTTGTTTGGTCGTTGGTTGTGTATGCTCTTTTCCTGCGCCTTCGAGCGATCTGGCAAATCAAAAACAACCACGATCACTTTTCTAACATTTCATTTACAGGATAACTACTAATTTGTTTTCTGTAGAACCACGTTGCTGAATATTGTCAAAAACAAAAACAAAAACAAAAACAACAAAAATCCCGCAAAAATACCACCATTCAAAGACAATTGTTGAAACCAAAAAAAGTACGCTCAGGTACGCAATTATTTTTTGCTAGTGATTTATTTCAAGTCGAAAGAACCCTCGCTTTAATCACTTTATCATATTGTTTTTACACGTAGACGAGGTGGATTTCATCACCACCAAAGCTACACCGTGACATGAACTTGAGTACCACGTACCAACAGCATTTGATCTGCATTGCACTTTGAGACCTAGTCTCATCACAAATGCTTTCGTATTTACCTCGCCGCGCTTCTTCACTTACAGGTAATGTTGCTGTGGCAAAGCATGCGAGTCACGCCTAAATAGCAGAATAACGAAGCTCGCATCGTCCCTCGTAAATCTTCGGGGAGTTATAAGGACACCATACACATTCATCCCTCCATCACCTTCCACCTTTTCACAAAACTGTTTTGACGTGGTGATTCACTCCAAACAGTAAGTAAGAATTGGTGAGTCTCCTCCAAAGGCTCTAAGGGTTCCCGTACTCAATTCTGTCCCCGCATGCACTTAGGTATATCAGGACTAGGGTATATCGGAGGACGCATCTTCTTGGAGTAATAAGAGCCTGCATCCACCATTTCACAGCATACTTGTATGATTGCATGAAACAATGATCATTCCCGAAGGATCTACCTCTTCAGCCAAAACAATTTGATACACATGACTGCTTGTTGTTTGTAAACAAAATAGTTTAGCATTGTTTTTATCATAAAACTTGGCTAATATCAATGTGTTTATTGTAAAATTCAAATCCTAATCGTGTTCCACAACACCATTTCTCGACCGATTCAATACCAAGCAAAACATTCAAGCAATCCCACAATGAAGATCAAAACGTCACACTGATTTCATTAGCCTACTTCAGCCAACAACAACTCCACTATAGCTTGTTTTCAGCTATATCCAATAGATATTGAGTGACTTGCGTTCACTCCTTATCTCATCAATTGTCAGAACATCCTTTATAGCTTGTTTCAAGCTATATCAAAATGACATTGGGTGACTTGTTTGAGTTCACTCATTATTTCATCAGCTTACAAGTTTAACAAAATCCCATCCGACACAAATCCCTTCAAATCTCATTTTGAGTTCACAACTGTGTTGAGTCACTTGTTTGAGTTACTCTTCCTATCAAAAATCCAGAGCTTGTTTAAGTCAAACCAATCAACATATTCATCATAGCTTGTTTGAGCTATATCTCACTTGTATTGAGTACCTTGTTTGAGTGTACTCCTTACATTTTCGTCTGCTAAGCTTGTTTAATCCAAACCAATCAAGATATTCGTCATAACTTGTTTGAGTTATATCCCACTTGTATCCCGAGTAGCTTTTTTTTTTAAAGCTTTCTCCTTATAGCCTTACTTGTTAAAACTCGATTGAGCCAAAATAAAAATCACAATCAATAGGTTGATTTCTTCATCGCACCTTTCTTCGTTCTCCCTCTCTTTCAAACATGAAGAATTCACGAAAAACATCACACAATGAGCTATTAGAACAAATTAATAAGATGACAACACAACTCTCTCATATGGCTACCCAAATCAGTGAGCGATCACCCAAAAAGCCGATCATACAACCTCACGAAGAAATCAGTTCACGTAAAGTCCAACGTCAGTTTACCCCCCTTGGAGAAAGTCTCTCTAGTGTTTTTCATCAACTAAAAGAGGCTAAACTGATAAGATATCCAATTACAAAACCCTTTGTCAAAGGGGAAGCTAAGCCATGTTGGTACAAACCTAACACATACTGTGACTTTCATCGCATTGATGGTCATCACACAGATAAATGTGTGCGATTTAAGAATTACGTCCAAGACTTAATTGACGACGATGTCATCTCTGTAGAACTTGATGACAATGCTCTTGCAACCAATGACACATCCAATACCACAACTTTCCATGAAGAGCTGACTACTGTCGAAACTCCTATATATACTGAAATTCCACAAGATCATGATGACAACAGTCAAGACTCTCTAATTCCAAACCAATCCATATCTTCTTCAAATTTCCTTCCATTAGTTCAAACATACATTGAACCTGTTTTGGACAACAACATTCTTCCAACATCTACTGAGCACTTGAACTTATTTCAAGACTCTCTTTCACCCAAACATACATTGAACCTATTTTGGACAACAACATTCTTCCAACATCTACTGAGCACTTGAACTTATTTCAATACACTCTTTCAACAGAAACATACATTGAACTTGTTTTGGACAATAACATTCTTCCCACATCTACTGAGCACTTGAACTTATTTCGAGACTCTCTTTCGACCCAAACATACATTGAACCTATTTTGGACAACAACATTCTTCCAACATCTACTGAGCACTTGAACTTATTTCAAGACACTCTTTCAACCCAAACATACATTGAACCTGTTTTGGACGACAAGATTCTTCCAACATCTACTGAGCACTTGAACTTATTTCAATACACTCTTTCAACAGAAACATACATTGAACCTGTTTTGGACAACAACATTCTTCCCACATCTACTGAGCACTTGAACTTATTTCAAGACTCTCTTTCAGCCCACACATATATTGAACCTGTTTTGGACGACAACATTCTTCCAACATCTAACGAGACCTTGATCTCATTTCAAGACTCCCTTTCAAACCTTGATATTACTGTAGACACTACAGATGAGGTTCCATCAACAGGTACCATTAAGTTTGATTCTATTCTTCCAATATTGGCTCTTATGCCTAACATCTCTATCCCTTTTGTCAAAACACAACCACATCGAGTTTGGACACTTGCGACAATGCAACCTGTCATGTCCATCATGCTTTCAACTATCGATCTTGCAGGCATCTCATCACTAATTAGTCTCACCTGTCAAGACTTCTACGTGCATCCATTCTACGAGGTACTTATACCTAGGAATATCTTTACACAACCTTTTCCATCTTTAATTGTGAATCTATCCTCAAAACAATCAATTAATGGACAAATAGAAGCAAAAACCAAATAACACAAACCATCATTGTCAACACACATGGAAGCTATTGGCTTAACCAAATCTACCCCACTCTTTGGGCTTACCGCACATCTTATCACACACCTACTAGAGCCACTCCTTCTCCTTTTTTTATGGTTGGGAAGCTATTTTACATGTCAAGGTTGAATTTCCATCCTTCAGAATATCCCTCAAAGATGTAATCAATCAAGATTATTATCAACACTCACGCCTTAGTGAACTCGAGCTTCTTGATGAAAAACAACTTAATGCCCTAGATCATCTTCCATTCTATCAAAATCGGCTATGGCATAGCTACCATGAAAAATTCAAACCTAGAAAATTTAAGGTCAATGATCTCATTCTCAAAGAAAATCGAAAGAATACACCCAAAGAACGAGACAAACAAGAAAAATTTGAGCCCAACGAAATCATAGATAATTTTGGGTTTGGAGCTTATAAATTGGCCATTGACATAGGCCAAGTCCTTGAAAAACCCATGAATGCATTCCATTCAAATAAATTATATTCTTGAAAGCACTCTATATTCCAGGATACAACGTGTACATTGTTCCTTTTGTCTTTCTTATCTCCGAATAATTTAAATTTAATCATTTCCATTGGCAGATATTTTCTTTATCAAAATCACATCTTCATATTTATCATCATGAGACAAGTGCTAGTATAAATCCTATTAAGTTTGTGAGCGCATACTTCTTCCACCATTTTCAACCGCTTTCCTCTATGGTCATACCTAGAAGCTTACCGATGGTAATATATCCCCTTCTAATACATTCTCTCTTTCATAACAAAGCTCTAAACTTCATACCTAATTGCTTGGTCGTCCATCTCAGCTTCGTGTTGAACCTCGCGCCCTACTAGTCGTGGGGGCCGAGATTGGGGGCAGATGTTTCTTCCCAAATACAAAGCACTATTGTAAAAAAATCCATCAATTCAATAACTTATGAATAATTCATTGTCACATCTTTCGTCCTTCATAGTCTTTGGTGTTGAGCCCACACTTCTTACTGGTAGTGTGAGACTGGGAATGGAGGAAGGTGCCCTTACTCATCTACGTCTTGTCTTCGGTGATAAACCCTTGCCTCTTACAAGTGGCATGGGGCAAAGCGTAGAGGGTCATTCTCATACAAGCATAAAAACATTGCAAAATATTCAAAAAAAAAAAAAAAAACCAAAAAAAAAAAAAAAGACAAAAAGAAATTCACTCGCCTATATTTTGCCTTTTCGTGATGAGCCCTTGCTTCTCACTAGTAGCATGGGGCAAGGCATAGGGAGTCATTTCAAAAATACAAAATCTTATAGTGCTTACAAATTATAGAATCCCCAAACACGTAATTTAGATGCCTAAGTGAAGAGAGAACTATCCCTTAACCTCATATCTTATCAATCAAGAGGCCACATAACCGCCTAAGTCTAAGATGTGACTCATAAAGTGAAAGCCATTTTTGAAACCGGTTCAAGACTCATTATGAAGAATGGAGTCACAATTTCCCAAAGGGATTGTTGTTAGCATTTGTCTCTATATTCATTATCCACCTCCCGCGTCCTTCTTCTGATTCTCGGTGATGAGCCCACACATCTTACTAGTTGTGTGGAGTCAAGAATGGAGCTGGAATTCTTTTCATCATATCATCACCACCATATCCTGCCAATGGAAAGAGAATTTGTGTTATTCTGAGCATAAGTTACCACACTGAACACGCTACATACGAATAATATCCTCGGTTTATCGCCTCTCAAAATAAGTCTCGCACTCCGGCCATAAATTGCCACTCACAAAGTAAAAATCTACCAACATTTGAAAATCGTCAAAATCCAAAACATTTGAAAATCAAAAATCCAAAAACAAAAATCGTCAAAAATCCAAAAATTTGAAAATCGTCAAAATCTAAAACATTTGAAAATCGTCAAAAATCTAAAAACAAAAACAAGGTAAAATCTCAAAATCCAAAAACATTTGAAAATCACAAATTCCCAAGTATAAAAATCCTCCAAAAAAAAAAAATCGTCAAAAATCATTCAAAAATCTCCAAAAATCTAAAAAATTATAAAATTCAAAAAAAACATTAGAAAATCCAAAATCCAAAAACAAAAACATTACAAAATATCCAAAATACAAATACATTTGAATTTTTTTCAAAAGACCAAAAACATCCACAAAATCGTAAAACTCAATAAGCAAAATTTTCACAAAAACATCCATCGTAAAACTCAATAAGCAACACAATTCATCCTTTGAACTATTATCCCAAACAAATGGTCCAACCACCTTATGACTACCAATTTCAAACCACTTCTCCTCGCGTGAATCCTCGCTTGGGGAAAATCCGCTCTCATTGTTTCCTTGTTTGAGGAGATCGACCCAATCCTCTCGACTCCTACTGGGGGCACATCTAATCAATCATCACCGTGGAACACGTTAGGGACATGTTTATCGGTTCTTGTGTTGCATTATTAGTGGCAAATTATTAATTACTTTCAGTATCTTGATATATTACAGGGGCATCTTGATTTTATGTATCCTGGTGTTCTCTCAATATTCTTATGTTATCCGATCGCATTGCATGTCGATCGGGCATCATACTTTCTTGATGGCCTCTGTCTATGCTCTCTTCCATTTGCATATCGTACCGGGGCATCAAACCTTTTTGATGGCCCCTGCCTATGCTATCACGCATATTACGCCTTC
The DNA here is from genome assembly GCA_018340775.1 of Taxus wallichiana var. yunnanensis. Classification (NCBI taxonomy): domain Eukaryota; kingdom Viridiplantae; phylum Streptophyta; class Pinopsida; order Cupressales; family Taxaceae; genus Taxus; species Taxus wallichiana. The sequence continues at coordinate 758,310,119 of CM031240.1, forward strand.
AGTCATCCCGATCTTTATATCATGATGCATCCTGTTATGTGCTATATTAAAATTAAGATGCTTTTCGTCACGTGAGTATCTTCCCGCATGATCAACATCTTACTTTGCACCCCATCCATTCACCCATACTAATGCATTCTCCAGTTTGTGAATCCTACTTGATCACCATTGCAGTTTGCGAATCCTACTTGACGATCTTTCTCAAGTAGCATTCACTATCCAGCAGCTCCTTCTCCCCCACCATGATCACCATGTATTTGATCCATTCATTCTCACTTCTCATTTTTACTCCTCCGCCGCTTATACCCATATTACCCTTCTCACCATTCCTGTCCCTCTCACCCATCGTATTCTTTCCTTTCACCCTTTTTCTTCCCGCTGACAATCTTACTTAATAACCCCTTCTATATGGAATCCTCAGTGGAGGTTTACCCTCTCCCTAAGATCTTCCCGCTGTAGAAGCTTCTTCACCACCTGCCCTCTCATCAAATAACCATCACCACCAAACACATCTTCCAACTCCACCTCTTCTACTTCCCATTCCCGCATCATTACTCTCACCACGTGGGCATCCCAATTAAGGATTCCCCTCACACTCTCCGCCCTCCACTGCATATATTCCTTCATCCATTCATGTTACACTCCTTTGTGTCCTTTCTTTCTTATTATCACCTCATCTCATATCATATACCACTTAGGCATACCTCACTCACTCTTTTCTCATCCTTCCCCAAATCCACCTTATGCCTGGTCATCCTACTTACACGCTCTCGTAGTATGGAAAATTCACTTGAGGGTTCCCTTCACCATTTTGTCATACCCTATTCCCACCAACTCTAACATCATCCTTCTTCTTCCTCACCTTGGCGATCTTACTTAACCATTCCACCGCATGGCAATCTTACTTAATACTTCCACTTAAGGTTGATCTCGCCTCGTGGCCTTCCTCCATCCCATCATATTTCCCCTTCTTATTTCTCCCACCTCTCATCGCGATCATCTTCTTCACCCTACCATTCCACCCCTATCCCCAATATTTTGTCTTTCTCTTCGCATATCATCCCTCGCTGTCGGTCATGGGTGACCCTACGAAACCTCTCCAGCAGTATGACGATCTTACTTAAGAGATTCTCTTAAGCATGACATGTCATCTTACACTCGCCCATCACTCTCCAATCTCACCATCCATATTTCCTCTTCATTCCCCATCATCACATCTTTTTCCCACCACTATCACCCTCCTCTGCTTGGCAATCTTACTTAACCACTCACCCGGCATGGCGATCTCACTTAAGAGTCCCTCTTAAGGATGATCTGTCTCCTTGCCTTTCCCCATCACTACACACCCTTCACCCTTCATTTTTTCTCGCATTCCCATTATCACATCCTTTCACCTCCTTTTCGATTCTCGCAAACACCACTTCTCGCTTGACCATTTGTCATCTCCAGCTTTTGCTCACATGGCAATCTTACTTAACCACTTCCGCCACATGACAATCTTATGTCGTGGTCCTCCCTACACTTAACTTGTCATCGTGAACTTCTCCCCGCCTCATTCTTCGCTCACTTTGTTGATCGCTTCTTCCACCTCGGTATCTCCTATTACCCACTTTTTCCTCCTACTATTATCCTTTCTCCACATATCCTCTTACAACATACAACTCATCTCTTCCACCTACAATCACATTCTTTTCCCCATTTTCCCTTCTTGATCCATCACCCTTCATACCGCTTTCTTCCCATTATTTTCATGTCTTCGTTCTTCATCCTCACCTCGTTCATCCTCATCACCCACATCCTCTCCTCGCTTCCACTTAGTCCCAACTCATCCCTCCCATATTCTTCACTCTTTCCACTTCCTCTTCTCAAATTCCCCCCACATTTCTACCCACACACACATTCACCCTTATTGTTAACACTCCTATATCATTCTTTCATCATCATCTTCTCTTCCTGCGCTAATAATTGTCAACGGGTTTTCCCTAAAAATTATCAATCCTCATTCTCGCACGACCTCATTCACTCCTCGACCTTCTAAGTTTCCTTCATTCCTTCCTCCTCTAAGCCCACCACTCATTGTCAAAGGGTTTTCCCTAACGTCCCTTTGTTGGCGTTACCCTTTCCAGTCCTCATTAGTTTTCTCCTTTTCTTCATTTTTTCTCTCACCCTTCCCCACCACTCATTGTCAAGGGGATTTCCCTAACGTCCCCTCATTGGCATTGCCTCTTCTATCCCCTATTCTCTTTTCTCTCCTATTCTTTTCCCTCACTCCTACCCTTTCTTGTCGCTTCTTACCCATCTCTCCATCTCCTCTTTGCCCTCTTCAATATCTTTACTATCTTCATCATACATCCTTTTCCTATTTTCTCGTCATCCTAGTATCCTCATTTCATGCATCTCCACATCTTTTCCAATCGATGTCATTCCTCCCCTCTTTCTTCTTTGAACATTCCTTATACCATTCCCTTTCCACTTATTACCCCCTTTCTGTATTCCCTTCCTTCTACATCATTTTCTTTGTTATCCTCTTCTCTCTCCCACCCTCGCCTTATTTCCCTTCCTCAGTATCATCTTCTTCCCCTTTTTCCATCACGTTTCCTCCTTACTTCCCCATCGATAACCTGGTTGTTCAGCGTTGTCCTATCTTTTTTATCATACCACCCTCCACATGCATCTCCATACGGTCTGTTCCATATTCTTGGCCTTGGTCTTCCTCGCAATGACACGATTCCTTCAATCTTCTCCTTGTATTCGTTCTATCTTCCTTTCCTCTCCCCTAATTTTCACGTTTCTTCTGACCACTTCTCCTTTTCTCTACCACCCCTACCTTTTCGTTCATTCTGTATCTGTTTCTCTTCCTTTCTCTCCTCTTTTTCACACTTTCCTCGCCCCTCATAGTTTCTTTTTTTTCTCCGTTCTACTTCTTCTTTTGTCCTCTTTCCATTTCCCTCCATTTCACCCCCTACTCCCACCTCGTTTTCTCCTTCTTATTTATCCTTTCCCATTTCCTCGCTTTTTTTCTCTCTCATTTATTTCACTTCCACGTATCCTCTTTTACTATCTCTCGTTGCTTCCTTCATTTTGCACATCTCTATTTCATCCCTTCACCCTCTACTCGTCATTTTCCTCTTTTTGCCTTGTTTGTCCTTCATCATTCCCTTCTTCCCCTATCATCCCTCTCTTATTTCTACCTCTTTCATTCCTTTTTTTTTCCTCCCCTATCTCCCTTACTCTTCTCATAATCAACCCCAATCCTATCCATTCCTTTTCTCTTTCCCACACACCCTCACACCTAGCATTCAAGGTCGATTGAATCCTTTCTCCATTTGCATACTGTGCAAGGTCATTCCAGCCTCTTCCACTCCATTATCATCCTCTTCTCCACCGAATCCATTTCCTTTCTTTTCGAGAGTTCTGTCGTATATTTCATTCTCGCACCCCTCTCGGGGGCATCACCACATCTATCCATAATCACATCTTCTCATGACATTTTTGTCTTGAGGATACTATAACATCCGTCACTCACCACTTTCCATTCTCCCCAACAAACATTCGCTCTACCTTTTAAAAAGTAGATTGAATTCTTCCCCATACTGTTTACTTTCTTTTCAAAGGACACTACTTTCATAGACTCCTTCCCAAAGAGGGGCAAATGTAGACACCCCAATTTCACATCTATCCTAAATCAATTAATTCCCCTTCCTCATTTCCCACAAAAATACACTTCGAATTAATCAAATATAATTTGATTAATTATCCATTTCAAAATCTAAAAATAATCTAATCCTCACCACATGTCATTATTCTCCATGTTTTTCCACTATTGAATTAAAAATTCAAATTCAAATCCTCACCCACCATTCGTGGTCCCCACTCACCTAAAATCCTCCACTTATGAATTAAAAAATAATTCAAATCCTCACCCATTCTTCGTGGTCCCCACTCACCTAATCTTGCCCACATTTTCAAACCACTCACCTAATCTTGCCCACATTTTCAAACCACCCACTTAATCTTGCCCACATTTTCAAACCACTCACTTAATCTTGCCCACATTTTCAAACCATGATTACTTAAATTAATCTAAGCTAATCACTCCCTCAGGCTATAAATACAACCTTACCCCTCCCCTCTAAACACACGGAGAATAAGCTTTCATGCCATATCTAAGTTCTTGCATCCTTTGAGCAAAGAACATCCTTTTGCCTCGTCCTAATGCCAAAATAGCCTCATAATCCTTTTTCCCATCTAGTGCAAAGTAAGAGATCGTTGTCATGCAGAAGGTCTTGCTCCGTCTTGAAGAAAAGCACCTACATATCACAAAATCGTGGCTCAATCCAAGTTTCCTAGCCCATTCCGAGGTTTGCTACTTTAACGCGAAGGAGGAGGTATGATTATTGGTATTTTACTTCCTTGTTAGTAGTGTATTTTTCCACACTTTTTGCCATCAATCTAGATGGTTATCAAGTGAACATCACTTATCTACTTTATGTTATTGAGCATTCTCTCAACAACATAAAGTGGGGGAAAATGTAGACACTAAATCATGCACTTTGGGTATATTTATAGTCATGATCACACATCATTATTCATATGATTCATAAGTAAGAAAAGTACTAATTGATCATTGTCTTTTGCCATCTTTGCTTACTCTTTGTTTTCTCCCTTGGTTTTACACTCCTTGCCTAGTCTACTTTTTCATATATCAGCATTTCTCATTCTAGACACTAGCGCTAAGCCAGACGCCAAATGTGCCCTCGACCTCTTTGTACTTTACTCACATCTTTTGGGTCTTTTCTAATCATTTGTGCATCTTGTTTTTTACTAGTCACCTTTTAGTGGTCAATTACAAAATTCAAACAAGGGAATCATATAAATACAAAGCTATGTGACCATAATAAAGGACCAAGTACTAAGCATTAGCTATCACCACCTAAGGTCAGCATCCAAGAGCATTATCAAGAACATTCAAGCATCCATTAAGCTTCAAAAGGGACAAGGGACTTTCATTTTTGCATACACTTCATAAGAGGGGAAGTTCATTCTTTCATGCACACATCTATTTACATCTTTTACATCTAGTTATTGCTCATTATCAAGTGCGACATGCACAAGATCCACCTAGGGAACGATTTTGACACACACACACATAGAACTACATTGGGTTTGAGATGTAGTGCAATGCTCGTAGTAAGTTCACTTTGTTAACAACCAATAACCTCGTCTCCCCTCATTTTACATCTTTCTTTTTTAGGATTTGATGTGGTTTGAGGGTTTTGCAGTGCTTCTTTCTGATTACAGGTTTTAAGCAAACAACAACGGGGTTCAACGAAGTAAATGTGATCAAAGAAGACAACAAATGAACATCTCGCAACCCCGAAAATTGGATTCCTTAGCTTCGAGCAGCCACAGGCACCTGGAATAGGTATCTGCACCCTAGGTGCCCCTGACCCTCCATAGACACCCTAGTCCAAGCACTTTCGACACTCCTACATTTTTTTGGGTTTGATTGCGACACTTTGAGTTCTTGTTCTAATAGTTTTCCAGTTCGGCATACCTTCGAGATTATTACGAATCAGCTAAGTATTTCTATCCCTTCATTTGCAACTAGGGTTTTATACTTTCTATCTTATTTTTCTTGGGTCAAATATGTACTTAATTGTTTATATTCAACATTGTTGCATACTTAGATTTAGGCATTTATTTATTTAATATTTGCTTATTCAAAAATGTGCATGATGGAATAAAATGAACTCCCCTCCTATATTGTGTATGTAAATTGATGTATCCCTTGTCCATTGTATGAGTGTGCTAGATGTATGCCTTGTAATGCTCTTGCTCCTTTGTGCAAGCTTAGGTGATGATAGATAATGCTTATAATGTTTAGCCCCTTATTTAGAAGAAGTAACTAAGTATATATATGATTCCCTTGTTTGAATTTCATAATTGATAACTGAAAGGCCGACCCAAAGTACTAAAAGGTGACCAAGAAGTAAAAGAGACCCAAAAGAATAATAATAAGATAAATAAGGCCAAGAGTGTAGGAGGGACATGAGCATGTGGGTGCTTTTGTCCTAATCGGCTACTAGTGTTTGAGGCCATAAAAGATAAATTAGTACAGATCTGGTAAGGATTTAATATGTGTAAGACCAATAAGAATGCAAGAGATAAAGCAAAAGGCCCAAAAGGGGTTGTCAACCACTAGTTTGCTTTCTTAGGAATCATGTATATATTAATATGATTTATGACCTAGAAATTAACCCAAGTGCGTAGATTTTTTGTCTACACAATATTCATTTGCACTAAGGATTGGATGACACAAGTTAATCCTCAAATTTCAACGCATCAGTAGTTGGTTTTGTGGTCTCCTCCTACAATTCCAACCTATCGCCTAGATTTATATGCATTTAATCCACCTAATATAACTCTCCACCATTTGTTGCATCTATATAGGTGGAAAATGCCTGCTGCTATTCTTAAATATTTGTCTTCCACACAAACATCGACATGGCATGATTCTTTACCATACCCGCACAAAAATGAATTAATATTGTGAAAATTTTCTCAAATTTGTGTCTAATTTTTACTTTTATATCACGAAACATTTACGTTGTTTCACCAAATGCAACCAACAAAGTTTCAAAAAAAATGGAGCTTCAAAATAGGGCTTGGACCATCTCGTTAAAACATTGTGAAGAAGGGACTTGCGCCATATGTGGAAGCATGCTAATTGTTCGACAAAATGCCTAAAACATATGGCATGTCATGGATTGTGATGGTTATGGGATATGCAAAAAATGGGTTTGTTGAAAATACTTTGGAAACTTTCATGCAAGTACAGTGAACATGTGTGAAACATTAATAACCTTTGGTAACATCTCCAAATAATTCTCTGTCACAAAATGAGAGCTTTATAACAGGGGATTTTCCTTTTCCTCCACCTATTTTTATTATGGGTTAGCTTATCATCCCACCATGGGAGTTGTGCACCTTGGCTCGAGTCTCAGGAACCTAGAAAAATAGGTACCCACAAACACAATCATTCATTCCTACTCAAAACAAAACCTACAAATATATAGAATTCAACATTGAAAATAAAAGAAAAATACAATGCATCATTGATTTAAGTAAACAAAAATTAACCTTCATGCTGGTAGAGTATAAAAGAACTCACTACTTACCAAACATTCACCCTTTCAATAAGGCCATACTTGTGTAATTTCACCTGCGAAAAGAGCTGATAATCAAAGCTTTCTATTGAAACCAAACGAGATGAGTTGAATGATTGTATGCATATATTTAAGGGCCATGTGAAGTGGATTAGTGTGGCAAAAGAGATGGTATATGGTAGAAAATGAAGGTGCCAAGTGCCTTGGAAGATGGCAAGTGTAAGTTGAGAAGCCATGTCATGATGAGACAAACAACAAGCTCCTTTCCATGAGAATTGGCATGTGCCATTGGAAACTGTGTTTTCTTCAATGTAAGAAAATTGGTGTTGTATTAAGCGAATTTGAAGATGAACTTCCAAGCTTAAAGGCATTTAGAGGTATAGACATATAAATTCTTCCCCAAAACGTTCGTGGCTAGAAGCATTTTTTTAACTTTGTTTGACTTTCCATTCATCTCCTCGTCAGGTATCTCAAAAAAATTAATGTCTTATAATAAAAATCTTGACTTTTTGACTTCAACTGTCATATATTTTCTACTTGTCGCTCATATAACCAATTGCACTCATGTGAATAATGTATCTAAAAATAATAATGTTTTATAGTAAAAACCTTTCCTTTTTACTTTAATCGGTATATATTTTCTACTTATCACGCATATAACCATCACTTAGACTTATGTGAATAATGCAAGTGAGCTTATTATGATAAAGTGGATCACAAAAATGAGTGAAAGAAGAACACCATATTACCCACCTTTATAAGGGCTCTACCACTTAGTCTGATATGATCCCTGGTCGGATCGGGAGGCTAGGACATTAAGCACAACTAAAAGAATTGTTTTGGGCCTCTGTAGTAGATTTGTGCCCCAACTTAGTGAACACGAACGTAATGGGTATCACTAGTATAATGATTAACACACATACCAAATATTTCTTGGTGTGGAATAATCTCTGCCATGGAATAGGCGTGGGCCATATTAGTGGTTAATTTCCGTTGTCTAATCAAAATCCTCGACAACCCACACATGTCCCTTTTTTGTCGGTGATTGTTGAATGATGACGCCATCATGATTGTTGATGAGGGAGACTATACATAGAATTAACACCTTGGGATGCTACACCCACTCCTCATCTTCTTGTCTCGGATGTGTCCCTTTATACATGCATTTGAATTCCCCTTACATTTATTTGTATTCTAGCTACCCAATAAATGCAAGGGTTGAAACTACAAATGAATTTTCACTTACAACAATATTTTTGTACCACTCCTTATGCTCACAAATATATCTATAAACATGTTTCTTTTTCAGATTTTTAATTTTTGGCGACTTTAAGTGTAAAATTTCTCTCTTGTGAGTAACGTGAATGATATTAAGACAATACAATGGAGAAAATGTAGAAGAAATCCTTTAGCTATGAAGAATTTGCTCTGTGGAATAGGTGCATGACATTCAGGGTTTTAATTCCCACATTTTTTATTTCCGACTTTCCGTCCATGTCTTTGCCTTATCTAGCAAATTAAATGTTATGCAACCAAAAAAATTGACACCATAAAAAAGTAAAATAAAAAAATACAAAACCCCAATCAACATAAAAATTCTTCCTTTTGTTCATATGTCCATTCCTGAGGGGCTCAATTATCAATGATTGTGTCTTGCATCGCTTTGCTATTTTACAATTACTCGAGCTTAAAACTGAAAAAGTGTGCTTTATTACTACAAGAAGCAAGAAGTGTGGTCAGATTTCAGACTTGGCCTCGGTTGAATTCTCACTATTTTTTGTTGGCCCCTTTAATCTCATGCAATGTAGCACGCACGAGGTTAAGACAACTAGGTGAAACACATGTAACAAATATTATTTGTGTAGGAACAATCTACTCTATCGAATAGGTGTAGGACATGTGAGTATTTGATTCCCACCTTTTAATTTCCAACATTCCATTCATGTATATGTCTTACCTATCAAATTAAATGCTTTCAAATCGTAATCCTTAGTCTTTGAAACAAAAATAAATAAAAAGCTTGATTGTGACTAAAATCTACCTTTTCACTAATATATCCAATCACTTGAAGGCCTCAATTATCAATGGTTGTTAGCGCACAACTTATTTTCCTACAATTACTTGAGCTTGCAACTTGATACAAAGGTTACAAATTGTTACAAGACACAAGCATTCGATTGCATTTCGAACTTTGACCTTTTCAAGTTTCCCCATTCCCCCTCTTTGTGACATTGAAATGCTTAAATAGAGCACAAATGGCAGATATTATTTGGGTAAGAACAATATGATCCATGGAATGGGTGTGAGACATGCATGTATTTAATTCACACCTTTTTATTTCCAACATTCCATTCATTTATATGTCTTATCTATCAAATTAAAAATTGCCCAATCAAAAACATTGATGCCATGAAATAAAAAGATATCGAAGCTTGATTGGAAGATAAAATCTACTTGGCAATTACACTCATGTGATTAGTGTGAATGAGAGCCACACTATAAAGTAGAATGCATATAACACATATTCTTTGCATTGGAACAATTTGTTCTATGGAATAGGTACATGGCATGCAAGTATGTAATATCCATCATTTAATGTCTAAATTTCCATTCATATATTGGTTTTATCTACCAAATTAAATGTTGTCCATGACAACCTCAGCCAAAAATAAAATGTAAAATACAAAGTATGACCAACAAATCATTTATCTCATATGATTGCGAAGGGGGCTTTCAAAGGTCTACAAAAAGCAAACGACGTTAAGACAATACCATACCATAAGTGCATAAAAAACAATATTTGGCTAGGAACATTCTAAGTCATAGTGTCAAACATACAGGTATTTAGTTCCCCCATTTTATTTCTTGAATTCCATTCACGTCTTTGCCTTTTCTAACAAATTAAACACTACCCACTTCTAACCGTAGACGTTGAAAATAAAATACAATAACCCCGATTTTATGGTAGTCACTATCTTGTTGCCACCATACACGCTATGCCACATGTTGCCAACTCTTTATCAAATCTTTACCATCATATCTTCCACATATCCTAACCATCATCTCTTTTTACATGTCATGCGAATGAACATACAGTTTCAACTTTCCTTTTAAAGTTATTTTATGTTGTTTCTTTTCTTTATCATGTTGGATCCACAATTATTTACTTCCCACATATTCATTCATGACCATTCATTAATGTCCTCCCAAGGTATCTCGAAAAAAATAATGTCGTCCAATAAAAACCATGAATTTTTGACCTCTATCGTCATATATTTTCTACTTGTCGCTCATATAACCGATCGATGTGCGACCTCATTTATTAACATTTTTTTGTACATTAGTTGTTCCCGATAGTTGAAAGAGCTTACATTTAAAGAGGGGGTGTGAACAAGGAAAAGTTTGCAAAAGCTATGAAAATGGGGCAAGAACACTTAAGAAACCCCAAAGCTTTAAACAAACAAATCAATGGACCATCATGATAAGAAATAAACAAGGATTCATTACTTTGCATGCATTAATCTTGAAGTAAACAAGCAAACCTAACATGTCTAGTTATCCTCTATTCTTGAAAGCTTTGTAAATGAACCTAATAAAGATCCTAAGCAATCAGTTTGTGATTATGAGAATGGGAGCTCACCATTAATGGCTAAAAATCCATATGGTTCTTCCCATTTACTCAAAGCTTGAGTGTGTAGTGCAATAACAAAGCAAATAACTCAATAAACAAATGAAAAGAAGCTCTTAATCCTAAACAAATATTATAGTTTATGCTAGAAAAGAGGAAGTGTTCTTAGAAATGGTCTAGGGGTAGTGGGGTATTTATAGGTTTCTAATTTCGAAATGAAAGACTTTGGGTGCATGTGAGACAAATGAATAAGCCAAAAAGCACTTTTAGTGAGTCAAAGTAAGATTTGACTAGGCTTAGAAGAAGTTAAACATGCCCTAGGCTAGTTAATCTAAGTTTAGGCTAATTAATCCGAATTAGTGAGGAATTAAGAGTCTGAGAGAGTTTGATGGGAGGACTACTCAATCCAATGAAATGGATTGATAACCTAGGAAGCTAATATAAGTGATTTAGAAGGAGATTAGAAATGGATTCAGCTAATAGGAGGCTAAATTAGCCTAGTTAGTTGATTACAAGAGGGATACGACCAAATGGATGTTGTAAAGGAGAGTTAAATATGTCTAATTGACAAGGTATCACCAATTTGCAAGAAGTAGAATAGTTAATGCAATATTAAGGATAATAGTGTTTTGACCAAATTATAGGTGTCTACAGGGGGCCCCACAATGCAATAAAAATAAAGATTCATCACTAGGTTTTTAACCTACAACTTTTTCAAATTCCCCCATTTTAAATTTTGCACCCTTTAAGCTCATGTGAAAAGTTTGGACGAGATCAGAACTACAAAGTTCAACATGTATACCATATTATTAGAGAGTTGAGTTTCTCTTTGTTTCCTTGTTCCATTTCCCCACCCTCACACTTCTCTACCCTTAAACCCCTTCTTCTTCACCCCTCTTCCTCTCCCGCCAATTTGACTCATTCAAAAGATCCTCTTCGACGTTTCCATCGTACATTTCACGTCACAATTGCTAATTTTAATCCAAAGAGACCAACAAATATGTAACTACTCGAGCTTTAAAAAGCGAGACTCTAATATAAGGCGAGCGACACCAATCAACCTCTAAAACAAGTGTGCAAATACCTTCACTCCAACACTACAACAAACACGAATCAAATCCACAAATTGTTTTCTAGCATATATTTATCCCCAACAAATTTAGGCATGGGGTCCTATTGATATGGAAACTCATGATCTTTACTTTCCAACTTAAACGCGTTACCACTCGTGCTGTCCTTTTATAACATATTTAACCAATTATTAAAAATAGTCAAATTAACCACTTATAAAACCAAAAAAAATCGCAGTTGACGTTACGCAAAGCAGGATTCTCACACTTTTCGGCTTTTTGAAAAGAAATTATTTATTTATTTTTCTTTCTATCTTCCGTATTATTTCGTAAAAATATATACGCCCCCGCACTTATTTCTGTTTTTTAATTACCTCAAAATCTACAACGAAGATTTCAGGTTCCATTTCTGCTCCTGCGGGAATTCGAACCCGCGACCTTTCCAAACCGATCCAGGGGGTATCTGCGCCGAATTTTTCTGTTACAGACCATATTTGGGCTTCTTTTTATGTCCAAAAGATTCATTGAACGCTCACCTGGCTTTGCTTTTCATTACTGTCAATCAATTAATTTATTCAAGCAATTTTGTTTTTATAGCTCGTTTCTTCGCTGTACTTTTTGTCTCAGGCGTTTTGTGCATCCATGCTGTAAAACCCTTTTTTTGGGCTTAGGCATTTGTCAAACAGGTGTCGTTTATCCTTGCTATAAAATCTTTTCCTCGTGTTTTCTTTTGAGCTTAGATATTTTGTTAAACTGTTGCGCTGCATCCATGCTGCTACTATTTTGATGGGTTCTGCGGCAAATAACAACAATTTAGGAGGCTATGATATGCAAAACTTTTTCAACACAGGAAACCCCGGAAATTTAGCTCCTCCTGCACCAACTCAGCACCCTTTTCACCATCCTTTTAGTAACCCTAGTAATTTTCCCTACCAAACCCCGGCACCTTCCAGTATTCCATTCCCCTTTCCTCCTTCCATGTATCAAAACAATAATAATCCTGCTTATATGAACTATTCACAGGCTCCCTCTCAATTCAGGTTAAACAATCCAATTCCCAACCCTTCTTCGGACGGTGCAAGACTAATGGCTCTGATCAATAATAACCACTACTCTCCAAGCTCTATGGAGGCCTCTCCTCCTTCCCTGGCGTCATCGTCATCTTCGTTGTCGTCACCAGAGCCAACATTTTCTCCGGCTTTTGCACCAACAGCTCCTCCAGTCAATCTGGCTCCTCCTCAGCGAACTCCAAGCAGGTTACTGAGTACTAAGTTGCCCAGAGGGAGGCATCTTCATGGAGACCATGTTGTTTATGACATCGATCTTCGTTTTTCAGGAGAAGCGCAACCTCAGCTTGAAGTTTCACCAATTACAGTTTATGGCTCAGACCCAGTTCTGGTGGGAGGTCGACAGATTGCTGTAAACAAGAACTATATTTGCTATGGCTTGCGAGCTGGTACTATTCGGGTTCTCAACATAAACACTGCACTGAGAGCATTACTTCGAGGGCACTCACAGGTACGCTAATATTTGATCAACTGCCGTTTCAAGTAATGCGCAAGGTGTGGTAAATCTTCTGTGCAATTTTTTTTTTTTTGGGCAATGTTATAGAATTTTTTAAAAAGCTGTAATAAATTTACGTAAACTTATTAAATTTATTAATTTTAATAGTAAATCATATATCAAATATTAGCGGGACAACTGTACTATACCATTAATTTTTTTTCTATCCCTTGAAAATCCCCCTAATGTAAGGTGGTATTAACTTATTACGTGTATATGATTGAATTTGATCTTCTTTCTGTTTTCTTTTCTTCTATTCTTTTATCTAAAATAAAAATAAATGCCCCCTTTTGAGTAAAAATTTAAAAACCAACTACAACAAAAAAGGTTTTATCATATGAATCAAAGGAAATACGACTGCATAGTTTAAACCATGCTGTTCTACTCCATCTGTAATTGAAGATTTTGGTTAGCTGCAGTACATTGATGGAAGCTCCATTATCACTATTTTCAATTTTGCCCTTAGTTGGGATTTTTTTGTTTGTTTACAAGCAACATGATTTCATGGCCATCCAGGTCATCGGATGTTTTTTTATTGCATGTTAGGAAACTGCTGTAGTGGATCAACTCTAAACTGATAACCTTGCATATTGAGCATGTGAGAATTTAGGAGATTTTTCATGTAAACATGTAGTAGCAGCACTTAATATCGGGATAAATTTATAAACACAAATTGAAGTAATAGTTTGTATGGGTAAAGCATGATAAGCCAGAGCACATACTGCAGACTAATTGGATATTGAAGTTCAAAATGAAAATACAATTGGAGTTTTGTGGGGGATGGAAATGGAATAGAAATTGCTATCTGCATATGATAAGCTTGACTTCTTTTGTTTTTCCCACTAAATGCTTTTTTTTTATGTTTGTTAATCCACATTATCTGTCCTGGTTACACTGTGTGGTATTACTAGTGTAAATGTTTGTTTGGATGCTAATTTGTGCATTGTGCATTCCATATCTGATATATGATCTGTAATCAACATGTTTGTCTAAATCTATTGACTTCTGTGTTCTCTGTCATTATTTTTGAAATTTCTTCATAGCTTCCAGCCAATATAAAAGGCAAGATTGATAAAATGATATGGGGAATTTCCAGTTAAAAAGTATTGGGAGCTATATGTTAGTCTTATAATGTAGCAATGGTGAATTGAGAGGGTAAGAAGCCTTTGAGTAGGATATGCGATTGGTTAGTGTTTTCTTGTGGGTAATTTCTGAAAGACCAGTCCTTGGCCAAGTGCATCTACCATACTGTTTTTTCAGACCTTAGTTGGAAACCAAATTTATCTGGAACTTCTTTATTATCCTATATTTTGTTTGGAATGCTATTTTGTATTTTGAGTTTTTAGCAGTTAGTATCTTTTTGCCATCCAAGTATTTTACACCTTTTGTAAAAGTCTGATGTTCTTTATTTTCCACAAAAAGTAAATATAAGAAAAACAGTTTTTAGAGTGGTAGTCATATTCCAGCTTTCTAGAATTCAGCTTTAGGTAATTTTTAGTTTTATTATCAGAATTTAAATCAATTTACTGCTCGTGGGATTAGGGAATACCGCTGATGGCTAAATTTGCAAAATTAAAAAAGGTTGTCAAAGGCACCAAAGTCAGAGAAGTGAGGCTCGTTTAATATGATCAAGAGAAGCCAACAAGTCCCTTGCAACAATCAAATGTAACTTGAGAGAAGTCTAATAGCGAAGTTTGATGGGGGACAGTTAAGACATTAAGCTTTGGGCCTAGATAGATAACTTGTTTTTGATCAAATTCTATAGAAGTTTACTAGAAAATTCAATCTGCTACTTTACAACTTGATGGGACAGCATTTGATTGGTGGAGAACCATGACCAGCCATAGATCATCACTCAGGCATCTGGGATCAATTTTTGACTGGATTTAATCATAACCCGAGGGCTATAGCTGATGTTCAAGATGATTACATCTTGGCTCTAATAAATATGAAGCATCAACTCTTGAAAGGGTAATTTCTATTAACATTGGTGGGTTGTAAGAGTCCATTGGGGGTAAACAAAGTATTTGAGTCCTTCCACTCATGATGAGGTTTTTCTGTGTTAGGACCCTCCTGTCCTAATCGTTATCTGTGTATTACGTGTTATTAATAAAGTTTGAACTTATATGCTTTGTAAGTTGTCTCATTGCTAAATTATAATTATCCCACATGTATTAGTTGTTGTCTTGATAAGAGTAGTATAATTAGCGATCATGTGTAAGAGGAAAAAGTATCAATTGAATAGTTGTATTGAGCATTGCTCAAAGGAGGTTGCCCCTTTGAAAAGGCTCACGATATTTTTCGATACAATTCTGCAGTTTCAATATTGTATTACTTCTTATTTCCATCACAGTGCATTTTTCGATATATTTTTGTTGCTGGATTGATTTGTTTGCAAGAAGGATCAGTACAGTTGGTATCAAAGTGCTTTCTAGGGCTGTGTTTTGCACCTGCTTAAGTAGTTTAGGGCTTTCTGTGACTGTCCATCATGTGCACTCACTTTGTCCTTCAGGATCTTGGGGATCAGAAAGTGGTAATAGAAGTGGTGACAATAAGGTTTTTGCCCCCAAATATGCCATTGTTTCCCTGCAAGTAGTAATTTCTTTTAGGTTAGAAAACCTGTTTCAGGAGTTTTAAAATATCAAAGAAAGTTGTTGTTTTTGGCTATAAGCACAAGAGATAAGTATATGAAGTGGAGTGGGACTCAACCTATCCCTGCAAGCTCCTAGCCAACATCTATACACGAAATTGAGATTTTGCGTTCATTTGGGTATATTGGAAGACCTCATATTTGTTTTCAAACATGGCCATAGGAAGCCTTTGGCCGTTTGTAATTCGTGGTGCATAGGTAAGTGTTTAGCTTTGGCAAATTGCTCATATCGTACTTCAAAACAGGATAGTAGGCTATGGGAATGCTAATCTTCCGTAGTTAATTTTCTAAAACATTGCACTGACACTATGGTGCAGTACCAAGGTGCGTGATCTGAATTAACATGACACTTACCAAGCAGCTTGAGACTCTCAATAAGTGCTTTACACTTGTGTTCAATGCGCAACCACAAGAGTCTCCCCTCTCTACTACACACACCTACACACGAAATGACAATAAACTTGAACTGAGCTCTGGGACACAATGTGAAACACAAACATCCTCATTTCACCTTCTATTTCAAATAAAAGAGTTCTTTACATAAATTTTGTTGTTTCCCTTTAACAACAAAGTTTTCATACACCATCTTACACACTAGCAATGATGTATGAGCTCTCTAATGTGCTTCTACAAACGTACAACACGCACATGCCTTTAAGGCTGTTGTAGATTCTGAGATTCCTTTTCCCCCTTGCTCTATACACTCTAAGCCTTTCAATGGCTTTTACAAACACTGATACTCTGGTACAGACATACAATTCATTGTGACTCTTCACAACTACCTACAGGCTCTGTGACACTTCTTTTCACATTAACAAATTTGCTGTGATTGAAAATGAACTATGTGGATGTTCTAGGTCAATTTTGGCAGCATTTCAGTACACTCTCTGGGACCGCTTCTCAATACAAAACCGAGCTCTTATTTATAGACTCAAATCAGTTTTTTCAGTGTTTCTCAAGCAATCTAGAAGGTCCTCGACTCCCACACAATCTCCATAGGCTTTGAGTAAAGTAAACTCCCATGGGCTTATGTGGCATGAGCTCAATTCAACAATTGTGCCTTTCCAAATCCTGTGTGTTTTGCATATGTCTCGGCTGCGCCTCCAATTTATTATTGAGCTCCGCATGTCCAAAATTGAATTTTTATGGTCTCTCGTGTTTCGTAACAGCTCCCAAGGTTTTAGTCTCCGCTTTCTTTGTTTAGGTGGGACCGTGCTCTTTCATTTGGGTCCCAATGGATTACTCATCTCCCGGCTTTCGAATGAGCTCTCATGTAACTTTTTAGTAGCACCTCTATCGAAAATTAGGGTCTTTGTATTTCCTTGGGTCACATCCATGGTATCCCATGTGTTCTCTTCTTTTATGCCAATGTGTCGCTTTGTTCCCCATTCTTGGTCGTTGGCTCTTTATACAAGCCCCAAACGTTAATCTCCCTCTTGGGACAAGTGTCACTTATTCGCGTCCTTGGGATTTTCCTTCCTTGCCAACTTGTCACTATGGCTCTGCAAATCTCTCGTGCTCGGCCTATCTAGGATGCCACCACGTGGCACCATCTCCTCGCTCACGGGTTCACGACTCTTCTTGGGGTCCTCCGAATTACTTCGGCTCGCACTCTTTGTGACCTCTCATCTTGCACCACACATCCCTTTTTCTCATTTTATCCACGTGGCGTACTAGGATGCAACTATCCTCACGGGTTCTATTGAGCTCGGGTCCCTCCGACCAGTGTGTCGCGTGTCCCGCTTGGATGCTAGCTCTTTCAGCGATTCTTTATCCTTCTATTTTGTGTGATTGTGCCATGTATCCCTTTCTTGTCTTCTTCATACTTCTCGCCTCGCCTCCATGGGTCCCTTCAACTTCACACTCAAGGAAAACAAGCTTAGGCTGCCCACTATAAAATGTAGATGCTTATATATATATACCCACATTGTAATATCCCCTTTTAGGATATTATTTAAATCTAAAAATTAATTAACCCGATCACCCTAGGAAGATTAGATCTTCTTAGTTTGACCTCAAATAACCCAATGTCGGCAATAATACAACCCAAAATGGGGTTGGAGTATGCCAAAGTAGTGGGTTAGATGGGAAAACTAATTAGAATGCTAATATTATCTGGATTTTTAACAACAGTTAATTAATTAAATAAATACCCAAATCAAGTTAAAATCTTCCAAAATTATTTCTCGCTACTAAGCAAAAATTCTCAAACTTTGGATTTTGGGCCACAAAAATATGAAGAACAATGTCCCAAAATCAGTTTTTGCACAGCCAACATAAAACCCTAATTTTGCCCTAAAAATTAGGTCGCCCAACACATTTAGGGCATCAAATTCACTCCAAAAATTATGAAATCACTTCCTCCTTATTCCTCCTAATTTCTACAACCAAATCCAACATTAACTTGACCCCAAAATCGTAGCTCAAATAATATTAATTAATAATGTCCAGATAGCTTGCACACATTTGAAATATTCAAAATTCATAACTCATCCAATACTCGGTGTTTTCCATGAAATAAAATGCAAAACAAACTAGGAATCAAGGCCTTTCCAATGCACTATGATTCTGAATTTTCTAAGCATTAAAACCTTGCCAAAACAACCTTAGAAATCTGCTTTCAAGTCGCTAGGGTTAGAATAAATTATATAAATTAATTCCAGCTATTACACCCCTTCAAAAATATTCAAATAAACAACCCTTGCTCTAAAATAATTAATTAAACACAACAACAAATAGATCTAGCATAAACAACCTCAAAATATGATAGATCAAACCCCAAACCAAGTCGATTTGTTAAATACATTGCAACAACAATAATAATCACCAAAGTACATCAAACCCTTCACAAAAATGCAGATTTATGCTTCAAACAAATATGCCCATACCCAAGACCAAGTCGCCAAAGCTAGAAAGGGAATCACCAACAAGTAGATTTGCAAATCTCATGAAAATACTTCAATTCATAACCAACTCAATAAACTCCCATGCAAGAGAGAGAGAGAGAGAGAGAGAGAGAGAGAGAGAGAGAGAGAACATCAATGGGCATGCATCCCAATTACTCCAAGCATGGAGTGAAAGCAATAATTCAAATTTCATCCAACATAACCCTCTAAGGAAATGCGACCTCCCTTTTATAGAACTAAGGGCTGCAATATCCAATAAAGACCGACCTTTCCCTTTTGGAGGGAAAAGATGAACTCTCATTAAAATATTTAATACTATGTGCACTTTATTTATTTATTAATTAAATAAATAAAAGTAACTAACCTATGTGCACATTAAACTAACTAAAGAGACTCCCACTTGTAGCGCTAGGCATGCCAAGGGGTTACAATGCAAATCAAAAATAAATATTAATAATGCCCCGAAAAAGGGGACATTACACGTGTCCTTTTCCTCTTTGTGCATGTGGGATTATTCCCACTGTCATGTCCCCGGCTTTGTTATTTGGCTGCCATTGTGTGACCCTTTGAGCCTTCAAATGGCTCCCTTTGGCCGCCTTGGACTCTGTAATGACTCATGGTACCCTCTTTGAGCTCCTTACACTCAATATATCCCTTTTGTGTCCCATAAGGCCGCTAAAGGCCTATTATTCACGCCAACTGCCATTGTTGCATGGATTGAGCTCTGCAAATCCTAGGGTCCCTTAGGATGCTCCTGCATTAGACTCTTGGGGTTGGTAAAATATGAGCGCCTGCTGATATACCCCTGCTGAAATTTACCCTTTGCACTCACTTTCAGCAGTCTCCTTCCCTCCAAAACTGTGCATCTCTGTAAATGGGCTCGTTTCAAATTGGTATCCTTCTCCGCACTCTGTTTTGCAATAATTGAGATCCTTGGATCCCTTTCCCCCATCCTCTCTCTGCTGCTCCTCTGCTTGTAAGGGCTCTTTTGACTCCATAACTGTGATCTTCTTGTCATTACTTGTCTCTGCAGTGACTTACTTGTTTTCACTCCCGTGTCAATATAAAAACACTCAGAAACAAGGTCAAAACAAAATCAGTGGGCTCTACATGTTCTACATGTGCTCCCCTTTACTCTCATGTCTGCAAGTGTCCTTTTGAGTTCTCTTTCATAATCCATATGGTTCTGCAAGGTCATTTCATTGTTTTTATGGGCTTAAAGTCAACCTCATCTTCTAGCATTAACTGTAACATTGCAGCCACAAGTCCGCAACTTCAGCACCCTCTTTTCATTTATTTCACACTTGTTAGCGACAAACTTGGGTTCCCCTCTGCTCTTCATGGGTTGCTCAAAATTCATAAGGGTCTCCTCATCACTGTTTTCATGTAAGACTTTCCTTTCTATAGGTGCACTCTCCATCCCCAGTGACTCTATTTCACTCTGTTCCAAAGTTCTCTTGTTTGCATTCACTAAAACCAAGTGACTCGAGTGTGTTAGTGATCCACTTTCTTTCTTCAATGGACTTAGCTCTCTTCTTATGCATCCTTTCTCGCTATTGACATTACATAACTTTCACCATCATAAATCATCTTACTGTCAAACTGCCGTGGTCTCCCCACAAACAAATGACAAGCTTCCATTGGGACAACATCACATGTTGCTCTCCTTCATATTTCCCAAACTTCATGTCAATGTCACATTGATCCTATCCTTTAATATCACAATCACCAGTTACCCAGACATACTACAAGGCTGTGGACGTGCTCTACACTCTAACCCTAACTTAGGGAGGCAAGGCTTGAACACACTATGTCGCTGACAGGGCTCCTCTTGTTTCATGGCTGTCTCAGTGCTCTTTCCTTGCGATGCTAGATTTACTTTGGGTCTCTTGATTGTACCGAGACCTGCTGATTGTGCTCCTTGGTGTCTTCTCATGTCACCTGTGCTCATTTGTGAACACTCTTAAGCCTTGTGCCCGTACTTTCCACAACTGAAGTAGTGTCCCTTAAATACATGGCTGGTACTACTCTCCTCATACATTCTCTTGTCTCCATGTGTCCATGAAGCGCTCTGACCTCCATTTTTAGTCACTCCACACTGTGCTCCCTTTTTCTGCAGGGTTCTCTCTTATATGTCTTCATTGTCCTTAATACTCTCTTCAACCTTTGCTCTCCTGGACTGCGCTCTTTCAAGTTTCTCCTCATCCTTTAGGGCATATAGGTATGCTTCTTCGACACTATTTATCCTTGGCATGCATAACTCATCTTGATTATTCAATCCCAACCCATTCATGTATCTTGCCACCACCTCCCTATCTATATCTGCATGTGCAGACCTTATTGACAATCCATAGAATTCTGTAGTGTAGTCCTTCACTGATTTCCCCTTCTGTCTCAAGTTTTGGAGCTTCTTAAACAAGACAAGCTCATAAGCCAAGGGCAGAAACTTGTCTCTTAACCTAGCAGACATCTCCCATTTTTGATCTTAGACTTGTGCTTCCTTCATCACTCAACTTGCACTTCTCTCCACCACAATGCTGCATGTCCCTTGAGTATTGTTTGTGTAAATTTGACTCTCTCAGGGTCTCCCATTGCCTCTAGCTCAAAATAATGCTTCATCTCATTTAATCAATCCACTAACTCCTCTGGTCCAAGTGAACCCGAATAACTTGACACCTTCACGGGCACTCTTCTATCCACTCTTGCAAGGGCTCTCAACAATCTGCTCCCTTCCTCTCCATCTTGTGCTAACCCTGGTCTCTCTTGCTCATCATTGTCACTATTATCATCATTATCATCATGACTTGCTTGCTCTCTTCACCTCTGTTTCTAGAGCTCTCAATCTGCCTTGCGGTAACCCAAAGCTCCTGAAGAATTCAGCAACTTGTTCCTCATCAAAGTCTTCTGCATTCTCTTTTCTATTCAGCAATGACTCTAAAGTCTCCAAAAGTTCAGCCACTTATTCTTCCTTTATATTTCTCCCTCTCTTTCTTACCATCTCTGTTATCTCTCAACCAACAAACACTGCTGTAACATCTTCAAACACACAACCAACTCATTTATTCTCGACTCCCTATTACACAATGACAAACATTGACCTCTATGTACTGTGATGGCAATAAAAGACATTTCAACACTCACACACAAGGGTTTCTCACTCTCTTCGACTCCTCACAACTTCACTCTGTTACTTTGCCGCCTTCTAACTAGTGTTCTCAGATTGGAGGACTAACACAACTTTATCACTAGACACCATCCTACCCAACCTCCTCTCCTAGTTGGAAGATGTCACACTCTTCTCACACCTCTGCTTTCTACCCACAGTGACATACAATGTGGAAAAGAAGGCTCTCTCTACCTTTTCGCTCTTAACAGACCTCTAGACTATCCTGACTCACCTCTTACAGTCATTCACAGACTCTTAACAACACTAACACTCCTCCAAGAGTTCCAACCTTGCTCTGATACCAAATGGTGCAGTGCCAAGGTGGGTGTCCTGAATTAACAGGAGACTCACCAAGCAACTTGAGACTCTCTCAACAAGTGCTCTACACTTGTGTTTAATGCACAGCCACAGGAGTCGCCCCTCTACTACACAAACACACAATGACAATAAAACTTGAACTGAGCTCTGTGACATAATGTGAAACACAAACATCCTCATTTAACCTTCTATATCAAATGAAAGAGTTCTTTACATAATTTTTGTTGTGTCCCTGTAACAATATAGTTTTCACACACTATCTTACACACTACCAAT
Source organism: Taxus wallichiana var. yunnanensis (assembly GCA_018340775.1). NCBI lineage: Eukaryota > Viridiplantae > Streptophyta > Pinopsida > Cupressales > Taxaceae > Taxus > Taxus wallichiana. Next base: position 758,332,865 of record CM031240.1, read on the forward strand.
GATCTCTGGGCTTTCTAATGTGCTCCCAAGCACTTTCAACACGTATACTAAGCCTTTAAGGCTGCTATAGACTCTGAGATTCCTTTTCCCCTTGCTTTATGCCCTCTAAGCCTTTCAATGGCTTTTACAGACAGTATGATACTCTAGTGCATACATTACAACTCACTGTGACTCTTTACAACTAACTACAGTTTCTGTGATGCTTTGTTTTACATTAACAGACTTGCTGTGACTGTCTATACACTATATGTGTACTCTAGGCTAATTTTGGCAGCATTTCAGTACACTCTCCAGGACCTCTGCTCAATTCAGAATGAAGCTCTTATTTATAAACTCAACAAATGCAGCATTCGAGTGTTTCTCAAGCAATCTAGAAGGTCCCTTGACTCCTATGTAATCTCTAGAGGCTTAGAGTAAGCTTCAAACAGTTGTGTCTCTCCAAATCCTGTGTAGTTTGCATGTCTCAGTTGTGCCACCAATTTCATATTGAGCTGTGCATGTCCAAAATTGAATTTTTATGGTCTCTTGTGTCACAGAACAGCTTGCAAGGTTTCGGTCTCTATTTTCTTTGTTTAGGTGGGACCATGCACTTCAATTTGGGCCTCGATTGATTACTCATCTCCCTATTTTGGAATGAGTTCTCGTGTGACTTATTTAGCGACCTCTGTTGGAAATTAGGGTTCTTTGTATTTCCTTGGGTTGTGTCCATAGTATACCTTCCGTTCTATTTTTTTTTATGCCAACATGTCGCTTTTGGTCCCAACTTCCTTGCATATGTGGAGCCCTCATGTCTTTAGCTATTTATATGAGCCCCAAAAGTTAATCTCCCTCTTGGGATAAGTGTCACCCATTTGCATCCTCGGGCTTTGCCTTCCCTCGCCAACTTGTCACTATGGGCTCTGCAAATCTTTGTGCTCAACCTATCCTAGATGTCACCATGTGGCACCATCTCCTTGCTCCTAGGTTCATGGCCCTTCTCGGGTTCCCTCTAAATTTCTTGGGCGCTGTACTCTCTTTGACCTCTCATCTTGCACCATTTGTACCTTCTTATTTTCCCTATGTGTCGCACTCGGATGAAACTGTCCTCACAGGTTCTATTGACTCGGTCCCTTCGAACTGGACGTGTGTCCTTGTGAACTGGTCAGTGATTGTGACATGTGGACCTAGTGGGACATTGCATGGGCTCTTCCTCCTACTTCGTTCGACTATGGCACGTGTCCCTTTCATGTCTTCATGCTTGTGCATTGGTTTTTGTAGGTCCCTTCAACTTCAGACTCGAGCAAAACGGGCCTAGGTAGCCCACTATACAATGTAGACTCTTTTGCATACATATACTTGTGCCCTTTTCCTCGCGTATGTAGAATTATTGCCACTGTTGTGTCCCCGTGTTGTGTTATTTGGCTGCCATTGTGGTGGCCCTCCAAACCTTCAAACGGCTCCCCTTGGCCTCCTTGGACTCTATAATGACTTCTAGGACCCTATTTGAGCTCCATACACATAAAGTGTCCCCTTATGCGTACCTTAAGATTGCTAAAAGGCCTCTTCTTCATGGTGACCACCATTGTTGCATGGCTTGAGCTCTGCAAATGCTAGGGCCCCTCTGGATGCTTCTGCATCACACTATTCATGAACAAGATTCGTATATGTATGAGCCCGCAAACTAGACTCACCATGTAGCAAACCCTCCTAGATATAATTCTAGTTGTGATAAATCTGGGCATCCTTGGAGTTAGAGGATTCCATCACTCGGGAACTTTTTGAACAACAATTACAAAAACAGAATCACATACAGTGTCACATGCAGTACAAAAACAAAGAGGTCAGAAAACGTTTGGGCCATTTGAGCAAATTTGAGTAATAAGTTGGGTTTCCAAAAAAGTTTGGATTTTTTTGCTTATTTTCCACCTATCCCGACAATTTTTTTCTTCATCCTAATCAGTTTGGTGTAAAAAAAAGGACCCCTCTACATGATTGTAGTGATCCATTCCAAAAAAATGGACCAACTTCCAACAAAGATGCAAACTGTGCAAACCAAAATGCAAGCCCAATTTAATAGCCTTACCAATCAACAAACAAAATTTATGGGTACTATCACAGCCCTAAGTAACCTCTCTTCACTGACTAGTCAGAACAACAATTATGCAAACACAAATTTGGGAAGAGTGCCATGTTGTCCAAAATTGGATTTTCCTTAATTTGATGGTAAAGATCCCACCAATTGGTTGTACAGAGTAGAGCAGTATTTCCAACTCCATAAAACCCAATATGCAGACATGGTATTGATAGCTGCTTTCTATTTAGAAAAGAAAGCCATCTAGTGGTACCGATGGTATGAAAAAAATCATGGCATGGTGACATGGACAAAATTTTCTAAAATCCTATTGGTTTGATTCGACCCAAATGCATATGAGGTTTTCATGGGGGCATTAACCAAGTTACGACATATTGGTTATGATTTTGACTATTCAACAAAATTCGATTAACTCACCAATAGAACAAACATATTGACAAATGAAATCTTCAAAAGTTGTTTCATAAGCGACTTAAAAGAATAAATTAGAGCCGAGGTCAAAATGTTGAAACTAGGGGATATTGTTGTGTCCACAACACGCCCTAATTTCATAGGTGAATCATGAAACCCATGTGCCTTTCTCAAGGTAATTCAAGTGCGCTCCCATAACATAGCTTTTATCTATTGTGCAAATCCTTGTCTTTCTACACTAATTTGTTTTACAAAATTTGCTCTGCGCTTCCTTTACTATTTCATCATGCACGCCTTTCGCAAATTCACCCTTTGGCCTCACGCAATATTTCTTCATATTGCGCCCATGCAAAACATTGTGTCTCCTTGGTTTCTTAGTCTTGCGTGGCATTATCTTTCATATTGCAGCCCATGCAATACTACATGCAATCTTGGGGTGGCATCTTAGTCTAGTGCAACCCCATACTTTGTCCCGTTGTGCCTTGGTTTTTGCGTATCCTCTATCTTGAAGTCCACGGCCCGTGCAAAATGTTGTGTAATGTTCTGCGGCTTTCCTATTTTCTTTGGTACTATCCATCCAAGCCTTGAGCATAGTTTGCATTTCCTCGCATTCAACCCAGCCGCACGCTTTAGTGGGTGGTTATACTAAAAGTCATGTGACACGAAATACTCGTGGCACTTAAAAACGTCAAGGAACCCATATAATACTATTCCTTTGCATCGTGGCCCGCTATACATTGCACATACCTCACCACTTAGTGGCTTGTCCTTGGGCAAATTTTCTTCCTCAGGCCGTAGCCTTATGATCTCTAAGCGCAAGTATATTTTGCATGGTTCATCACCCACTTGGGCATATCTAACACCTAACACTTGATTCCTAAAAGCGTATGTTGCACAAATACTACATAGGTATTCACGATATTTTAAAAGGTTGCAAAAAGAAAGTGCTAGAAATTCTTCTAAATAGGTATTTGCTCATAACATGGTGTGCAGATTTGTGTAAAAAGTTACAGAGGCCGCAAGATTCCCCAAAGTGTTGCTCTGTGCAAAATGAAAAGAAAGGAAGCCACACAACAAAGAAATCAATTCCATGGTGCCAAATATTGTGCGCAACCATTGTGCAGATCATGAAGGATGGACATTGCAATACTTTAAACGCAAAATACGACAAAATGTCTAGGTTCGCCAAAAGACAAAACTGTTTGACTACGATCGAGGAGACACCATTCGTGACACCCTATTAGGAAATCTAAAATCTTATACACTTGTTGAATTGGGAGGCTGAACATGCTTCCTCGACACGCCATATCAGATAAAAGGTCGCAAACTTAAGGAAAACTTGACTTATGCGTTGAAGCATCCTTGAATGCCACAAAGCAATGACTGCTACCAACTAAACCGGATCAATCCAGGCCTATTCTAGGCACTTAGCAACATTTGATGGAAATCTTTGGGATTACTAAGTATCTTTAGACATGTCAAACACTTCTCGAGTGTTTACTTGACATTCAATTATATTTGAAAGTGTAACCAACCTTCATTCAATTTGTCAAATTTGGGCCTCTGCAATGAGCTGCTGCTATTAATTCTTGTAAAACACCGTTCGGCTTGGGTTTTCCTATAAATACCCAGCTGAAAGACATTGTAAAGGTCCTTGAACTTGGAATAGAGAAGCTTATGAGATTTTTATGCATTTGCCTTGTCTCACTTATCTTTCTAAGTTTTGGTCTAAGTTATGCAATTGTGTTTGCTTATTTTAATACACTCGATTGTTAAAGGATATCCTTTATGTTTATTGCTTATAATAACTTTTGACTTAGCAACTGTGTGAGCTAGAGTGCATTCCCGCGCATCCAATAGTGTGGTGTTCTCTTTGTCTTGTAGTTGATTCTCTCGCACTCTTGCACTTGCTCGTGTCTTGATTGAGTGTCTATTGGTCTAAGCGCGACATGGTTTTGGATCTTGGTGTTCAAATGAATTAGAGCTCACATCAAAGCTTGCAAACTTATTTCTCCTCTCCCTTCCCTACTCATCTTTGGCACTTTTTATACCCCTATGATAATGGATTAGTGTAGGACCAAAGTTTGTGATTTGTTTTTTTGGATTGAGGGTAAATTGAGGGTGTTTGAAAGGACCCACATCCTTGTACAATTGAGGATTTTTCTTGAGAGGAACCACAACCTGGTTACAATGAAGGGGACCACTATTTAGGAACCCAATTGGAGCAACCATGAAACCATAGTGAAGATGCAGCGACCAACGACAACGGCCAGCGAGTGGGACAACTATCAGTGAATGGAGCGAGAGGAACAGCCACCAAATTAGCAAGGCGAGAGGAACAAACCACCGGCGTTAGAGCCAGAGGAAAATGGCCACCGGCGTGAGCAGCGAGAGGAGCAGCCACCAGAATCAGCAGCAAGCAGAACAACCACTAGTGACAGCAGCGAGAGCATCAACAGTGAGCGGAGCAGCCACCAGCGTCAGCAGCGAGAGGAGAAGCAAGCGTCAACAACGAGAGGAGCAACCACCAGCGTCAGCAGTGAGAGGAGAGCCACCAGCATCAGCAGCGAGGAGTAACCACCAGTGTCAGCACGAGCAGAGAAGCCGCCTCCAGCGGCGAAACCACCTCCGAGGAGGATCGTGCCTTGGGGGATTTGAACCTGGGTGGGCAAGCACACAACCATGTGACTTGACCGCACCACTCCCACCCCATCGGCAAAGCTTGCGATTTGTTCATCAAGTTTAACCAAATTGATTGCAAATGAAATTTATAGCTGAATATATATATATATGCGGCTTGTGTGCATCAAACAAAGCATGAAACCTGTTCTAATCAAAGTGTGTTTTGCTTGCGAGAATCCTACAGATTGATTCCTTAAGCCAAAGCTTTCATATTAGGTATGAACCAACAAATGCCCTTTAAACATTAAACAACCACTGCTAGACTTAAGCTATTCCTAGAAACCATTTGGCCATGTAGACCTGGTGAGAGCTAACCTTGGAAAAGCTTGCACAATTTATTGCGCACACTTTCTTTCAAGAGAGGTGTAGGTCCGCTTGTTTGTGCGGCGCCCTGCTTATTGTTGCTGCACTTGCACATAGTCGCCCCTTTTCCCCGTGCTTGAGCTATTCCTAGCAAACCATTTGGCCATGAAGACTTGGTGAGAGTTAAGCTTGAGAAGCTTGCACAATTTATTGCGCACACCTCCTTTCAAGTGAGGCTTAGCCCCGCTTGTTTGTGCGGTACACTTGCCTATTGTTGCTGTGCTTGCACATGGTTGCCCATTTTCTCGCGGAGATCAACATCTCTCGGTGCTAAAGGAAGGTGGGGAGCTTTCACATGAACAACAAATGTGTTGGTAGCTTTTGGGTCGGCCAAGTTGGTTGAAGACAAGTTCATAGCTCATTGCCACTCTTCTAAATTGACCCTTTTTGACATTCAATACCAACACAAGCGATAACATTCCTAAACTCTTGATCCACACCAATCAAATGCCTCATTCCGACAAAGATGCAACCTCTTTGGGTAAAAGGGATATGTTATAACTGTGATGTCAAGTTCTCACTTGGTTACTATTGTGTGGACCAAAAATTGTACTTGTTAGATGTAGTCACCTCTCGAGTTTGAAGAATTAAAAGGTGCACATGAAGCCTATGAAGAGGATAAGGAAGAAGATCACAACTTAGGTGAAGATTGAGCGTTCAAAATTTCAGTGCATGCTTTGGCTAACACACCTACCCTGTAAACAACAAAGGTCAAAGGGTACTAAAACCACCCACACCATCCTCATCGATTCGACAACACATACAAGTTCATCGACCCTTGATTAGCTAAGCAAGCTGATTGTTATGCGTATCCATGTTTCCATTTTAGATCATGCTAGTAAACAATGGATTGTAAAGGGAAGTGCCGAAATTTTTGAATCTTAGTTGGGGATTATAATTTGAAATCAGACATGTTTATTTTACCTTTAGGAGGAGGTTGTCATGTAGTCTTGGGTGCAAAGTGGCTTCAAACATTGGGGTGTATCCTTTGAGACTTTTCCAAGACATGGATGCAATTCCCATATCACAACCATCAACACACTTTAAAAGCATCGACTCCGAGACCCACCAACACCATTAATTCCAATTGGCTTGAAAAGGTGCTTTAGAAAGGCTGTCATGGGGTATCAGCACTCCATAATACTATCCATCTCAATGAATCATTTGATCCCAACCATCCATAAGCATGCAATAGTCTCGAGGAGCCTAAGGGGTTACTTCCATAATGATTTGAATATTATGCCATTGAACTTGTTCCCGACATGTTGTACCTCTTATGTGTACCCATTTCCATTTTTGTTTAAAATAAAAATAGAAAGTATAGTGCAGGAATTGTTGTAGGTAGGAGTCATTAGATCAAGCACAAACTCATAACTCTTGCCCAATATTACTAGTCAAGCAAAAATATGGGACATGGCAACTCAGATTAATTTTTGAGAACTAAATAAAATCACCATCAAGGACAAATTACCCATTCCAGTGATTGATGAACTCTTGGACAAACTACACGGAGCTTGCTTCTTTCCAACGCTTGACCTAAGGTTAGGATATCATCAAATCCACATAAAAGAGGAAGACATTTCAAAAACAATATTTTGAACTTGTGAAGGCCACTAGAATTTCTAGTCATGCCATTTGGCTTCACCAATGCATCTTCAACATTCCAGGGCACTAATGAACAAGATCTTCTAGACGCTTCTTAGAAAGTTCATCTTTGTCTTCTTTGATGACATCTTTGTTTATAGCAGGATATGGGAGGGACATCTAATGTGCGTGGAACAAAGTTTTCGAATCCTTCTTAATAACCAATTATGTGCCAAACGATCCAAGTTCTCTTTCGGCCAAAAAAAATTGATTATCCAGGTCACTTTGTTTAGGAGGAAGGGGTTAAGGTGGATTCCAAAAAAATGATGTAATGAAAAATTGGCTTAAACCCAAAAATCTCAAGAGCTTTCTTGGATTTTTTGGCCTTAAGGATATTAATGAAAATTTGTCAAAACAATTTTTGAACTACTCAAGTAGGCCATGTGTACTACACTAGCTCTTGTTATGCCCGACTTCCCAGGACCTTTTGTCATTGAAAGTGATGCTTTGGGAAGTAGAGTTGAAGCGATTCAAATGCAAGAAGGCTCCTAGTATAAACCAACAAGGCATTTACATGGATAAATTTTGCTTGCTCCACATGCGAGAAAGAGATGCTAGCCATCCTTCATGTTGTGAACAAATGTTACCCATTTCTTATAAGGAGACATTTATGCATAATAACCGATCATCCTAGTCCGAAGTACTTCTTGGAATAACGAGTCTCTTCTCCCGAACAATAGAAATGGGTAACAAAGTTGATGGTTTATGACTATGAGATCGCCTAAAAAAAGTAAGGACAATGTTTTCGATGAAGTGTTATCTAGTAAGCATGAAGAACAAAACACCTTGTGAGCACTATTATTTCTTATTCTTGAGTGAATGCAAGAGGTTCAATGAGAGTGGATCCAAAATGCCAATGTTCGGGTTGCTCATCTAACAATTGTTCACCAATTTGTCTTCTAAGCCTAATCACTCTTAGGATGGACACTCCTTGATACAAAGGTGATTTAATAAAATTAAATCTAAGATAAGGACACTGTTGATTAAATGGATATAACAATATTGAAGCAAGATCAAGCAAAGATACACAAGCAAGAGCGATAGATAGGGTTTAGAGAATGATTCAACTTGTATCTGTAGGTCTGGACTGATTTTGGACTGGAAACTAATTTGGAAGGGGAGATTTTGGGCTGTGTTAGCTCTGTGTTTGATTCTGGAAAGTGACGATCTTAGGGACAAGAACGCCTAGAAGGGGATAGGGCTGTCCAAGCATTATTGTTTGTTTTGGGTGCTAGTGTTTGCGGAAGTGCTCAGGATCTGGTTCTTTCTATGTCGCTTAGTGTCGTTCCTTGTTCGTTGTGTGTCACACCAGATTTACTATGTCGCACCTATAACTTGCAAAATAAACCCTAGATATTTGGACAATACTCAAACACACATTAGATGAATAAAATAATGCAAATGCTTGAGTCGGAATGACCTCGATGGTCACCCTAATGTGATTGTCACCGAGCGTTGCACTACATTTCAAAATCCATGTAGTTCTTGTGTGTGCGTGTGATTGAAATAGTGTCCCTTGAACTAGGATGCCCTAGTGTCAGACACACAAAGAGATAGTGGGCTACAACTACTTTGTCCCAAATGCAAATGTGTGGTATGGAATTCGAATAAACCCTCTTATGTAGTGAAGTATGCAGTCCAAAATGTAGTACATAAAAATATTAGCTCCTTGTAGATGTATGTGTCTCTTGAATGCTTACCCCCAATTGCCCCTTAGAATAGTTAGTAGGTTGTGTTTATGTATGAGTTCTTTGTTTGAATTTCGACACATAGTGGCATTAGAAGCCGACCTAGGTTGAGAAAAGAAGATAAGATAAGACCCAAACCAAAACAAATCGACAAAGGTGAAAACAAGCAAATAGGACATGAAGCTCCCGAAAGGATATTAGCTCTAGCGCTATTGTCTTGTCTCAGGCGATCTTGTCACGAAACAAGTAAACAAAAACAAAATAACGGACAGAAACAGGGGATCCCGTGACTAGACCAAAAAGATGCATTGACGTAAGAAGAGTCAAACAAAGCAAGAAAAGGACCAAAGAGGTGTCATTAGTGCCTAGTTTCCAAACTTAGAAATCATGTATATAACAACATACTAGAGGCGTAATGTAATAGTAATAAGTGCATATTTTAGTGACTACAAAAGGTCATCTTGTATCGCTCCCAAATCGGCACAATGATCTAAAATTCTTCTTGAAATGCTTATCTCACCATCAATCAGTACATTCTTTTTTTTGAAAACATATGAATGGGTTTGCAAAAACTTCATTTGGGAGGGAATTAAAGAAGACATCAAACAATTTATATTGGAATGTGAGATATGTCAGTCAACAAAAGTGAAACTGTCTTGACCCCGAAGAAACAAAGGTATGGATTGACATTTCTAGGGATTTCATTGAAGGGTTACCAAATTCTAGAGGTAAATCGGGTATTTGGTGGTGGTGGATCACCACTCCGAGTATGCTCACTTCTGTTTTCTTGATCACCCTTTCAAAGCCTCCACTGTTGCCTAAACTTTTATTGATTAGATATTTCGTCTCCATGGGATATTGGTTTCCATTGTTTGTGAACGTGATTCTATTTTCACCGGTAATTTCTGACAGGAACTTTTCCACAGATATGGTACTAACTTAAGATGAGCTCAGCCTACCATTTGCAAATATAAATTGTCAACAAATGCTTGGAGACCTATCTTCATTGCTTCACCTGTGATCAACATCACTGGGTCAAATGGTTATGATTTGCAGAATGGTGGTACAATACTACTTATCACATGACAACCAAGATAATACCATATATACCATAGAAGTGCAGCTTCTAGGATCTAGACAGGAACCAGATGAATGGTATAAGCCTTCGACATGAGGATAACACACCAGCAAGAGCAAATATTTTATTTCTGCAACTCCTTCGGATAGTCAACCCTTTACATGAATGCCTATTAAATAGGCTCTTCAATCTAATGTTCAAACAAAAGTTGTTTGAACCAGTTTCTACGGGAAACCAAATTTGTTAAACCAAATAACAAATTTGGTGTTTAACAAATTTGGTTATGATAAAGTAACTAATCAACAAACGAATAACTCCTAAATATGAGTTTACCTAAGTGTAAACATAATTTACTATTTTACTAATGTAAATAGTAAATCATTTATTTATTTACACTAACAATTAGGGCCTGAGTATGTGAGCAAAAGTGAATAGATTGGGCTGGGCGTGGCTGGAAAGCACCGGCAATGGTTGAGGAGTGTGGCTTACACCTGCCACACATTTGCTTAAAAGTTTCCAAGGCCGTCTCAACAAACAGCCCAAGCACCTTCTCCCTGGTTCCACATTAACTCAGATTTAGGAGGGGTTTAGGCAAGGAGGTTGCTGGCATGTGCGCATCAAACAATCCAGGCTTGTATTTTCTTAAATTGTCCAAGTATTCTTTCCTGTTGGGAACTGTCTGCTTGGGTCATTCTGCATAGATTGAGATGCCACCCCTGGGCTCTGCTAGCGCACAAACCAAGGAAGGAGCTTGAGGAGGCAACATAGCAAGGCAGGTCTTCCATGCCTAAACAACAAGCTCTTTTTGTGAATAATCTGCAGTCATGGCGTTCCCATACGCCCGTAATACATTGAGGCATTTTAGTCAAACGATATACATGCCTAACATGATTCTGCATTTTGCTTATCCATCCGCCTGGCCTTTGCAGCTACATATGCTACAAAGCGCTTCGGACTTCCAATGGCATATGTGCTTCTCTGGATGTCCATACCCATTCAAAGCTCTTATTTTGGCATATGAGGGAATACGCAGACAAAGATGAACTGATCAGATTTGGCACGGCTGAGAGTATGTTGGCAAATGTTGTATTTACTAACACTGCACATTTCCCATGCCTTGAGGGTCTTAATACAATGCCTTTGCCATTCCAGTCAAGTGCCGGCCCACAACCACTCAACTTGCCATTAACAAAAGACAAAGCAAAGTTGTTTTCCAAGCTCCCACTTTGCACGCACTCTGGGGAATAGTTGTCAAGGTTGTGGAGTTTTGCTTTTACACCTATAAATTTCATTTGCTTGAATTCTCCAACAAATCAAATCACCATGTGCAACCCACATGGCCTTTTGGCATTTTGTCAGACAATTCACCTATTTTGCACATGCTTCCACATGCTCCCACATGGCCTCTTGGCCCTTTTTCCAACCGAGGAACATGCACATCATTACTCCGTATTTTATTATTATTTTGTTTTATTTCGTTTAAATTTAATTTTATTATTTTAATCATTTAGTTTTAATATTTGCAATTCTTTAAATTATAATTATTATTTTGCACTCGTGAATTAAATACAATCACTAGTTAGGTATGTGTACCGCACAACACCCAAGTAACAACCGATGCCTAGCAAGGCATTTACAACTTGTTTAATATCCGACAACAACCTCATAACAAGGTCCGACACCAAACATCGTCCCGAGATGCTTGGCAAGGTGCTTGCAATCTTTGACTTGTTCCGTCTCTCTCGAGTAGGGAAGGGATTTGAGCCAAATAACTTACAAGAGTAAGTCCACACCAACCCAATTTGTGGTGTTTGGCGAGACAAATCATTTTGCAAGAAGGGCCAACACCCTCATCGACTGTGTCACAAGTGGGGCACTACACTCGGTATAGTATGGCACAGCCTGGGTATGTTGTTACAAAAATATTAAAATTATATACAAAATCAGCAAAATTAACCATAATCTTTATAAAATATTAAATGAGTCACAACATATGATATATCACATAGGTTTATATTATCTATTCAAAACCTGACTTGTTATCTTCATCCTACTTCCACTTTGCCACAACATTACATAAGCACACTAAATTCTATCTATTTGGGCAAACATTGGCTTCATTCCGTCCTCTGACGATGGGTCCTGTAGAGAGACCTGAAATGTCGGACCAAATTATTTCTACGCAGCTGATTCCCGATGACTCTACGCAAGGGAAATAGTCAATGGTCATAGTCAGACTTGAGAACTATGTGAATAGATCATTATATTACTCTTCATTGAGAACATTCAAATCAGTGAAGGCTTCGCTTCAATAAGACCATTTGCAGTTAAGACCAGTGTCAGTTTAGGTAGTTGTGCTCTTTATTTAATGTTTTTCATTGTGTTTGTAATTCTTTTTTTGGTAATTTTTTTAATGTTATTATGCCGAGAGGCATTCTACAATTGGATCATGGAGGGAGGGGAGGAGTCTGATGTCGTGCCTGTGATAGAAAAACTAGGGCCCACATTATTTTATTTAATATATTTTTCTTACTCCACATTTACATATATAAGATTTTTTATTTTAGGGTTTGTGTAAATAATAAATTTAATTTAACTGGCATTTAAAAATGGCCTTCTTTCATCCTCCACTTTTTAATGAATATATTAATTTTTCTTTTGATAGATAATATATTAAATTTATTATTTTAGGTTTTCCAATAAAATACATATGAGTGAATTAGTATTGATTTAAGTGTATATAAATAATTCCTTGTACATTATTATAATCCAAGGTATTTATTTACCTTTGATTTCTTACATTTGTATTATATTTATTTATTTATCTATCTATTTATTTAATATGTGTACACTCCTATTCCACTTCTGTCACAAATTGAATATGTGATAACTCTCAGCATCTTTTACATATATTTATCTAATATAGGTATGCTAGTTATAACGACTGTCCTACTGGGACTGGTACTTTTTAACTATTATTTTACTACGACAGTCCGGTAATCAGGAATAGAAGAACCTAGGAGGTACCCAAGAAGTAGTAGCAGCAGTACGAGAACCATATTGGTATGGGTAATGTTGATATTAGCAGCACTCTAAATTTTCTAGACTTGGACTATCAGCTGTGGGGCTGAAAGTGGATTCATTACAGAATTTCCAAGATAAAGTGGCTAATGACTCGATGATGGACTGCAAAGGGCCATTAGAGGACTGAAATTGGAATTGGAAAGTATGTTTTTTTGGGTTTTGTTTTGTTGGACCAGTATGACATAGGCTTGGCAGGGACTGTTTTGGTCGTGGTGGTGTAATACTTGAAGGTCATGATTGAGTTGTGCATGAGCCTTGACGAGTTATGGATGAAATTGAAGCAAAATCAGCAGCTGATCACAGTTAGAGTGCTGACAACTAGCCCTTGTAGATGGATTTTAATGCCTCAAATGGCCAAACTGCTTGTGAAACATATCTCTGACTCATTTTCAGTGCAAGCATTAAAATTTGATACCATCAAGGGATTGATGTTAAAGTAAGATTGTGTAAAACTAACTAGACAAAAGGAAGTACAGTAGTAAGAGCACCTTATTGTATTAGAATTGGGGTTCAAAGTGGTCATTGTTTCTTCCTACGGGCATCCAATGTTATTTTGAGATGAAATAGAAAAAATAATTCAAGAAGTATTGGATATGGTTGTAATACCAACAAGAGTATTTGTGTCTCCTGTGCTATTTAATAGGAATAGGGATGGTTCCTTTTGTATGTTCATTGATTACTTGAAAATGAATAGGAGAACCATTAAATAAGATATATTTTGCTAACTGCACAGGAGAATTGTATTTTACAAAGATTGGCTCCGGATTTAGATAATCATCATACAAGGGTAAAAGGATGTGGTCAATTCTAGATTATCTAATGGACTCATTAGTTATTATTGTTACCAGATACTGCCTTTTGGGTGAAATAAGACCACAACCACATATTCCAGTTTAGTTTTGGTTATTTTGAGGATATCCTCATCAAGAGCTATAATATGGAGGAACATTTATACCATGTAAGAGTTGCATAACTCTTGATACTTAGCACCCTATTTGCTAAAACATCAAAATGCAAACTTGGAAAGAATGAATTTGTGTACCTAGGGCATAACATTAGTAAAGACGGAGTTAATTTTGATCCAACTAAAATTGAAGCCATTCTTGATGGGATCCCTTCAAAGAATGCTATAAAATTGAACTTCACAAGCTATGTAGCTGTTACAAGGAATTTGTTAAAAGGTTTGGAGGATTCATGGTACAGGTCACCATCCTTACAAAGAGGATCCAAGACCACATTCTAGCACACGAAGGAGGTAACGATCTCCAGCCTTGTCCTTCTGGATCTTTCATAGCTGTTGTAGTGAAGTGTCATGCATCAGGTACCCTCAGTTGTGCTATCCTCGTAAAAAATTAAATGTGAGTTGCTTTTTGAAAGTAGAGATTTGAGCAACCTTTAGGAGGCCATGTTAATGAAATTCTAAGAGTCAGTCAGTCCATTGGAGAATAATTTGAGAAAAGGTTGTTGAAATATCTCGACTTTTGGAAGGACTCACCCTTATAGGCTGTTACATGAGAAGACTTCAACATCCGGTGTTATATTGCTTTGAGTCCAAGCAAGTCAAGGATTGATAGCACATGTATGTGAAGATTATGCATTGTTCACAGTTCCAATATAATGCCTAGGATGAAAATAATCATATGGGAAAATTTCAGTTTTTGTATTAAGCAACCTTCCGGATAACTCCGTTTATTTTCTTGATGTCCAAGGGGTTTGGGTATGTTTTATAAAATATTGATTTTGACACTTTTTATAATTTATGGCGGGTTCTTAATATTCCAATCATAGGCTTTCTTCAATTTTTTTCTCTTCCTTTCTGTCAACTGTAAAGCTAGTATCAAAGCCTATAAAGTAAGATAACTAAGTAAATTACCCTTATTTTGGTAGAGGCCAGGGTGAGTTCGTAATCCAACTTGTGATCAGAGTATTTCCAGTTCTTCACCCAGGTCCAAACCTCCCTGTATCCACATTAGGGTAGCGGTGATTTGCCTCTTGAAAGGCAGGTTGAAGCCTCACTACTCCTGCTCTTCCCCCACAATTAGTATGAGCATGTCACGCTGATCTAGAGTAGATTCAATTACGAGAAGTAGGAATTACAATTAAAAAAAAATACTCTCATCTACTTTGCACAGATATGTTTAAGCCGGGGCCTTTCTTTCTAGTATCTGTCTAACTTTTATTTAAAATGGACAATATGTGGTTTCTCTTCATCACTGTTTCTCAGTGTAGATATTTCATAGTAGATCATCTAAGATGGCATTTTTTTATGTATAGTTAGTGTATGGTAAAATATTGCTTCATATTCCTTTTTTGTGTTTTTTGTCGTCTTGAGAGTTTGCTTAGACAATTGTTCTAAATTCTAATTTTTTTGGAGTTCTATTGTGGCAGAGGGTGATAGATATGGCCTTCTTTTCCAATGATGTGCATCTCCTAGTCAGGTATTAACTATAACTATTCCATTAATTGCATTTTTTTTTCAATTCTCTGCAATTCATTATTAAATCCTTGATATGGTTTTGCAGTTCAAGTTCAGATGGAAGGATTTTCATACGGAAAATTGAGGAAGGACCAGGAGAAGATGATAAACGGCAAATAACGGAGAAAATTGTTTTGGGCATCCAGATCTTGGGGATTGGGAGTCTGTCTATCCTCGCATCTGCTGGCATTCTCATCAGCAGGTAATTCTCGAGAAATGGATTTATTTCCAGCATTCATTGGTTATAAGCTTATAATGTTTATTCATCATATGCAAAGGCAGATTTGAGTGAATTCCCCAATTCTTTCAAACATGTTTTGTTCCTTGATTTCTTTTATATTGATTATTGTTCATTTTGGGGATTAATTTTATTCATTGGTGCATGTAGGATGTTTTATTTGTGGGAGTCAGCAATTATGTGCTGAAAATAGATATTACAAAAGCAAAGTTAGCTGCACCAGGTGGTGTCTTTTCAGCAGAGGATCCTCTTCAATTTCATGTAGATAGCCTAATTGAAGGTGTTTACTGCATTGGAAAACATGAGGATGATGTTACTGATTTGTCCATATGCCGGTGGAGTGTGACCTGTTTAGCCTCAGCATCTAAGGATGGAACAGTATGAAATGTTATTTTATGTTTATTAGCTCAGTTTTTGATTTTTTCGGTTTGAGGATTGCAAATGGTTTTAAGCTGTGTAATCAACCTGATTTTGTCAGAGGGATAAATGACATGTGGACTATTTTTGCAAAAATTATCTAACGCTCATAACAGCGAGCTTGTTTGTTATTAGAGAACACTATTCAGTCGACCAATCACCTCACATGCAACTGTTGGATTTACACCCATATATTTGGAGTTTGGCTGCTGCCTCCCATGGATTGTGTTTGGTTGGCCAATTAGTTTGCTCTGTTTGTTAACTGCTCGGCATAGTTGTAAACTAATAAGATGCCTCCATACCTCAGACATACCACATCAATATCTCACTACTTGTATATATAGGAACTTAATCATCTTCATGACGTTCTGAGTGTCATGTTTCATCTCTTAGCTATTGTCAATATGCAATAAAATTTCATGAAATAGTGTATACTCACCCATGAAAGGCTTTAATGGACGCCTTGTAGAGACTTGGTGTTACCTAAACATTCCCTGTACCTTATATTTATATTCACACACCCTACTTCCTATTCTCACCTATCTGCATATTTTCTTCTTTTTCTATCTAAATATGTAAAATGCTTACATATTTTCCTGTGTATACCTATGTTATATATGTGATAAGGCAGAGCCTGCAGATATTCTATGCCCTTGAACTTCAAACATGTGGCTCGTTTTCTGGCATGTGACTGGAATATTTTAAGGCTTGTAGCATATGACCTTGTCTTGTGGCCAAAATATTTTTGCACTCATCGAAATTTAGAAATATATGTAATGGATATAAAAAAACAAAATATCCGTGTATTTATATATGTATGAAAATAAATTAAAGATTTAAGAAATATTATTTCGTGACGGCAGGAAGCCAGCATTCACATTTTGCATCCTTCCACTAGTTCTCATTTCTTGTTTATACCTGACACTCTTTTGACACCCTTTCCACTAGTTTGGGCAGAAAATACTTGTCTGTGAAAAAATCCTGTGAGCACTTGGGAACTCACCGAGTAGTTCAACTATGGTTTACTTGTCTCAGCGATGTACAATGGGAATATTGATATCAGAAATGCACTTTAGCTATTATTTGAGACAATTTTGATTTATTTTTATTTGAGTCGCTTGTTGCCATGTCCAAATTTCTGTATTGGGAGAAAGCCTGGGCTGTCACCAGTTTTTATTTACATACTAAAAGATACTATGTAAAATCATGTTTTGTGTTGATAGGTAATTGCAAATTAGAATCTGTCAATATTGAATGTTTAACTTGTTAAGAAATTAGTTTTATCCCTTTTTAACATGAAATTTCTTATAATTAAGTGCTTTAATTTTTCTGCAGCTATATACTGTCATAATTCGCACTGCTGATACTTGAAGCTAGTTTTCTTTGCAGTCAATATCTATGTTGTGTCATTTCTGGATCTTCACTACATCTGGATTGTCTTGATATCATTTTGTAGGTGAAAATATGGGGAGAGAAGAAGATGATTCCATTTGCGGTACTAAAGCCTCATGATGGACGACCTGTTGGTGCTGTTGGATTTCTTGATATGCCAAATTCTGTGGACAATATAGTTCTCTTTACTGCGGTATGAACCTGGAGTGTACTGTTTGTCTGATGTTTGAGAGTCTTCATGGCTGTGTAGATTAATTTAGGAAATTACTGATGTTGTCAACTGCAGGTCGAGATTGTTTGAATTCAGCTCTCTTTACTTTTTGATGTCTCATGTAATGCATTATATTATACTTTATATATGAGCTAAACTCATTTCATTGTATAGGGTCCTCTTAATCAAGAATTGAAGTTGTGGGTCTCTGCAAATCTGGATGGTCGGTTTTCTCCTAGTTCTGGAAAGTGGCATTGTAGTCAGACCCTTGAACTCAAGAGCTCTCTAGAATCAAGGAACGAAGATGCATTTTTAATCAAGTCTTGGTTGTGGCCCGTGCCAGTGTGATTTTATTGGCAAATGCAAAGAAAAATGCCATCTATGCAGTACACGTTGAATGCCATTCAAAGCCTGCAGCTACTCGCATGGACTACCTGGCAGAATTTTCTGTAGCAATGCCCATTTTGAGCTTTACAGCCACAACTGAGAATGTCACTGACGGTGAAGGGACTGTTCAGATCTATTGTGTTCAAACGCAGGCCATTCAACAATATGCTCTTGAAATGTCTCAATGTTTTCCACCTCCAGCAGAGCTTGCATCTTCAGAGGAGGATGCTGTATCACGTACTTTCGAGAAGTCAACCATCCCTTCTTTTGCACCTTTAGAATCTTCTCATGGTATTAACATAGCAGAAATGACAGTCAGCTCAGGAATGAAGTCACCAGGGCCTATCAATATTCCTGAGGCATCTACATGTAAAAGCCCTGTTTGTCCTTCAACTCCTCATGCACATGGTCACCATGTAGTGCCATGTGCGGATACTACATCTGGCCTTTCGATGCCTACAAATGTTTCTACTGATAATGCACCTTTGTCTTCACAAGTTCCTGTTCCTTTGAGTCCAAGGTTGTCCAGAAGATTATCTGGAATGAAAAGCCCGGTGCAGGTTATTAAAGACGACGTTTCTCCCGTAAGTTCTGTTGAAGACCTATCTGATAAGCAAACAGTTCAAGAGCATTCCATTGAAAGGAAGTCTGATGCTGTTATGATGACTCTTTCTGATATGGGTTCTTTGGAGGCTATTAGTACAACATGCAAAGGGGATGATAGGTTTAGTGCCGAGGAAGAAAGGGAAATGCATGCTAGTCAGTGTTCAAGTTCAACTATTGGAGGTGAGTGCCAAGCAAGCTCCAGCCAATCGTACTTGAGAACTCCTTCGCAACTCACGTCTATGGCTCTGCCTTCTAATTCTGATAAAGGATCGAATATACATAATGCAGTCGAAGAAACAGGTGCTAATGCGGAGAATGAAAATGTGAAGGCTGGGGATAACAATTGCAGTAAAAGTTGTTCAAATCTTGTAGAGGGAGCTTGTTTAAAGAAGGGACCAGGAAGTGTACCCATTCACATAGATTCTCAAGCTTCACAGGCAAGCAATACAATATCCAAAGAAATCGGTTCTTTGCCTTCTAATGAGGTAACTGTGGAGGAAGGCCAACTTGAAGGTGACAATGGAATCTTTGAGGACAGGGAACACTCTCCAAATGCAAGTGTAGAAGGAAGTCAAGAAAATATAAAGGATACATCTTGTAGAGTCCCCATGGTCGCCTCAACATCAGCAACATCCCAGTCTCCATCAGGGGCAAAGCGGAGAAAGAACAAAAACAAAAATATGTCAGCATTATTACCTTCATCATCACCCTCTGGGACCCCGTTTACTTCAGTGGGTTCTTCAGATGGTGAGCCAAGCACCAGTATGATTATTCCATCCCCAGAAAACTTAGCTGCACAAGTTGTTGCCATGCAAGAGGCACTAAGTCAGGTACTCAAAACACAATCGCCTTCTTGGTTGTTATTTGTTTTCAGTAAGAAAGCATCAATCTTGTTTCTGCCATGTGAGAAAGTAAATAGCATGCTATTTCATTTTGCTATTCTCTGTATTAGTACAGGTTGATGCTATTCAATTTGGGGTGACTAAGTTTTATTATTTTATTATATTGTGCAAATATTAAAATAAAATATTATAAGTTGCACATATAATAAATAATAAGCTTATTAATAAAATAAAAGAGTCAAATGTAAAAATACAATTATTTTTAATTGTATTTACCATAGGGAGGTACGACTTGTCCATGTAATGGGAAAATAGGGAAATGTGACATTAGCTTCCTTAGAAAAATGCGACTTGGACAAAGGAGGAAGAATGGAGTTTTGAAAGAATAAAAATTATTACTCCTCCCAAGAAAATGCGACCTAGTCTAAGGAAAATTTGGGGCACATGTCTAGAAGAAATCACTTGTTGTGATTGGTTGAGTTGGAGGTCCCTTTGGGCCAATTTTCCCTTTAAAAGGAAGGGTCGACTTAGAGGAGGGACATCATATGATCATTTTATCATTCCAGATTTTTATTATCAGATTTTGCATTGTTAAGAGCTCTTGCTTTTATCAGAAATTCCAGGACGAAAACCCTTGTGAATTCTACCTCTTGTGGACGAAAACCCCAAGGGATTGAGAGGGGATTTCACTCAGAAATTTCCAGCGTTGTTAATCAGATTTCCAGGTTCATTTCAGCAGTGTTTGTGAAGAGTTTTTGAAGGTATTTTCAGTGGTTTTGAGCAGCAGTTGGATCGATCTGTTGTGGGCAGTTGTGGCAGCAATTTCAGAGGTATTTCCTCAAAATATTTGTCAAATATTCTCCATAATATGGTAAACCAAATCGCTGTATTTTCATCATTTTCTGAAGTATATTTTGAGGGTTTTCAGGCAGAATATTAAGCAGACTTCAGATCTGATTTCTGGGTTGTTTGGCTGCAATAAATTCAGTTTTTTCATGATTTAGGGTTTCTAAATATTTGGGTAATCATCTGAAATCGAAAATATAACTTTTGGGTGTCATTTGCATTAAGATCTATCTTAAACCCTAGTCGCATTTTCTCAAATAAATCCAGATCTGCATTAGGGTAATTGCCATAATTATCATAGATCAGTATTTGGTGTTTTTTATTGACCTAGAGTTGTTGGAAAACAAGTGAGACCCATTTAGGGATCTTTCAGTGGTATCAGAGCAGCAATCCTCCCACCTGGAGGGTTTTGTTTGATGCAGCCTAGAGAAGTTGGGCCACACAGATATTATACAAGGAGTCAGGCACGTATTCTCACAGATTTAGATACAGGAAGTAGTACGGGAATCATGGACAGAAGAGACGGATCACACAGTCCCCCGCGGCGTGAGCGAGTTGACCCAGATATTCTTTTCAGCGGTATGATCGATTCCCATCAGGAAATGATTCAGACCATGAGACAACTGATGGAGAGTCTGACTATGAATAGGCCGAGAGATAGGCATAACAGAAGGGAAAGATCTGTATCAGTGGCTAACAGTCACGAAGGCACAAAGCAGGCACCTACAGAGGTGGGTAGCGTGAGAGGTTCCCCTCCACGTGATAGGAGACACACAGAGGAGAGGAGACCCACGAGGACTGCGGATAGACCTCTGCAGCCTAGATTCCTACAAAGGGAGGAGCCACCATTAGTTGAGGACCCACTTGAGGGCACAGTCTTTCAGGATACTGTGATGGCAGCGCATGATGAGTGGAGAGCTCTACCACAGGAGGTACGGAATGCCTTTCCCCTCCACCAGTATTGTGTTCAAAGGAGGGAAAGCTTGAGAGCTAGACAGGTACAGAGGCCTAGAGAACAACAGAACAGGAGTTGAAGCAGGCCACCAACAAGGTGACCCTTTCCACATTTGATGGTAGTGGAAAGATTAGTGCCAGAGCATGGATTCACAAGCTCGACACATATCTCACTCTCAAACCTATGCAGGAGCAGGAGGCTATCCAATTTGCCACGTTGCACCTGGAGGGAGTAGCGTACGATTGGTGGCACCATGGGCTAGTCACACAGAATCATGATCTTCTGCAATCATACAGGGAGTTTAGTGAGAGGTTGATTGCGAGATTTGATCGCAAGGATGTAGAGCTTTACTATAGAGACTTGGCACAACTTCGACAGAGTGGACACGTTGATGCATACATCAACGAATTTCAGCGTATAGCAGTAATGGTGCCAGAGATGCCTGAGAGGCGAGTGGTGATGTTGTTCATTGAGGGACTTCATGACAGGCTGAGGGGATTGGTCAAGGCTCTTAAGCCTAGGACTTTGCATGAGGCTATTCGGACAACCTTGGACTTAGACACTACTCCAGTTCAGCCCCAAAGGAAGAACGTCAAGGAGGAAAAATCAGAACAACAAGAGCAGCCCACTTCTTCGAAGGTTGAGTTTACACCCAAGATGGAGACTGTTTCAAAGAATGAGCTTCGCCGGAAAAATTTATGCTTTCATTGCAATGATCCTTGGGAACCGGGGCATAGGTGTCTTGGGAAAGGCAAAATACATCTCATAAAGGTTGAGGATGAAGATTCGGGGATGAACAGGAGCAGCCAACACCAAACATTGCAAATGATGGTAGACTCACCTATCTTTCGGGAGCACCCAAGTTTAATCCATTCATGTTTGAAGGCACAATGTTCGGGTGTAGGATCATGGCACTTCTGGATAGTGGATCTACACATAACTTCATAGATGCAGGTTTGGCAGACAAAAAAGGTTTGCAATATGATAATTTTGAAGGTTTTGATGTGACTATAGCAGGTGGTCTCACTCTTCCTTGCAAAAAGAAGGTCAACCAAGTAAGCATTTTATTTGGTGAGTATACACTTTGTGATGACTTCTATGTTATAGATTTGAAAGATAATAATGTTGTGCTTGGTATGCAATGGCTTCATTCATTGGGAAGAATCACCCAAGATGTGCAAGCTATGGAGCTGAGTTTCCTACATAAAGGGAAACAAGTCACTTTGAGAGCACTCAAGTACACGCTGCCCCATCAAATGGCAGCCAAGTCTATGTTAGTTTGGGACAAGGAACCATCTCGTGAAGACATCTACGAAGATTTTTCACTTCATTGCATCATGGGACAGCAAGGACAAGATGAAGAATACGAAAAATTTGGGCCATTCATGAGGAGGATCATGGCACTATTCACAAGTAAGTTGCATGATTTCTTTTTTGCAGCAGTTGAGCAATTTTGTATAGTGCATGTGAAGCCATTTAAAGGGCTTAGGATGATTTGGGATCCAGGAGTTGTTGAGGATGCAGATTTGCTACTTGTGATTGCTTGGGGGCAAGCAATCTCGGGAAGGGAGGACTGTAATGTCCCTCTTTTCGAATAGATCTCATTGAAGACCTTTGGTCCTTTTTGTCTACCCGACGGCCAAAGGATGTGTCAAGGGTGACTAAGTTTTATTATTTTATTATATTGTGCAAATATTAAAATAAAATATTATAAGTTGCACATATAATAAATAATAAGCTTATTAATAAAATAAAAGAGTCAAATGTAAAAATACAATTATTTTTAATTGTATTTACCATAGGGAGGTACGACTTGTCCATGTAATGGGAAAATAGGGAAATGTGACATTAGCTTCCTTAGAAAAATGCGACTTGGACAAAGGAGGAAGAATGGAGTTTTGAAAGAATAAAAATTATTACTCCTCCCAAGAAAATGCGACCTAGTCTAAGGAAAATTTGGGGCACATGTCTAGAAGAAATCACTTGTTGTGATTGGTTGAGTTGGAGGTCCCTTTGGGCCAATTTTCCTTTAAAAGGAAGGGTCGACTTAGAGGAGGGACATCATATGATCATTTTATCAATCCAGATTTTTATTATCAGATTTTGCATTGTTAAGAGCTCTTGCTTTTATCAGAAATTCCAAGGACGAAAACCCTTGTGAATTCTACCTCTTGTGGACGAAAACCCCAAGGGATTGAGAGGGGATTTCACTCAGAAATTTCCAGCGTTGTTAATCAGATTTCCAGGTTCATTTCAGCAGTGTTTGTGAAGAGTTTTGAAGGTATTTTCAGTGGTTTTTGAGCAGCAGTTGGATCGATCTGTTGTGGGTAGTTGTGGCAGCAATTTCAGAGGTATTTCCCTCAAAAATATTTGTCAAATATTCTCCATAATATGGTAAACCAAATCGCTGTATTTTCATCATTTTCTGA
The DNA here is from genome assembly GCA_018340775.1 of Taxus wallichiana var. yunnanensis. Lineage (NCBI taxonomy): Eukaryota > Viridiplantae > Streptophyta > Pinopsida > Cupressales > Taxaceae > Taxus > Taxus wallichiana. The sequence goes on from CM031240.1 coordinate 758,356,685, forward strand.
AGTATATTTTGAGGTTTTCAGGCAGAATATTAAGCAGACTTCAGATCTGATTTCTGGGTTGTTTGGCTGCAATAAATTCAGTTTTTTTCATGATTCAGTTTCTAAATATTTGGGTAATCATCTGAAATCGAAAATATAACTTTTGGGTGTCATTTGCATTAAGATCTATCTTAAACCCTAGTCGCATTTTCTCAAATAAATCCAGATCTGCATTAGGGTAATTGCCATAATTATCATAGATCAGTATTTGGTGTTTTGGAAATCAAAATTGCTCCAATAAATATTTTAATACGGACAGGATGATGGGCTGAAATATAGTTTACGTAATCTATTGCAAAACCTTATCTTGAAACAAATTATCTGAGTTCTGAGATATCAGTCTTCAAGATTCGACTTTGACTGAGGACTCTCCCTTAATAGCAGAAAGTAAACAGAAGGCATAAGCCTTGTCCACCATACCTTGGAATAATTTTGGAATTATGAGATGGAGTGGAAGGAAAGTCTTTTAAGAGGGAATGACATCAATTGATAGGGCATCATGTGGCACAATTGATAAACAATCGTGATCAAACAACCTAGCCCTGCAGTCAAATCTATGGGATAGGAGAAAGGTGGAGTCTACAAGGAAAACTCCTTACTCAAATAACAACGATTGAAAGTCAATAGCTTGTACAAGGACAGAAATGGTCCCAACATCTTGCCCCTACCTTTTCACCGTCCTTGGATTCTAGACAGTCCTACATATGGATTTCAAAATTAAATTCGCAGTCTGGTTCAGGAAAAATGTGTGTAAAAATTCTGTATAACATAAACATGTAAAATCTTAATCACTGGGCCAAGAAGAGCAAGTTGGTTGGGATGTGTGCTTACAGAAAATAAAATATTAATTGCCAATAAAGAAAAAGTAATAAATGAATGTCTGGAACAGATTGGACCAATTTCATTTGTCTGAACACTCCAGAGTTGACACTATCAGGGCCAGATATGGCAGGATATGGTAACTGTGCTAAATTCTTCTTACTATTGCGGCTCGCTACAAGTACATTTACTCATTGTGTCCACTTGGTAAATATGCCTTATCTTACTGGCTAAGTAATTTCATTGAATCATCTTGCAAGTTGTGCAAGCCTCTGGAGTTGTGAAATTCTCTCTAATATATTTTCTCTGAAACAGAGATGGCTGATTTATTTAATCTTTCGCCCATTCATATTAATTGCTTAGTTTAGACATGCTTTTCCAGCAAAATTGGCTTCAATGTGTTTCCTATTTGGTTCAATTCTGGGTGTAGTAGTCTGCATATATTGCCAGTGAATCTCATAGTCCAGCATCTGAGACTGCAAAGCTTTCTTATTTTTATGTCAAAGCAATTCATGGTTTATCCGCTATCTTAATTTTTTTCCCTTCGTGGTCCCATATTCAAGTCTATGAAATATGGTCACACAGAAAAGAGTCACAACTAACAGCCACAGCTTTGAGGAAGTGTTATGACATTTCTGTACATACTCTCTTTTTCTAAGTTTTTTAGGGGATAACATTTCAGTTCAGCAGTTTAAGGTTTCATTGCTTTTCTGTTTTACATTAAAAAATTCAGCGATTTGTATTGTTGCAATGCCAGCTTGGAGTTGTTGTCTTTTTGCTGATTCCTTCCAGTTTTTGTATTTATCAGCCAATATTTGTGACTTTTGGTCTGTTTTGCTACAGTTGGTGGCCATGCAGAAGGAGCTGCCCAACAAGATGGTAATTGCAGTTTCTTCTCCTGTTACAAAGGAGGGAAAACGTGTGGAGGCAGCACTTGGCTTGCGCATGGAAAAGTTTTTGAAAGCTCAAATGGATGCTTTGTGGGCAAGAATTCAAGAAGAAAACGCAAAAGCGGGAGAGGTCTGAACGTCAATTGACAGCTATGTTGACCAACATTTTAAATAAAGAACTGCCTGCTACATTGGAACGTCTATTGAAAAAGGAGATTAGCAGTCTGGGTACCCCTATAGCACGCTTGGTTACACCAAATGTGGAGAAAGCTATTTCAACTTCAATTAATGATGCATTCCAGGTTCTTTCCTTGTCACATATATTTCTGTTTTTCTATTTAGAATTTGTTTGGTGCTGCCTATTCTAAGGTTTTATAGCATTTTTGTTCGAAGCATGTTGGTATGTTTGTGTAGTGTTATCGTTTGTAGATGATTGGCTATTTTATATTTGTGGTTTAGTTTTGTAGTTTTGGTTATAGTGCTTAGGTTTTAGGAGTTTTTGGTTTATCTTTTTTGGTAAACAGGCTGCTTATATTCCATCCCTCTTCTATATATTACGGGTGGCATTTTCCTAGTCACCTCCTTACTGGTGGTGTCTTATCTAGCAATACTTTTGCCTTTGCATTGGTCATTTGTGGGCATTAAATGTAATTTCATTATTTCCTTCTTTCAGACACTGGGTAGGATTGTTTTGTGCAATTCCCTATACATAGATCAATATATTATTATTCCTATCATACTTCCTGTAGGATGTCAATATCACCGCCATTTGCTTAACTAGTAGTCTGGAAAGCAAGTCTGATATATTTAATATATTTAGTTTCTAAGGATCTCTTGTAATGTGGGATTGTATTTTGAAATGGTAGCTCTTCTTGCTTTGATTTGTAGGTAGCATCTCACATCGGTATTATTTACTCTTGTATGTAATATTAATGTCCTGAGAATACATAACTGGCAGAAAGGAGTAAGTGATAAGGCATTATCATTGCTGGAAAAGTCGCTCGGCTCAAAACTTGAGTCAGCTGTATCTCGGCAGATACAAACTCAGTTCCAATCCTCTGGGAAGCAAGTATTGCAGGTAATAAACCTAGATTGGTTAGAAAGCTTTTATTTCATGTAGGATTCTTATAAGGTTTACTTATTTTAGTTATGACAATGGCAATAAATGGGGGCTTAATTTTTTCTGGCAATGAATGGGGTAAATTTTGATCTTGCAGGATGCCTTGCGGACTTGCTTTGAGGGGTCAGTGATTCCAGCCTTTGAGCATTCTTGTAAAGCCATGTTTGAGCAAGTAGACACTGCATTTCGCGAAGGAATGTCTGAACATACAACTGCTGCTCAGCATCAGTTTTCTGCCTCGCATTCTGCACTTGCATCTACTCTTCAGGTATGGCTTCTAGTTCTTCTTGGTAGGCAAAAAGGTTGCCTTACATCTCAATCGAAATGTGATTGGAGCAAGTAGCAGTAAAGTGTACATATTATAGATGCAACTTTGACAAGAAGCCAGAGGTTGACAGGCTAAAGATTAAACACAACTATTTTTTCCAAATGTATCTGTGGTTTGATGCTGGCTTTCATTTCCACCATAACGTGCACATGCTTCTAGACAATGTCTGCCTTTGGTTTCCTTTCTGTTTTATAGGTGTTTTTTGAAGTGAATTTGTCTGATTAACAATGGTTCTTCTCTGATCTCTTTTTGCTCACAGGAGAATCTGGTCTCTCTTGTTCGGTCTCCCTACAATCCTCTATCAAAGGAATACGAAATGCAGAATTATAAACACAATCAATTAATGTGACATAGAAGAATGTAAGAGAATAACAACTTTATTGCATAAGGTAGTGTACAGTACAACTGCTTGCTACAGGTAGGGCCTATCACATTAGCGCCCTTACCCCGACATTCAACTTGCTATTTATAAGACACGACCATCAATTCCAACGGTTTATAACAAAATATAACGAATGCATACACAACTACACAAGAATTAACAATATAATTAAGTTGACTACCATCATTCCTTTCATTATGCGCTGATAACAATGACAAGACTAACATGGCGGACTTCATAATCCCGCTTTGTAAACAAATAGGAGTCCCTTTTGACACAACTCAGATAGAAAATGCTAAAGGAAGAGATGGATGGGAAGAAGAGGACTTCTGTGGAGTAGCTGCTGCTGGAAACTTCCCGATACTCTTCCTTGCTGAAAATACCTGTGCTAAAATTCTGATTTTTATAAACAATTTCTGCAGTCTGATTTTGTCCAATTTTTTTGCCTGAATTTTTATTTCTAAAAACCCTCAAAGAGTCGAATCCAATAAATGTTTTTTCTATTCAACTTAACAAAAAAATGTACTAAAGCAGTTCGTACTGCCACTGTAGCAGTCCGTATGGTTACTGTAGCATTAAAATAGCAGTTTGTATGGCCATTGCAGCAGTCTGTACAGTCAAGCAGCTCAAGCACATGGCATATGATGCAATTGGACGTGATAATGCATTTTGATGGTCCAATGAATGTGTAAGAGAGACATAGACTGAGAACTGGAGCATATGATTTTTGAACAAGTGTATGGTGGGCTACCAATTACCATACACCAAAGAAATATGCAAACTTTATGTTGATGACTGTGTATGGGTAATTGTATGCTTGCTGGCTGTACGGTGATTAAAGACTACTCAAAAGCTGATTGTTCAATTAGGTGAGTTGATGTATGGTGCTTCAACAAGCTCAATACAGTGAAAAGAAATAAGTGCCATACGGTGGAAGAAAGTAATGTCCGTAAGGTGGAAGGTAGGGATCGTATGTTCATGCTGTAATATCAGCTTTGTTATATACCCATCTATCTTGGACACAATAGCAATTTGATTGTCCGTAAAAACATCTCTCAGGGAAACATGTGTCTGTACCTCCTATTAAGTGCTTGATTTTGCCTTTATAATTTTCTAATACACTGTCAGACTATCTACTTTTTATAGTTTTAGATGGAGCACTTGTTTATTTTTTTCATTAATGATCACCATACCTTTGTCTTTTGGAGAGAGGAACTCATGACACCTCACCGACTATAGCTCTCGCCAATTGTAGATGTCACCTCTACACAACCCAGTCATTATGCTGAGAGATGTTCCTACAATGGCAGCGAGGGCTGTAATGGAGTGAGTTCACTTTTATTCTCGACATTAAATTTGACATCCATTTGACCGTCATGTGACAATTCATCCATAAATTTGACTTCCATTGGACTGTCACTTAATTTTATTTTTCCTTTTTCTTGGAGAAGTCAATCAAAAATAGTAATATCTTGGCCATATAGTAATGTTTGGGAAATTGATAGAGAATTAATGAAGTTATTGATTAATGTGGTATGTGAAAAATCTAAGCTAAGAACCTTGAAATTGATATGTATTTCTTATAGACGGAGAGAGAGAGAGATTTGGTATATTTATACTACGCTAGTATAGCCAGATAGGTGCCTCGAGTTTGATATTTCTCAGCGTATTTTAGATAGTTGTATTTGAGATATCTATGCTAGTATGGTTGGTCATTCATACTGCAATGTCTGAGGCCTTTGTGACACCCACCAGCCAACAACGGATCACATTCAATAGGCAATACCTTTATTCTAAAGCCAAATATTCCTTTTAATGCCCCTATTTTGCTTGGTCCACATGTGAGCCAACTCTACAATAGTCAAGTTAGGCCTGCACAATGTTTGGGCAGCAAAATCTTTTTGGGCATGTGTGACGTGAATTGCTTGTCGGTTTTTACTTGACTGTCAATAGGAATACACTCCAAATACCCAAGTGAACTCTTTTGTGGTGTAAGTGACTTTAACCTTGTTGTCCACGAATTGCATGATGGAACCCGGAACTCTTGCTGCTCCGATCATAACTAGAGACCATACAAATCAAATATGGCACTAAAGTACGACATTAGTCGAATTTTTATCCTTACCTGACAACAACATGTTTATCACCATCTTCAGTTGGTGATCATTTGGTTTATTCAACCACCATGTGTAGGATGTAGTGGTAGGCAGGCTCTCCCATGTAAGTGTTTCCGGTTGTGTAGTTCCAAATTTTCAAAAGCCTTGTTCGAAGCTTTTTTTGGCCGACTTGAAGAGGATGTTGCACCTGTAGTTGGGGGCTTTTATACTTTCAGCCATAACTGCCGCTGCAAATCTTCTTGCTGATGGTTTTATTCAGCCGAGCTGTAGAGGATTAGCCATGGGTATACGCACAATGAGAATGTGTGAGTTTATAAAAAGACTCGAGGAATTTTTGAAAAACTTGAGAAGTAACCAGCAGATTGTATGGGGAAGTGGCATTCATTGAGGGACCTGTACCCTCATTGTGAAGGAAGATGAAGGTGGTTGTGCCTTCATCTTATTAAGGTGCATATATTGAGCGATGGATATAGAAAGTGAGAACAAAACATCCACATGCTTGAGGAGTGAAGATGATTCAAATTTTAGCGATGATAGTGAGCTTGATTCGACACAAGCCTTAAGAAGAGAATACTTCAATGATGAAATAGCTAAAAGTGGGATGTCAAGAATGAAGGAAAGGATCTTTGGTGTACTAACTACAAGGTGAATTGGCTAAAGAAAATGTTGTGTGATTTGCCAAGTTATAGGGCATTCAACCAATGATTCCCTATCATAGTTACCGAGAAATAGTTGTGTACGGGTACCGGTACACGCTTTTTTTTTAAAAAGAGATGGGTACTCTGAGACGCCCCATATATTTCAGAGAATAATGAATATTTAGAAAAATCAAAAAGTAAAAACTTAAGGTAAAGATTAGAAATTGGTAAGTAACTATAATTATTAAATCAGATCAAGATGTCAACAAAGGAAGCAATAGCACAAGGACGAGTAATTATGATTTACAAATTATATTGATATTGATATTTCATATCATTATATTTAGAATCAAGAGTACATTACTGTATTGTAACTCACTGAAATGCCGACAAACAGGCAAATGAAAATTAAAAGCAAAAATCTGAAAGGTGAATCCAAATTATATCTCTACAGCTGCTACATCAGCGATGTCATCAGCCTCTAGGTCCTTGTACATGATGCTCTCTAGATAAACTTAAATCTCAAGCTCCTGCTCCGTTGTAGGCAATTGAACATGAGGTAAATGATTGAGACCATTTGCCTCAAGTCCCTCATCCTCCAAGGCTATGTTTGCTGCTCCATCTGATGGAATTTGGTCCCATTTTGTTAAAGGACCCTCCTTGTACTTTGGTCTCTTCAAGACAAAAGGTGGAGTGTGCTATGATTGTAGACCATGTTCTCTGCCTTCTTTGAACCTAATCGGTTCCTCTTCAATGAATGAATTAAACCATAAATACTCCAATTCCTCTCGCAAGATGAAGACCTTACAATTTGTTAGAGTAATTGTATTGCAAATGATTGCAATTCAGGAGTTCCACTGTTATGGTTCCACCACCATTCTATTGGGTCCTTTTTGGCACGCCTTTAATAAATAGCCTCCACTGTAGAAAACTCACTGTGCCTACGTGAAAACTTATTCCACTGAGACCTGATATTGAAAGCCTCCTCTCCTAGGCCATAAATCTTTTTACCGCAGCCCAAAATCCCTTCATCACCTCACTATCCTCACATGGAGTCCTCCTTTGGGTGACATCTGTATAATACCATTTTGGATTTAAAGCGTAAGCAAAACATTGAAGAGGGGTGTAAAGTTTGTTCCATCTTTCATGTGTGTTTTTTTCAATCAAAGGATAGAAAAGAACGATCCCCTAAGTTTTTGTCTTTTCTTATTGTTTCACACATGGAATCAATTTCTTGATAAGCCTTCCCCAAACCTGACTTGTCTGAGTGCAAAATGGATCACCTCATAGATGGGTTGGATGATGTCAACAACAAATTTCACATCAACCCAAAAAGGTAATTGAGGATCATTTGAATCACCTCAATTGTAGTCTTTGTTGTAAATTGCCTCCAACTTGCCCATGTATCACTGACTACAGTGGAACAAATGGCCCCTTTGACCACATAAAGATGGCCAAGAAGAATGAAGAAAGAAGCAAACCGTGCATCAACAGGTTTGAGGAGTTCAAACTTAGCAAATATCTGATAAATAGCTCATGTGTGGTGATGATTGCATATGAACATTTGCATTTTCCTACATTTTTCAATGAGCATAGAGATCCACTCAAACCTGCCAATATCTTTCACACAAGATGGTGTCCAAAACAAATGTCTGTATTTATTTTGTATTAGCAAGCAAGTGCTTTACAAACTAGCGCAACATTTGTAACAACTTGGACAACATGCGATGCCCCCACCTCCTTAATCGCATCACACAGTTGGTCCTTCAAGAACTTTGCATTTTTTTCTTGCCCCAAATAGTCTATTGCCTTCAAAAATAAGGGCCTTTGGAAGAAGTCACCATATCGTTAAGAAGTGGATGGTTTCTAGTATCAATCCAACCGTCCATGACAATGTTGCATCCTTTTGTAGACACTCTTTTGACTGTGGAGTTTGTTCCTCTATTCTTGATTTCTCTTTGTCAATTAAAGTCATGGTCGAAGTTTCTCATATCCAGGGGCTTATACCCTGTCGGTCCATTGTTGATCACACAAATCATCTCCTCATAATAAGGAGAGCGTGCAACATTGAATGGTATTCCATTTGCATAAAAGAAGTGTGCAATTGCTGCATTTCTATCACACACATTATGTCTCCAATGGGGTTTGAATTGCCAATGTTCGGTCTCTTATGAAAAGACTTCGCACCTTGTTTTGCATTCAGCACAAGTCTAGAAGACACGTCTAGTTCTAATTCGGTTTCCTCAGTTCTCTTTTATGCTGGATTTGAGGTGCAACTGTCCATGAAGCGTGAGAGCTTAAATTAGGTCCTTTGCCTTTAGTGCTTGTTCCCTCATAACTTCATACCTCTCGTCCTCATTTGAACACCCCTTAATCCCTTTTACCTTTTGTGCAAAATATGAGTTAGCACCCTTGTGAAAGTACCACAGAACGGCTTCCCACGGTTTGCGAGGTGATAATTGATGTGTCCCCACTCCTTTTGCTTGTTGTAACCTGATCACAATATTTCTACAATGGGAAGAGATCATCTTTTGATCATGACATTCCCGGATTCTTGCAGTATTGAAAAATTAAAATTAAAATAATGAATAATTGAAAATTAAAAATTTAAAAAATAACATTGAAGACTAAACACTTTTAAAATAAAATAAAATATATTAATAAACCACTAACTAATTATTATTTAATTTATTAATTTTTACATCTTATTTATATATTTTAGACAATTAATTTTTTTTTGTAAATTTGATAAAAATATAAATGGTAAAGTTAAACTAATTAATATTTATTATTTAATTGTAAATTAAAATCGACAAAGTTACAAACTAAATATAAAACATTTAAAAATTAAAAAGTTAAATTAAAAAACCTAAAAATCTAAATAACATTTAAAATTTAACAAAAAAACATAAATTAAAAAATTAAAACCTAAAAGTTAATAACTTCAAAACTTTTGGTTAAAATTTCAAATGATGGTTTAAAAAATAAAAAGGAGACCCATGTCCTTGTCGTCCTAGGCAATAACACTATCGATCGATGATGTAGCCACTTGGGATGGTAAGGCCATGACCCCCTTTCCCCTTTGTTGAAAGCTAACAACCTAACAACCACAAAAGATGAAAATTTGACCATGAACAATGAAAAACAAAACTGACTCATGGCGCAATGTAGGATAGAAACAACTCGAATGAGGATACGGTTAGCTCAAATGAGGTATATAGACAAGAGGAAGTGTATAGATATGGGAATGAGAAATAAAGAGCAATGAGGAATACAAATAGGCAAAAGAAATGGAAAATATAGGTGGATACGAGAAATACCTCGTCGAAGTCCAAAATGCCTCGCAAAGAATCGACCGTGTTGTCAAAATACAAAGGGAGGCACATTTTATAGAAAATTCGTGTTTTTAGGGTTTAATCTTCATTTTTAATTTTCGATGCATGAGACACGGTTTAGGGTTTCAAAGATGGGAAGGAAATAGTTGCACGTCCTATCTCTAGAGTTGGAGATGTCCCAATACACATTCTCGTCTCCAAAACATGTCTGCATCTGTGAAACACGTTTCCATGGGGGAGACACGTCTCCGTGCTACACTATTCCCTATACAATTTTTGTAATAAGTACGCTCAAGTATTCTTTACACAAGGGTAGCAAATTGATGCCACCCACGACCTTGACAAAGCCAAATGACAATTGACATCAAAATAATAGTGGTGAAGATGTCAATTGAATTTTGTACGAATCCCAAGGGTGGTCGATTGTGCAAAGGTGTAAGTGTAAAGGGTGGGAACATTTTGCAAGAGATTGCCCTACTAGTCAAAAAAATAATTGATTGTCTTTGGATGGTGTTGGATTGGGAATTGCAATGATGACAATTGTTTGAAGCAAGCGAATGCCAGCATGATTGACGTAGCGGAGGAAGAAGTAATGGCAACAACTCAAGCACAAGCAAAGAAAACCACTTACCCCGACTCAAGAATGGCAAAAGACTTGCTGAGGCTAGAGCAGAAGTTGAAAAGGACATGATTGAAGATCGAAGACAATCCCGTGAGTGAATAAGTAAGGTGGTACTTGCTCTACTTGAGTGAAACAAAGCAATTGCAAGATAAGAAGTAGCAAAAGTACTCGATTCATCGCAAAGTATTCTTGAGCTCAAGGATGCCATAACGATTACTGTTTTTGACAATGGCCTTGGCATGGAGCATGTAGTCTTAAATGGTGTAGCATCGGACAATGGGGGAACAAGAATCAAATGAATCAACTTTGTAGTCTAGCCCCAATTGTTAGTTGATCAATTTATTAACCCCATGTTCTTGACAAATGGAGTTACTTGGAAGAAAGTTATTGACGGCATTTCTGGTGTGAATGTTTTTCTAGAGAATACCTTGAAGAGCCATGGGAATCCAACTATTTGGCTGCCGGCCTTCCAATTGGTGGGAGCCGACTAGTGTGGTGTGAAGGTGCTCGGGGTAGTTATGGCTCAAAAGGTATTTATTGGCACCCAACCCTTTTTGTTGTATTTTGTAGCTATCTCATTACGCAAGAAAGCCTAAGATGCATTGTTTTGTCATGGCTGGCTGTTAGCAGTAAAAGTAGACTATGAATGGAAGAAAACTTCCTCTGTTGAAACTAAAGAGTCGTGGAGTAAGCAAGGACCAAGACCAGGTCGTGTCTGACTCGCCGAAATCAGACTTTAAAGAAGTGGGCTCAAACGATGGAAACCAAGGTGAAATGGAGCTGAACAATGAAGGGATCTTGGACTTACTTTTGTGCTCCGAAGATAAGATGAACTCCTCAATGGTTTCTTCCATTGGAAGATGGAGGATCATGAGGTGTTCTTGCTAGATCACCATAGGATTGAAATTATGGAGATAAAAGAAGGCTTGCAAAGAGATTACCGAAACAAAAATGGCAACACTAAGTCCTTCTGAGCTGTTAAATTCACAGTTTGCTTACCCACTCGAGTTCAGATAATACACAGGTATGCGAAGCTTGATGATAAGCTGGCCCACCAGTTTAAAAGTGTAGCCAACATGAAGTTCAAAGAGCTGCCTATGATAGATATGTCCACGGAGGAGTATCATACCTGAAGAGCCGCCTTGGAACCATACAAGGCCCATAGTTATGGGGAACCCATCAAGTTCAACATTTAGTAAAACAAAAGAGCTGAAGTTTACAGATGATGGATTGGAAGACCCTGTGTGGCATTGCAGAACTTTTATCACCATATAGACTGCCAATGGGCAGACAAATGAATGTCACTAGTTGTGGTTTTTCCCAGCCTTGCTTAGAAGGGTGGCTATTGATTTTTATATGGATGCACAAACAATTGAAATTCTCATGGGACAAATTGCGGAAGGCATATCAGAAAGAGTTCAAGGTCCGGATTATGTGTTTGGTTTTTGTGCAGGTTTAGAGGCATTCTTAACGTCCTTTGTAGTTCCTTTCTTGTGAACTGTTTCGAGTCTTGCTCCTTTATAGGGGTAAATCTTTCCTACTTCCCTTCTTTTGTACTAGTTTTTGTCTATTTTTCTGCCTATGGGATTTTTTGGGCAATGATGCCCACGATGCTTGTGCTCAAAACATAATTTGCATTTGAAGGGCAGGTCTTTATAATCCATTTGCTGCTTCTAGGAGTGGTCTTCTAACAATTACTTGATTGTTGCAGGAATGGGCCTTCTCAATTCAATGCAATGTTGCAGGAAAAGGATTTATCAAATTAATGCATATGTAGATTGTTACATAGTTGAGATTAAGCATCCGTTTAGTCTGAAGGATGTGAGCAGATAAATGCTTTTAGAATTCGTAATCTTTTCCAGTACCTACTTATGCTAAAGCTCATCAGGTTGTTTGGAAAGCCATTTTAAGTTATTGCTGTAGGGATTTTCTCTGATGGATTGCACCTGACAATTCAAAGTTCTGTGAATAATACAGCCATTCCCATCATCCACTAGCCATTTTTGAATTCTCAGTTGCTATCCAGCAAATTGGAGGACATGACCAGGAAATATCATTGTGGAAACATAACCGCAATTATTCCATGCATGACATTCCTGTGATTTCCCATTGTTTACTTGATGGTTTCTGCCAGAGGTCTTACCTCCAAAAAAAGAGAGCCCGCTAATTTAGAGCTTGAGTACGGTCATAAAGTGATTCAGGCTTCAAAGTTACCATTGGTGCCTTTCCTTTGTGGAATATTCTATTGCATTCACCGCTTCTTACCAATGCCTATAAGTTACATTCTGGCTATGCACTATGCACCGTGCCATCTCCATAAGTCTTTTACTCCTTTCCATAACTTCATTTTGCTCTGGAGTGTATGTAGTATCTTGCCTATGTATGCATTTTGCAATGTTTTACAAGGACTTATGTTAAGGATGTTAAGTGTTGTATTCACTGCATCTTCTTGGTACCTGTAAGGTACATTTTGACTGTGTGCACCATGCACCATGCCATCTCCTTAACTGTCCTATTCCTCCTTTCCGCAACTCCATTTTGTTGTGGAGTGTATGGAGTGGTATACTGATTATGTATACTTCCTAGCTTGTGAAACTCTTGAAACTGTTTTGAGACGAACTTGTTCCGAGAGCTTTAACCTTTCTGCTTGTTTGTTTCCCTACCAATGCTTTCCATGCATCAAAATTAGACAAACAGCGACTGTTTATTCAAAAAATAAACCCATATTTTTTAGGAATGTCATCAATTAATGACAAGAAATATAGGAGTCTTGGACCTCGTTCATTGACTATTCAAATCAGCATGTACCAAGTCTAAGATTCTTTTGCCTTGCCATGCTTTAGAATTATCAAACAGATGTCAAATTTTGGTCGCCCATCTGGCACCTTGTATACACATTAGGACTTCCCTGAATGGATAGAAGTCCATTTACCATATTAGTCTTAGAATAGATAAATACTGATAATTGAGGTGACCAATACCTCTCATGCCAAAGTGCACTAGGACTTTCAATTGCTACTAGTGCATATTCTTTTGTTGTTTTGGGATTGACCAGTTTATATGACCTCTTCTTACCAGTACCACCAACAATTACCTTGTTATCATGAATAATAGTGACTATACATTTGATTTCTTGAGTTTTTACACAAAAGTTTTGATTCTTAGTCATCTCACTTATAGATAGGAGATTTTTGTTCATATCAGGAACATACCAAATATTCTTGAAATTGTAACTGAATTAATTGATCATTGTGTTACGGACATTTCCATATCGTCTAACATAGTGAGTCCGACCATCACCCAAGGAAAAATATCCACCACTATCACCTTCAGTGAAATTAACATTATCAATTTTTATGACACATACAGTGTTGGGATTCTCCCGAGTCAAAGTACCATGTTCTAGACTCAACTGGTTGGTCTTGAAATGCCACAATTGCAAAATCATCTGTTGCCTCTTCTACATCCTCCTCAGTAACATTCACAGACCGTGATCTCTTTTGATTGCTTGCCATGTCATGTTGACTTTTCCTACAATCTCTCTAGAAATGTGCAGACTCTTTACAGTAATGACATTTCCACTTTGATCTAGTACCTTTGGAAGATTCATGTGATGAATTGCTGGTGTTTCTTCTCCATTTGCCTTTAAATTGTGCACTGAATACACTCTCTGTACTGACTGAAGTTTGATGTGTTTGTCCAACTTTGCCTCTACTCCTTTCACAATAGAAGTGTTGCCAATTTCTTGAAATTGAGCTCTCGGTCTCCAAAATCAAGTGTAGATACTAAATGAATGAATCAAAGGATGATGACAAACTATGCGATACTAGGGAAAACCTATCTTGATCATCTACTGGCTTCTCAGTAGTAGCTAGTTGATCATTGAGATCCTTTAGATGCATCAAATATTTTTGAGATGGGTCCCCCTTGCAACTTAGTGGAAAAGAACCTTTTTTGTAAATACAAAGCCATCCCGACGTTAGATGCCTAATATCTGGTTTTGAGACATAAAATATTGGAGCTGCAGTGGCAATCTTATTTCGCCACTAAGGTATTTGAAACGAAGAGTTTCAAAAGTATTAAAGCCTCTTTATGTCATTTGTCGTAATCTTACGGATTATGATAGGGTCCTTGTTCTTTACAAATAATGATCTGATCAAGATCCCTTATTCATCAATGGTTAGGATCTTATGACTCCATAGATTGTAATTATTCTAGATAATTTTTGAGACCCGGTACCAAAACATGCTGAATACCAGCCATCTTACACAGAAAAGTATTTGGTTTTTTGACTACTAAAACAATTACATTTAAAGACCGAGACCTTTTAGACCAGACGGGCTTCACTACTGACTTTGTATACTCGGTTCGAACAACCTGACAAATTTTTAGACAAAAGACCCTCCAGCTCAGAAGTTAATAATTAAATCCCTTCTCGGGTATTTATAAGGCAAAGATGTAATAAACTTTATAAATGGTGTAATGTTTTAAATAAACTTCATAGAATTCAACATAATCTAGAATATCAACTTGGTTTCCCTAAATATGTATAAATGACAAACTATTGAAAACTTTATTATAAAATTACTTCGCCGTTCTTTTGTTTTGTTGGTCTGTGAGGCTGTATGCCTGCACCATTCTGGACCTAAAGGTTGTGCGGCATGCCCCTTCTACCTTCCACCACTCTTTTGCTGCACTTTCACACCTCTGCTTACTGAGATCCATACTCTCCTTAATGCCTCCAGTAAAACCAGCAGTGCTGCCGTTCTTTGGGCTGCACTCTTACTTCATGCTGATTATGTTATTACTTCAAGCGCTATACTCCACCCACACCCTTAGACATTTTCATTCTACAGCTGCACCATAGGACAGATTGGGAGTGCTATTCTCCACACCCTTCTTCATCAGAAAACAGTTAAAACACCTTGCTTCTAATGTGTTTGATATCCTCAACTTTTTGATATAGACTGCAGAAACTTTGTACTATGTACAAAGTTGCTTGTTATAATAAAAACTTCGGCTATGTACAAAATTGCTTGTTATAAGAAAAACATTAGCAACAAATGATTACATTGCCTGTGCTTCAGGCAGACAGTAAACTCTCCACAGTATCTGAGAACAAGACTACAACAGTTCATTTTTCACTCATTCCAATAAAGAAATATGCACGAAACCAGAAATGCTTACTCCCACTTGAAACAAGCCTTCAACGCAACTGAGCTTTTCCTCTGCTACAGTCTGCACCTCCATTCTCTGACACAGGCTGCAGATACATAGTTCTTTTGCACAGACACGTGCTCATGGGCTTAGCAATAAAGTCTCATGGGCTTAGCAATATAGTCTTGTGAGATTTTAGAATACAGACTTTGAGACCATATAAGGTTGAATTAAAAGCCGTAAAAATTACAAACATAGTGGCTGATTACAGCCACAGAATAAACAATTTACTCCAATATCCATGGAACAAGCCCGCATCGGACAAACAGCATCATTGTATGCTATTGAAAGCAAGAATAGAAAACTATATATGTGCTAATGATTGCATAAACAAGTATGTGCCTAAATCAATACATGGTTTAGTCATTATTAGCTCATTACATTAATCTAATAAATCAAATAGCACAGATGCAAATTGAGGTAATAAGGAGAAAATCTGTGTCACAAGGGGACCAATCCCTTAGATTTCCTGAACGTTTCCCCAGATTTCCTGAACGTTTCTGAGACTTGGGGTGTTGGAGGGGCATCCCCAACTTTTAAATTTAAAACAAAATTCTGACATTTTTACTGTAAAAGATCTCTTGTAATTACCAAAACACTGAACCCTAATCCCAAAAGTACCCTAAAGAACATTAAATAATGTTTAAACCGTAAATTTTGTTGAATAAAGTTAAAATATTTAAATATTCATATTTATATACAATTTTAATAGCTCCCCCTCCCCACCATCCCCAAAATCTGGGATATTGTTTGCAGTCCTGGAAACTTTGTGCTCCCAGTCCCGTCCTCCCCATCCCTGAGTTTTAGGTAACTATGGAGAAAATTTGAAAATGTGATGGAGGAAATCTGTAAATGTGATGGAGGAGGTGGCCTCCACAGTGACCATTAAATGGAAGAGGAGAAAGCACTCTAGGGCATGATGTGGACTGGGCTAGTCAACACCTGTGGGCCGTGCCTGTTTAAATTTGTTTATCTGTCTGATGCATAATTGCCAGTTTTGAAAATTCACCTTAATTTAGTTTATGACGGACCTGGTAAACTGAAAGCTATTTAATTATCCAATAGCTATCAAAATTGTGTTAATGAAAACAAAATAAATGGCAGGCCTACAAATGTGTGCAAAAATGCAGAGAATAGAATAATTTAATCATACATGCTATATTCAAGTACATCTATACTAATTTTTGCATTTCAGGCTTTTCCATTAGAGGCAACTGGTGTAAATGGTATGGACCCCACCAGGTTCATGAATCATGTTTCCTTGCTGTAGTGCAACTACGTTGGCAAGCTTTTATTAGAACTCTGAATGGTTAGGGGCAGCTATTCTTTTGTCATATGTTATAATATATCTAGAAGCAACATCCATGAAGCTTAATTTGTAAATTTAACATTATCTAATTCTAAATCAAGACTTTTATTTCCTTGGATGCTAGTTAGCTGCATTCTTGGCCAATTGTTGAATTTGAAGGAATTCTTTCCTTTGGATGCTCATGTTGCTTTTGAATGGTACTTGTATCCCCCAGTATAGCATTCTGACAATTGTTCTCTAAATTTGGACTTCCGAATTGGGTCTACTGATTGTCTGTCACTTGATATTGCAGGACACTGTAGCATCTGCATCATCTCTTGCTCAGTCACTTAAAGCGGAGTTAGCAGATGGCCAACGCAAACTTCTAGCTTTAGCAGAAAGTGCACGAGCAAGTCCTTCTCGTGTGGGTGCTTTAAATACAACTAAAAGCAATGGCAGTCTTGGTGGGTTGGCGGAGGTACGGAGTTTATCTATCAACATCTGCAATCTTGTATCCGTAGGGGTCCTGGAAACTGGTTATTTATGACTTTAACTAATATGCAGGCAATTTCACTTGAACATCTTGAAGAATCACTTGACCCAACAAAGGAACTTTCAAGGTTGGTTTCTGAGTGCAAGTTTGAGGAGGCATTTAACAAAGCACTTACTATGAACGATGTGTCTATAGTTTCATGGCTATGTTCTCAGGTATGCGTCTGTGTCTGTAAGTGTTGTCTTGGCTTGTTTATGTTTGTTTTAGATAATTTTTTCTGCTCTGGGCTACTTCATGATCATAGGAATGCAGCTCCGTGTAACTTCCTGAATTGTTATGTTCTGTTTGTAAATGGTGATAGTGAACAACTTGTTATTGCCTTCAAACAGGTTGATCCTAAATCTCTGTTCTTAATGGTCCCTTTGCCCTTAAGCCAAGGTGTGCTATTGGCACTTGTTCAACAACTTGGCCATGACCTTGAACATGATATTGGTCACAAGCTTGTGTGGATAAGGGAGGCAAGCACTGTACTGAACCCGAATGATCCATTACTAGTTCCACACATGCGGCCAATTCTTGGACAGGTTTATTCGATCTTGCACCAGAAGTTGCTTAATAGTTCAGGGACAGAGGCGAACTCTCTACGTCTGGTGCTTCATGTTATGAACTCTTTGTTGTCAACATGCAAGTGATGCAAGAGTTGTTGACTTAATGTAAATTGAATTAGTGTGTAGGCAGGCATAAGCTAGGTGATTACGTGTCGTGAACTCTAATTGATGAAAGCAAAATGATTTCATGGCTCTAGTTCATGTATAATTAATCTCTAGGTGAGTGTAAGGAAGGTTTCAAACGTGTACTTCAGGGAATATATGTTAAAGCACGCAGGTATTTTTCATGGAGGATATAATGAAGGTTAAAGACTTTTTCAGTAGTTGATGGAGAACCTCATTAATCTTTTTATATCAGGGACCTTGGAGTTTATGAGTTTATATTTGATGCAATCAAAAGACAAGTATTTGTATATTTAGTGTGGAACCTACCAGATGGTTGTTTATTTGTATAACATATCAAGAAAAAGCAATTTCCACCCTCTTAGCAGCTGACTATAATGCTGTATTTTGTAAGCTTCTTTGTTCACTTGGCAGTTGCTCTTATGTGGTCTGGTTCATAATGTGTAAATTGAACCTGCCATTGAATTGGAAGGCGGTGTTTTCAACTATCCCTCTTGCTTTTAATAGTAACTTTCTAATCATCAATTGTTATCTTGTATTTGTCCTTTTGTTGATCATGCTATACAAATTTTGTTGCAAAGATTGCATCTTACAAGCTTATTTTAACAGCGGTGGTTGTTTACCACCCTTATCCCTTATTATTTTAGGAAACACATAAATACGTTCTTTATAATGATAGTAGTTCTTCCGCTTTTCGTGAAGATTGGGTGTGCTCTTTCTGTTTCAATGTCAAGTTAGAACATTGGATATGTGAGTATACATTTATTAAGATCTCTATGGTATGCATTCATGCTACCATGATACCGTATTTTAAGATACCAAGGATCAATTCTACTAAAAGAAGTTTAGTATTGGATCTCGCTTATTTTAATGGTAACCATTTATATTTTGTGGAGGAAGTTGTTAATTGGCACATTTCCTGATTAGCTTGCAAATCAAGTTAGGTGTTTTTCTCACAATGCTTATCATTTTAATGTATTTGTTGTGCACTAGCTTAATCCTTTTGTTAGGTAAAGAGAAATAGTATTTTAATTCATAATGCCATTGAAATGGATTATTATATAGGTGTGGCACTCAGCCAAACACAAAAAAAAGTCTACAGAAAATTACACGCTAAGCTCTGGAGAATCTAAATACACCTACAAAGAAAACACAGGTGGTGAGGGACTACATTACAAATGATTGATATCCACAAATAACAGTAAGTCATCTCTACAGAAAATTACACGCTACGCTCTGGAGAATCTAATACACCTACAAAGAAAACACAGGTGGCGAGGGACTACATTACAAATGATTGATATCCATGAATAACAGTAAGTCATCAGTGATATAATTGCATAAAACAACACTCATGGGTTGGTTAGAGCATGACTGCTGTAAACGCTTGACCAGCTCCATGGAGGTGCCAAAGAGAATCATTAATCATTGAACCAGCTGTTATTGTGGCCTGTACCTTGTGTTTCTTGTGTGATCACCAAGTCATGAATTCCCATTGCCAAAGGTACAAGGCATATTTTTATTGATCGATAATTTGCAATAATATTTGACAATGATTATGCTATAATTTGTGAGGTGCCAAAATTATTCTCGATAATTGCGAGGAAAAAGAAGAACAATGCATGTTGCATAGTTGCCAATGGATTTTTATATGCTTATTTTTAACATCTATTGCTAAAACATTCTCTTCAGAGTACCCTACTCCCAAAATTGTGTGCCAATCGAGAAACGAATGCAAAAGGCAAAGTTTGGTTTGGAACTGGTTTTATAGGGGAATAATTTCCAATTAATTTTTGGAACGAGCCACAAGAGGCCAATAAATACCAATGGTACTAATGCGTATGGTCAGGAATAGAAGGCTATATGACACGAGCAATGCTTATTGCAAAAGGTGGAAGTACATATGACACGAGCAATGGTTATAGCAAATTAAAGGAAAAGATAGAAATCCATGATGCCAAAGTGCAACGGTTTTCACAAAGAAAAGGGAAAAATAGAAGTACGTATGGCTCCCAAGAAAATTATATACATAATTGAACATTGGTGTGGAGAACCTTTTGCATGCAATATGAAGAATAGTTATGTTGTCATTCTTTCTATGGATATTTAACAATCTAATTAAATTGCTTGTGGAGTCTTCAATTAAAATTGTGAGACAAAGGTGATGTATATGACATTAAATGCTCTAAATGCTTTGCCAATGGGAAAAGAGGTTAGAGGCTGAGAAACACAAAGCTATGGATTATTCAACATTCCTCTTCTATATAAACAAATATTTAAAGTGTCTTGTGCCAAGTGGGCCAACTTGCCTCGTGGATATTGCAAAAATTACAAGGAAACATGCCATTAGGTTAATGAAAAATCATAGAGACCACTCTAAAATGATTTCTATAACACACGGATAAAATTCTCCTAGAATTAATTATCTAATTAAGGTGCTTGTGGAAGCCTTTAATTAGATAATGACAAAATGCCCGCTTGAGAAATGTATCTTGAAAAAGCCATATTGAGCAACTATTAGTGGTATTAAATTATTCTCATTGGTAATGTTAAATTATACTCATTACACTCGGTGGTATAAAGATAAAACTGCCACATGAATTTATAATGGGGAACTTTAGGGGGAAAATAACAAGACCCAACACTTCTTTGTGTCCTACGAACAATGACAAGAACACTACAAAGAAGCTATTGAGGAGGCTCAAACCTCCTTTGTGTATTGGAAGCACTAGGATCACTAATTGGTTGTCAAATGGTATGCATCCAAGAGCAATGCATGGTAGGTTTAGTATTATCATGTTGAGAACTAGATTCACATGACTATTGTTAATAGCAAGTTATTGCAAACAATGTTATGAAAACCTTATAACATTAGATAGTAATGATATTTCTCAAAGATTCCCAATGCTTAGAATATGATAAAAGAAATAGATACATGGATTTATACTATGGAAGCTTGTCATCTCATGAAGGGAATCATTTCTCTAAAGGGTAAATCAAGACATCTCTACTTAGGATATTTGGATGCAACATATAATGGTCCGTAAGGGTTTTTGTAAGGATAATGATAGTTCCAACATTATTAATTTTGTAATAAATTGGATTCCTAAAGTTAAGGCAATCCTTGTTCTCAACCTTAGATAAGGATAAAAATTTAGATTTGATCATTGCAATGAATATGGGTGGTTAATTTCAAACTTTAGCCATTTGATACACATTTGTTGGAAAGAAGTTGACTCAAACAAAATTTCATGCCCAACAAGGAGTGTTCTATCCATAAATCAAAGCCAATTTTTAATCTCGATTCCAAACTAATAGTTTCTTTTTAAAGGGTGCACGGTTTCCTTCTATTCCCTTTCTACCATTATATACTAAAATTACAACCTATATGCATATGCCATATATATACATCATACAAAACATGGCTACTCTTGCTTCATTATATTATTTGCAAATCTCTCTAGTCATATAATAACTTTACGTAGCATTACACGTCTCTCATCTATTTTTACAATGATCTAGATTATATTGTCATCCATGATATCAACACATTGATATACACTATTTAAATATCGAGAGGGATATCTCTATCAAAGGCCATGTTACGTTATTTGATCATTTTTGAGGCATATCTCTATCAACCCTAGAACACTCAAACCAAATATAGCTTCATCTATTCTCATCACATTGACACAATCTTGATGTAGATTAACATGAAATTCTTCATCCTATCATGTCATAGTTAGTGTTGTTATGAGGTGCCATGTGTTCACATAAACATTCTAGGATTATGATGTTGCATGTTTAGCTTTATATATGCCTCCAAAACAATAGGACACCGCAACTCTAGTATCATCCCTTCCCTTATTGTGAAAACAAGTTTATTTCTCCTATTTCATACCCACCATAAACAAAAGTTGAATAATCAACCACATAAAATTAAAAACATAGTGACAAATCACTAATAGATTGTATCTTATTTCATTATATTTAATTTATTTTTTAACAAAGCAAAATCATCCATATAATTTGAGTTTCTAAGTTAGTTTTGCAAAGTATCCGTTGTAGAGAACACATATAATACTCCATTGGATATTAAAAACCAAATAATTATCAACATTATACATTCAAAATTTTAATGTCTTTTGGATACAACATTGATATATTTATACTTTATGTAGACATATCATATCTCCATGATCCAAATATACATGAGAGATTTTCTATCTTATTTAATTTAGCATGCTATTTGTTTTCCTAATCCTCATATCATAGAAACCTTTTGTAGTGACCACAAGGAAGCTTGGTTTTTGTTGAAAATCCTAAATCTTGGAGTTAATGTTTTGGCTAGGTTGGTGAAAGTTCTCCTTTATTTTTATTTTTATTGCTTAAATTTCTTCAAATCAACATGAATTCTTGACATCACATTCCCATCTATGAAAATGCCAACAACCAAATTAGGTCAAGGTCTTTTTGATACTAAAAATCACAGGTGGTCAACCAATCAACCCATTCACCTTATGTGAATGTCAACTTGAAATCGAGACAAGAATAATTATGGAAGGACCTAAACACTAGTGAACTAGCTCAAACATGAAGGGTGACTTAAATTGTCAAGTTTTACATAGGATGTTCTTTGAGTCACCCAAAACCTAATGGACTCTAGGTGTTTTGAATCATTATTTGCACTATAATTGACAAGAAGAAATCACTAACTACACGAAGTCAAATTGAATCAAACAATGAGAGTACTATGGAAGAGTATTCATGATTTGCAAAGATGAAAAGAATTACCTCTATTCTAATATAAAATATTCTTAAGCTTTAATGAAATGTACTTATGGAGAAAATACATTCGAACAAAAGTGTTGATCGCATGTAACAAAGAACCAAATCAAGACAAGAATCAAAAGCAACAAGTAAAACCAACGATTAATTTAATTGAGGCAAAGCCTAAACCAAGAAAGATAAAACAAAAGTTAAAAAAGCAACAATTAAAACCAAAGATTAATTTAATTAAGACAAAGACTAAACTAAGAAAGAGAAAACAAAAGTAAAACTACATTATAAGTATACATCTAAAACTTTAAATAATACACAACAATGTACAAGTCATTAGATACCAACATGTATAGAAAAATAAACTACACTATGAGTATACATGTAAAACTTTAAATAATAGACAAGTCATTAGAGACCATTGTGTATACAATAATATTTTGTGATGAAGTCATAATAAACTGTTATTAAGTATATAAAGGTAAATTTGATCCTAATTTTTTTTTGAGAAGATTTATGTTACAATATAAAATAGAAAGAAGCACTGCCATGCAAACATGCACATAAATTATTCATCCTTTGATAGAAAAGTGCATATCTTATGATCAACTTTGTGATTGCAAAATATCATGTTATCACTAAATGATTACTCGTGAAACATTTATCAAATAATCAACTTAATCAACAATAGTCACTAAATATACATGAGTGCCTTAGGCATCCTACTTAACCATCAAAAACATATCCTTTGGTATTTTTACAACGAAGACCCTATTTAGAAATTTGCCATTCACATAAGAGTGTGGTCCATAAATTTGTTATTCACGGAAGAGCCTAATCCAGGATAAAAATCGATAACCAACTCTTTGTACTTGTGTGACTTCTAAAGAATGAAATCTTCAAAGTCTTTAAATACTTTCAAATATGCTAAAGTGGTTATAACTAAAAACATGACTCTATAACAAACCCCATTTTATTATGAATAATCACTTTAAAATATAAGTGATATAATAGTGTATTTAAAGACTTGGGCAAATAGTCAAGACAACCTAAAAAGAAACTTGAATTTCTCCATGGGTGGCGCCCCAATAAATCGGACAAGTAGTCAAATTTGTTAAAAAACAATAAAAATGGAATCCATAAAATTACATTTAATGTTATAACCAACATCGCACAAGAACGGAAACATGAAAACAAAAATAACCCACTTATAGGTCCTACAACATGCAAATGTCCATCACTTTCGACATTCTCTACAAAAATAAAATATTTCAACTTTAATTTTTTTGGATGTTGTAATTTAACTATCAATTACACATGAGTTACAAGGTATGTCGAAGGGATATTAAATATGAAAGTAATTTAGAAATTCATTTCGATGTGATAGTTGGAAGCTCTTCAAAAAAGATATGTGAAACAACATCTAAAATATCTAGCCATAAATGAGACATAACACACAAGTATATATAAAGTTGCACAAACCCCATAAATATATAAAAACAATGATAGACATTACAAATTACATATATGATTTTATGAAGTCAACAACATGGTCTAGATATCAAAACACTTATTTTTTTAAGAGACTAAAACTTAAACCCAATCCCTTCTTTATCGGTGCAAGTCCGACACAATGTACCTTGTTATAGTGTGAACCTATGTTTACATATTACCTCACATAGAATTACCAATAATCTCTAGAATAACATTTATTTTTTTGAAATGCTTTGGAGATAAAATTGGTTGTTGTGTGGCAATCAACACATACTCAAACATTCTTGATGACTACAATAGTTGTCCCAGGGGGCATGTTTAACAATACACACAATTTACAACTTCATACTTTGTGTTGGCGGAGGAATCATTCTTTTCCTTCCTTGTCCACATCACTCAAGACATGTTTTGAATCTAGAAAATGTCATGTTACCTTCATGTCCAAAGACATGTTGGAAGCACAATGGAATTAGAGGGGGTTGAATCAGTCCTACAAATTTCTTACTTCATTTAACATTGTTTACAACATTCATTCAATCATATACATTCAATAAGAGCTTATTAGGTGTGCATCATACATTCAAATGAACATGAAACATGAGAGAGAACACATAGACACAAGATGTAAGTGGGAAACCCTCATGGGGAAGAAAACCCACGAAAACCATTTCTTATATTACTCAAAGCAAGGACTCAAGTGAATATTACACATCACAAGAGATTTCTTTAGTGAGGCACCAACCCCACAAGGAGCACCAACCCCTAAACCCTTGTTGATATTACTCACAACAAGAGAATCCTATGAATATGACTCATCATAAGATATTTTGTAAAAGTATGATCACTAAAAATATGCTGATCCCACAACTGGTTGTGATCCAAGTTCAACTCACAAATACATCAAACCCTCATCAACTTCTCTCTCCTTCAACTCGCTCTATTCTTCTTCTTCCATGGACTAATTTTTGATTCAAACCCTTGCACTCATGCTCTTAAATCTTCTTCATATTTTGACACACATCATCAGATCTCTCTTGATTCTCTTAATCCTTCTTCACTTCCTCACCTAGGTTGCATTTTCCCTCCATGCACAACCAATTCAAATTTGAACCAAAACTCTCACTTTATATGCTTCTCATCTAGATAACATAACATAAGTCAATCTTACTCAAGAATCTAGAACACTTTGCACCATTAAAACATAACACTAACTCATACAAATTCATAAAATGGACCCATGTAGGTCGGCCATGCACCAAGACAACTAAACAAGCTAAAAATGGCTAAAAACCCATCACTTGGTTCATCAAAGACCTCCAAACTCATCACCATGATTAGTAAAGCCTCCAAAGACCTCACGAAGTCAAAAAAATCATTAAAAATCATAAATTCTTGCACATTAACTTTCACCAATCATTTTCTTCATAACACTACCAAGTGGGCTCATTTCCTACACAAAACAATTGTTTCCAGGAACTAGTCTTCACCTTTGAAGCTCAAGATCACAAAAGAACATCTAAAATATTCCATTTAACCACTAATTGGAAATCCACTCCTGTAGAAAAAATGCATTCTTTCTAGACCTCATGAAAACTTCATCAATGCAAACCACACCTCTTTTCCTCTTTACCAAATTGAACTTCCCAGAAAGTAGTTTTGGAAACTCAACTAGTTTTCACCATTTTTGTCACTTTAAAGACCTATAAATGCCTTCACTAGGGAAAAAATTCATCCCTTTTCACTCTCTAATAGATATCAAGCATCAACAAAGAAAAAACATGAAACTTCTACATCAATCTTCTCAGTCAAGGAAATCCAGTTCTGAAACATTCAAACTTGGTATTCACAAACTAAGATGGTTCACCTATCAAAACAAATCATCAAGAAAAACCATACATAATTGGTAATCTATCTAAATCTAATTTCCATAACATCTTACATTTCCTTCCAACTCCAAGAGGAAAACCTTCAACCAGGTCAATCTTTGTAACTTCTCAAAACTACCCTTTTAGACCCAAAGACCAATATTCATAAATAGGGAACACTTTGACAACTAGGACTGAAAACATGACCTAGAACTATCATGGAAATCAAGTACGAATCCCAAGATCCAATCAATTTTGATTTAATCAATACCTTGATGGAAAATTTGCTCTACAAACTGAAAATATCCGAAACTAGCATTTTTGAGTAAGGCCCACACATTGTCACATGATCTACCATACCTTTATGGGAATATGGAGGAGTCCTACACAACATCCAATCATCAAATTTTCAAAAGGAATCAAAACAGGCTAAATATGATATATTTTCTCCAAGTCACTTTTGAATTAGGGCTTCAATCCACTTTACCTTCTTAACGGTCGTTCATAAAAATATGAAAATCAAACCACCTCATTATGTTTGAAAAATATTCTTAGTTTAGTGGAAAAACATACCCCAAAATATCAGGGTCCCATGCAAATCACACATTTAACAACGAGCATTAGAAGGTCCATTTGTAGCATAATGGTTTTACCAAAAATGATGTATCTTACAAAATATTCTTCAATTTTACCTAAAATTGTCATGAATCATCATGAAAACATCCTATAACTGTCCATACCATCTAGCTCAATTGAAAATTTCTAGCCACAATGAATTACCTGTGGTATCCTACCTTGTCTTCACCTTCTTGCTTCCCAAGACCATGAAACACCACTAAACCTCTGAGAACTGACCTAAAACTCATCATACATGTCATTTACACTATCACCATGCTTCTAAAATACTTTAACAAGATTTATCATATCCAAAACTCATGCCTCCAACTCATTTTGTATGTTCTAAGACTAGGAATAGGCCTATAATGATTGCTTCACACCATGAAAAATTATGAACTGACCAAGTTGACCTCATATAGACACATGGACACCTTTAAAACATCATATAAACCATTCTTGACCTCATACCAACCTTCAATCAACTTATGAGGACTCATACTATGACCATACACTCTAAATCATGCTCCAGGACCTCATAGAACATCACCAAACATGACACTACTAATCAACCTTCATGTTTGACCTTGACTTACACCTCATGGAGACCGATATGACACCATGAAACCCTTTTCCATCAATGGACTTGACATCAATGACAACACTAAGACACAATGGCCAACAATCTCCCCCTTTGTCATTGATGGAAACCACCTTCATAAACATTGATGACAACCATCCGACAAAACACGCCTACTAGACCTATTTTCCATGTCTTCAAATATGTCAAACTCATCCATCTAGGCCCAAACCATGCAAGAAATCATAAACTCTACCTCTAATGCTTGCAAAACATCATTTAGAACCAATGTCCATAAAACCCACCTTCAAACTAGATTGATCAAACTTCTCATGCCTCTAAGAGTATGCCAAAAACATGACAAACCACCAAGAATATCCCCTTGTCTCCATTCCATCATATTCTAACCGATAATGCAAAAATATATATCTTACGTTGTACATTAGCCATGGAGAGTGATCATCATATATAACCCTATTTTGAAGCAATATTTCAATGTCTTTGGTCTTCTTTACTTGATATCAAGGTTGATTAACTCATACATTACTCTCCCTTAGAATATGCTTACTAACTTTGACTTATTCTTCCACACATACTTTGAATACTTGGTCCATGATCAAAATAGCCTCCCCTGTCTCAAGAATCTCCTATAGACTTGTAGCACACTATGATAGGGATTCAACATGCTACAATGCCTTGAAGTAGTATTGTGACACCTCTCATAATGCATTTGTCAACCAAACTAGCCATGTAGACCTTATTTACTCCTGAACCACTTGTTAAAATATCATGCTTACCTCATGTACTCATACAAACAATCGATAACCTTGCATGTTCTACAATAGTCATTAATACGACTTATTTATCTTCAATCTTTGTCATATATTTGTGATCATACTTGTCTCCTTTACACACCTTTCAATATTTGATATCTAATTAAAATCTAAAAAATCATCACTAAAAGCTTTACCTCCTAGGGATAATGAGAGCTAACAACTCCCCCTTAACATATGCCAATTATCATGGAACCATGAATCTATAAACAACATCATCTTTGTTCTAGCCTTCTATTAGGAGCATAAGGACCATCAACTAACCTTTTGATCATGTCATCTAGAGAAAACATATAGATTATAGTTCACTTATCGGACCATCCCTTTACCTATAACTTCTACTAGAAGCATAAAAATTCAACTCAAACCTTCATCCTTTTGATTTGGCTTCAGGATTTCTCCATCATCATGGGCTTATGTGAGCACAACAAAATCATATACCACTTTGTAAACTCAATCAAACCAAAATAATACCTTAGATCATGATGCATATGCACACTTATCTGTTTATCTCAAGTCCTTCACACACCTTCAAGAGGATATCATACAAATCTTTAAGGTAATCATGCTAAACACTTCTCATTCCATCTGAAATCAGCGTAATCATAAGTCATATTGCATCAACCAAGAACATAATTAAAAACACTTGGTTAAGACTATGACCACATTTTCTTCCCAAAAGGCTCTGTCCAAACCATCACTTCACTCTTCATGCCTTGGTCCTCATCAACAAGCTCATACCTTGTTGTAGACCTAAAGACTCTTTGTCAATCTTCACAGGATTCTTGACTTATTATGCAATACAACTTCAACTAGAATCTCAAACCAATTAGATCATCAACTACAAAGCATACATGAAAACTCCTTGTTCTTGACAATCCTTTAAATAAATGAACTTAGAATTCATATCTTTAGATTGAGATAATTCTACATTGTCAATGTGACCCTACATAGCCTTGATTATGCCATTTTTGTAGATGAGCAACTGTTGGTGTAGAATCACAACACCCCGATTATTTGTAATTTGAAGGATTGAGACAATCAGTGTGATTGCAAAACATGGAGCTTTTCCCAAAGTGTGGGACTTTGCAATTGGGAAATATTTCCAGAGAAAGGCTGACTTCCTATTCCTAAATCTATCAGCACTCACCAATTTACATAGAAAATATTCTAAATCCTACCCTAAATTTCTAAGGAGACAGGGATAAGAGGGTTGCATAAGAAAGTAAACCTAATCTACTAGAGGTGATGCAATGATAAGGAATGGTGAATAATCTACCTTTGCATGAATGTAAAATAAGTAAATTTGAAGAGGGCAATACAATGCCACAGATCAAAACACCTATTGCAAATCCATTTCACCATAAAAATCTATTGAAGCTTGTAATAGCAATAAAATCATACAAAAATAGCCAAAATTGCAATGAGAGATCAAGAAGGAACAATGGAACACAAAGAGGGCTAAAATTATCCACATATTTGTATTATTGCTCCAAAGAGTGATACAATGCATTACAGAGGGCCACAAGGCATTCAAATTACATTACAATTCAATGGGAGGTTTGAACTCCACAGGTTTTCTCCTAGACAAGAAAAGAAGGGAGGGGCAAAGGTAAAAATCCAACCTTTTGAACTGTGGCCCTCATTACAATTTATAGAAGAAATTTGCAAAGGAGGAGATAGAAAACATAATCCCGAATTTGTCCCAAAATCCTCTAAAAACATTGTTTAATCCTACAATGAGTGCATTTAGACATCCAAAATATCTACTTTCATTAATGGTGTGCCTTGTGCTTGAAGAAACCTACTGTGATTGCACCTCTGGTCTAGTCTAGCTCTTGTAGCTTCATGATGACCCTATCTTTTCACCTACCTCCATTAATGAACTTCACCTACCACTGCATTTCTATCCATTTCAGAGGTCTAGAAACCCCAAAATCTGAAATTCTCTAGATCCCGAAATTACCTTTCTGATGACTGTAATTTCATGAGAAATGGGTAAGTATAATGGAAAATAGCCCATTTCTACTCTGGATGCTTCTCTGAGTTTTATCCTTCTCTGCCTCCTAAAAAATGGTTTTAGCCTTCACCATTAAAATCAACACTGAACCACCTCTCCAACAAGTATATTTTTGTTGCATTTGGATCAAAATTACAAAAGTTTTGTGGTTTGGAAGTTTGAGTATGATTTAAGTCTTCTGGGCTCCATCGAGTGACTCTACCCACCATCGTGTTGTTTACATCCCACACCAAGCTCTTTACCTACTTCACCGAGCGAGCTCCCCTCATCACATGGGAACTCGACGTTTACACGTTACCATGTCCAATCATGGTGCCAAATCTCCACCTCATCCCCTGCCGATATGCCAGTTAGCTCGGCTTTGAATTGACTCGATTCCCCATATGGCTCAGTTCTCTTTTCCACCTACCACTTAAAATTTCTAAGGCAATTCGGCTTTCTAATGCATGACTCGGTGGGCACTTTTGAATGGAATGGGTAGGAGTTTGTATTTTTGGGGTTTTGGGCCCATTCCTTTCGAGACTCCATGTGCTCTCAAACTCGATACCAACTCACGGGGATCTCCGAAACTACCCATCCGATTTCTAAGAGGTCTCTTAAAATGAACCCTTCTTTCACCAATCATTTTCTTCATAACACTATCAAGTAGGCTCATTTCCTACTTAAAACAACTGTTTCTAGGAACCAATATTCACCTTTGGAGCTCAAGATCACACAAGAACATATCAAATATTCCATGTAACTACTAATTATATATACATTGAAATTTATAAAACATCCATTCTTACTAGACCTCATGAAACATCCATCAATGCAAACCACACCTCTTTTCCTCTTCACCAAACTAAATTTCCTAGAAAGTAGTTTTGGAAAATAAACTGGTTTGCACCCTTGCTGTCACTTTCATGACCTTAAATTTTTTCAATAGCGAAAAATTCATACATATTCATTCACCAATAGATATCAAGTATCAAAAATCCAAAATATGAGACTTCTACATCAATCTTCTCACCAAGTCAATCCTATCCTGAAACAATCAAACTTGGTCTTCAAAAATTGAGTTGGTTCACCTATCAAAACACATCATCAAGAGATAAAAATACATAAATGAAAATTTCTCTAAATATAATTTCCATAACATCTTACATATCCAATCAATGTTGATTTAATCAATACCTTCAATGGGAAACTTTGCTATAAATCGAAAATCATTGGAAACTAGCCTTTTTGAGTGGGGCCCACATAATTTCACATGATCTACCATACCTTTTTGGAAATATGGAGGATTTATATAAAACCTCCAATCATCAATTTTTAAAAATAAATCAAAACATGCTTAGTACAATCAAATTTCTCTAAGTCACTTTTGAACTAGGGTTTCAAACCACTTTACCTTCTTAACGATTGTTCATAAAAACATGAAAATAAAACCACCTCATTATTTTTGAAAAATATTATTAGCTTAGTGGAAAAAATAACCCAAAATATTTTGGTCCCATTCAAAGCACACATTTCACAATGAGCATCAGAAGGTCCATTTTTAACACAAAAACACACTCTAGAAAACCTAGTTTTACCAAAAATGATGTATCTTGCAAAATATTCTTCACTTTGACCTGAAACTTGTCATGAAGCATCATGAAAATATAATATAACTTTACATACTCACCACATAGCTCAAATATGTCTGAAAATTTCTATCCACAATGACTTACGTGTGCTATCTTGCCTTGTATTCACCTTCTTGCTTCCTAAGGACCATGAAGGACACCAAACCATTGCGAACTGACGACTGAAACTCATCATACATGTCATGTAAAATTTCAGCATTATCCTACCATACTTCAACAATATTTATCATCTCCAAAACTCATTTTGCATGTTTTAGGACTAGGAATAGGCCTAAAAAGACTACTTCACACCATGACAAACTATGAACTAACCAAGTTGACCTCATACAAACACATGGATACATTTTACACATCATATAGACCATGTTTGACCTCATAAAAACCTTCAATCAACTTATGATGACTCATACTATGATCATACACTCTAAATCATGCTCCAAGACCTCATAGAACATCACCAAACATGACACTACCAATCAAACTTCATGTTTAACCTTGACTTACACCTCATGGAGACTGGTACGAAAAATTACACCCTTTTCCATCAATGGAATTGAAATAAATGAAAATACTAAGACATAATGGCCAACAAGACAATTCTCCAAACTTGCATAAACCTCATATGTTTGTGGGTGTGATTTGTCTCATACAAAAACAAAAACATGCACCATTTTATGTCCTTTAATCCAAATACATCTAGGTATATTTTTAATTCCACTATCCTTCATCAACATCCGTATAATTTTAACCTCACCCCACTTGCACACTTGTGCACAAATGTCTGATGGAAGAACATAAGTTGCAACATTTTGAGGGTCCAACTCAAAAAAAAAGTTGTAAATAATTTTACCCCCATATTCCTAGGTTCTCCACAAGTACAAAGCAAAAACATTTACAAAAACACCATAGATTTAATTCACATGTTGATGATAAAGTTATATTTTCCAAAATACAACCAACATGGCCAAGAATTTAAACATTGCAGACATAATGATGAATTATAGGGATAATGCTCTAAGAGGAACTCACACTATTGAACTATTTATAACCCTCATCCACTAAACTTGTACGATGACATGCTAATAAAACCAAAATTGTAGCTCATGTGTTCAATGTATGTTTTATAACATCCTTGCAAAATACATTTTAGGGTATTTTAATACAATGATATAATTAGTAATTTTAAAATATCATCATATAAAAATTCTAAATACTAAAATATCATCATATAAAAGTTACATATCATGTAATTTTCTATAATTATGAATATATATTAGTTTTAGACTCATTATTTATAATTGATAAGAAACATAATTGTCACATAATTTTATTTTCACTAGATGATACCTCAAATCAAAACATAGATTATAAACTATACAACACAAATCTATGAACAATTTGTATAAGTTATTGATTCAACAAAATTCCTTCTCAATGGAGAGCGTAGAAAAGATAAGGTAGTAAAAGCGTATACCATTTTAAGGCGCACAATTTTTTTGAATTTAGAAGTAGTGGTGAATCATTTTCAAGTTCATTACCATATTAACCCATACCACAAATAAAAAATGTGTCTTTAAGTTTTTCCTCATTTCTCATTTAGTGTTTAATTATTTATGATCTTGATTTGTTTTAATTTATTACTTCTTTTCCTAACCATTTTAAGAGTATAAATATTACAATACCAAATTTTAATTGGGAAGAGTCCAATGATTGGAAAGGTTGGTGTTAACAAATACAACTATGAATCACACTTTGCAAAGGCGATTAAAAGAAAATTGCATTATGTCATCGTGCTAATAAAGAAATTCTCTATAATATAACTCTAGTATCCTAGTAGTTCATGTCAACATATAAGTCTTGAGACTTAAAAATAAAAAATCAACATAACATTTAATGATAAAGTTCAAATTGTAGACAACGGTTTATGAGGATAAGTTTCGGTGGTAGGTATTATAAGGGAAAATGATATAGGAGGTGAAACAAAAGCAACAACTCCTTAAATTTTGTGCATTGCAGTCCATAAAATTACAATTATTTTATCCATTTTTGAAATAGTTCACAAGCATTGTGCATGCTTCCATTACTTGCACACATATCTATCAGGGCAATTAAAACTAAAACATTTGAGAAAATCACCTTCTCCATAATTCTTTGATAAATGTCCATATCCTATGTTAAATCTCTAAATTTAGCACATGATGGGAGCATGGCAAAAAAAAGGGAACCGATTTAGTTGGACACTATATACACCATAGTTTTGATGTTTGCTAATAATTTATTTTGTGTAGGGGCTACTAATGCACTATCCTCCCGAGTGGACTCCTTAAGGGGCCTTCCAGACTAGGGTATGATTGGGCTTGGTCACATGGGCTAGATCACAACATTTGAGAGTTGTCACTACTAGCCATAGTCACCCCATACTTTTCTCATTTCTTCCTTTTCTCACTCATTGCACTCATTTTGTTCAACTGTCCCCTTACGTCTACTTGCTTATTCTAATTGCACAATATTATCCTTTATTTCGGTCACTTTGGACCTTCATCATACATCCCCATTTATTACTTGGCCTCAATTCCTCATGTTTTCAGCCAAAATTCTTAGGGTTTTCCCCAAGGACGAGGCAATTGCCCATGGGTGATGTGCCTATTTTGGATTTTTTTCATAACCAACGCCATCACTGTTGGTGATGACATTGTATTTATACCCCCATGATTTTTAGTAAAAGAAACACTTTTGCAAACACTTACATAAAAAATCCACATGATCTAACCTTTCTCACACTATTTCACACTTCTTTGATTTTTGACTCTTGGAGCTTACCTCTTTTACATTTGGGTCACCATAGTGAGTTAGGACTGAAGATATTCTTGTCGAGATTTCTGTTTCTCCACCCATATCAATTCTCTCTTAGAGTTTTTTCTCGGGGAGGATTATGAATCAACATCCACACGCATGGTTTAAGTATGTCTAACCATATTTAGTCTATTATTTCGTGTGTATGTATTTGTGATTGTTGGTCCTTCATTACTATAGGCTAGAGTAAATATATTTTTTATTTTGTTTATTACATTGTCTTATTGTTATTACACCCTTGTCTTTATCCACCTCTTGGTTGTTCCCATTCTCTATTTTAGAATCCTAGAAGGATACCTCTCTTTATCTTTCTTATAAGCCTTGAAAACCTATAGTTGACCTAGGATTATGACTACTATCCTCTAGATTTACGACACTAGCGCTCCCTAAGCTTCTTTGTATCTACATAATGTGGACGATCTTAGATAGGATCCATATATTTGAAAAACCAATTAGGAACCTCTCTTTTAGTCGTCATACACTTTGGTGAACATGATGTGAATCTTACCTTTTCTTCCAATTAGGTCATATTCAATCCCTTTTATTTTTATTGATTTTATAAATTCCATTGGCCCTTGTGCAAAACCTTAATGCATAACCGATCCATTTTCACAACCTTTTCCTCTCTAGATGCTATCGGCCCATGAGTAAGTTTCCTACAAGGCCGATCTAGTCTAAAGTGATTTTACTATTTGTAAATACAATACTTTGTAGACACCATTGGCCCATGTGTAAGCTAACTACATAGTTGCTCCCTTATGTAAAACATGTCCAAAAATTCTTTCTGAAAGTATCCTCAATTTTCCATGGAATATTTGATGGGTAGTTTTGTCACTTCTACAACTAAAGCATCTATCTATGAGCATGAAAACTCCCGGGATCATGATATCCCTAATATAGTTCCAAATTATGCATATTGTCTTTCCATAGAGCCAATGCTAATAAAAATAAACATTTACCTCACCAAGTACAAACTAGATCCAATATCCCCAACCTTATCTTAAACATCAAAGGAGAAGGAGAGCATGAGGATGCTCGTGAATCAGTTATACTATTGCTATGCAAAAATTTCTATAAAAATTCCTAAGTACATAGGGGAGTCACCCGACATGTTGTACAAACTCCTTGAAGACTACCTTTCCTAAAAATTGGATGCTAACCTACACCACCTTAAGCCTTCTAATAAATAAGTAGATCCAGATCCGACTAATCACGCCACTACTCCTTCCAACCTAGATTCCACTCAACTCATCATATAACTTATGGATCAACAAAAAACCATGGCTTCAAATAATTTTCTACAGATTCTAAAATAGCTTGACTCACTTTTCCAATCGACCCTTAGTAGTCCCTTGTAGTATGAGCAATCAAGGTCAACCTCCTCCATTTTTAGTTGGACCCAATGTGTTGCCAATTACCCAACCTACCATTCACAACAAGAAAATTAAATCTATCTAAAATGAATCATTTTCTCCCTACATTATTTCTATGGACATTGCTAATGTCTCTCCCTCCATCACTTATGATGTCTTCATTGATCCAAATTTGTATATCAAATCCTTTGGTGTAATGCTCATTTTATTGTGACACTGTTTGAGCTATATTAAGCCAATTATATGGATTTTGCAAGTATTGGGGATCATGTTTGTTTCAAAGACAAGGTGCTTGACATTTTGTAATCTAAAAATTCTTTAAGATGTAAGTCCCAATAGTATCTCTACAATATGTATATATATACGTATGTATATACATATGTGTGTGTGTGTGTGTGTGTGTGTGTGTGTGTGTGATGATGATATATATATATATATATATATATATATATATATATATATATATATATATATATATATATATATATATATGCATGCATGTATGTTTCATTGTGCTTAAAATAAACTAGAAAGTGGTGCGTAAAATGATATTGATTACAACCTTGGTGTCACTTAATCAGTTGAGGATTTAATATGAACCTTGT
Organism: Taxus wallichiana var. yunnanensis; assembly: GCA_018340775.1. Classification (NCBI taxonomy): domain Eukaryota; kingdom Viridiplantae; phylum Streptophyta; class Pinopsida; order Cupressales; family Taxaceae; genus Taxus; species Taxus wallichiana. The sequence goes on from CM031240.1 coordinate 758,393,352, forward strand.
AGTTAAAAATACAAACCAAATGGTGGATCAAATTAAGAGGGTTAAAAATGAATTTTGAAACTATAAATAACTAGGTGATACATGATTTAGTAAACCCTAGAAGAATAAATAGTAGGGATACATGCATAAACTAGATTGTTCATCATCATAATGTTGGAATATAGTAAAATAAATGGGATTTACTTAATTGTGGAGATATTGGTTTAGAGAAGCATTCTTTGGAAAATTATTGACAAAATTTAAATTGTTGAGTTGTGTGTGTGTGTGTGTCCATGCGCATCAAATTGATTTTAAATGAAAAATGGGGAAAATGATAAGTATGCGTATCAATAATGTAATTTGATTTGTTCTATATGACATTTCTTACTAGTGTTGTTGGTGTTATGTTTATGGAGCTTGTTTTCATGTTAGAGTGTGATACACCTTCTATGTGTTACACTCGGGTATTTTTACGGCGGTCTTGCTTGCCGGTGAGCGGGTCGGGGGTTCGGGGCGAAGCCCCCAAGAAAATTTTCATGGGTGGTTTATTAACCCATGGGTAATGGGTAACCGTTATGGGCTGTTTTTGGGCCCATGGTTTTTCGGTACCCATTGTTTTGATACCCACGGTTTTGTATCAAACTACTTAAGCAATTGTCTATTTATATGGTCTTATGCATATGATAGATAGACAAGCAAATGTATTGTAGATGTGCTTTGAATTTAGGTGTGAATTCTGTAGAGTTTGTTGAGCATAGCTCCAAACGGATCTGGGTATTGTATTGAGAGAGTGGAGGCTTGTAATAAAATCTGAGCAAGTGATTCTTGGTGGATGTAGCCCATATTGGGTGAACCACGTTAAATATTGTCTCTCTGTGTTGTGTTATTTATTTTGCACTTTTATTTGAGATCTGTAATATTTTCTGCATATTAATTTCTACTGTTGTGATTCTGTAAGGGATTATTTCGCATATTTTATCTCTTATTTCCTAACAATTGGTATCAGAGCCTGGTTTGGTTTGCTGAAGTGTTGAATCATAGGGAAATTTTTAGCTTGAGTAGGAGCTATGGCAGATGATGGAAGATCTAGGGTTGATAAATTCAATGGGTAGAATTTCAGTCTTTGGAAGATGCAGATGGAAGATTACCTTTATCAGAAGGATCTTTATACTCCGTTGTTTGAGAAGGTGAACAAAACCTTGAGTATGACAGATGCGGAATGGGATTTGTTGGATCGAAAGGCACTTGGAATGATCTGGCTGTGTCTTGCATCTTCGGTATTATTTAATTTTTCAAAGGAAAAGATGACAAAATATCTAATGGATGCATTAGGGAAGTTGTATGAAAAACCCTCTGCCTTTAACAAGATATTTTTAATGAAAAATTTGTTTAATATGAAGATGTCTGAGAATAGTTTAGTAGCAGATCATTTAAATGATTTCAATATGGTTGTGAATATGCTAGCTTCAGTTACAATAGAATTTGATGAAGAAGTTAGGGCTTTATTAATTCTGTGCTCTTTACCTAAAAGTTGGAATAGCCTAGTAATGGCGGTAAGCAACTCGGTTCTAGCTAACTCAAAGTTGAAGTTTGATGATGTTATAGGGGTGATTCTAAGCGAGAAATGTGAAGAAAAATCTCTAGGGAATATTCTACTTCAGGGAATGCTTTGACAGTGGAAACTAGAGGGAGACAGAAGAATAGAGGAAATCATGGAAAATCGAAAGATCGGGCAAGGTCAAAATCCAAGAGCAAGATTGTATGTTGGAACTGTGGAAAGTCTAGGCATGCAAAGAAGGACTGTTGGGAGCTTTGAGACAAGAAGAAACAACAAGAAGAAAACAAGGAGGAAAATGTGGCATCGGGTAATGTATGTCAGGATGCTTTGATTCTTTCTTTGCATAATATTATTGAATCTTGGGTTTTAGATTCAGGGGCTTCTTTTCATGCTACTCCACATAGGCATTATTTTGTTGATTATGTTCAAGGGGATTTTGGGCATGTTTTTCTTGGTGATGATGAGCCTTGTAGTATAGTTGGAAAAGGTTCTATTCAGGTTAAGATGCAGAATGGGAATACATGGCTATTGAAGGATGTCAGACATGTGCCTACATTAAGGAGAAATTTGATATCGGCAGGGCAATTGGGAAGTGATGGTTGTACTGTGATATTTACAACTGACTCTTGGAAGGTTACCAAGGGTGCTCTTGTGGTGGCAAGAGGTAAGAAGGTTGGAACCTTGTATTTATCCACTGATAGTACTAATGATTGTAATCTTGTGGCTTCAGATGTAGATACAACATTATGGCACTATAGGCTTGGTCATATGAGCCATAAGGGCATGGACATCATAAAGAAGAATTTGCCTAGATATATAGAAACATGTTTGGATTTATGTGAGAACTGCATATATGGGAAACAGAAGTGAGTAAGGTTTCTCAAGGTTGGACCTACGAAGAAAGAGAGTAAGTTAGAGCTGGTACATTCTGATGTGTGGGGGCTAGCTCAGGTATCATCTCTTGGGGGTTCAAGTTATTATGTTACTTTTATTGATGATGTAACAAGGAAAGTTTGGGTTTATTGTATTAGAAACAAATCTGATGTATTTGATACTTTTGTTAAATGGAAAGCCTTGGTAGAGAATGAAACATGTCTTAAGTTAAAATGTCTCAGGTCAGATAATGGAGGGGAGTATTGCAACAATGAATTTGATGATTATTGTTCTAAGAATGGAATCCGTAGGCAAAAGACGGTTCCAAGAACTCCGCAACAGAATGGGGTATCAGAAAGGATGAACAAAACAATAATGGAACATGCTAGGAGCATGAGGATACATGCAAGACTACCTCTTTCTTTTTGGGTAGAAGCGGTGAGCACAACTATGTACTTGATAAACAGAGGACCCTTAAGTGCCTTGGATGGAGGCATACCTGAGGAGGCTTGGTATGGTAAGAAAGTTGATTATTCATTTCTTAGAGTCTTTAGATGTGAGGTGTTTGTTCATATAGACAAGGATGATAGGACCAAGCTAGAGGCTAAATCAGAAAAATGTACTTTCATTGGTTATGGTGGTGATGAATTTGGATATAAATGTTGGAGTATTAAGGACAAGAAAATCATTCAATCTAGGGATGTGGTCTTTAATGAGAAAGTCATGTATAAGCAGTAGTTACAGGAAAACATGGAAGAATCCAAGAAAGAATATGTAGCGGTAGAGGATCTTCCGGATGGGAAAGTGACACATGAATCAGTTCAGGAACCCCCTCAACAAGAACCCCAAACTCCTATATTGAGGAGGTCTTCTAGGGTAAGAAGAGAACCTAACGTTTTTCTCCTTCTCTTTATTATTTATTACTCACTGATAGTGGAGAGCCAGAGAGCTTTGATGAAGCAATGCAGGTAGATGCTAGGAAGAAGTGAGAGCAAGCCATGGATGAGGAGCATAAGTCTTTAATGGAGAACCAGGACTTGGGATTTGGTGAAGCTACTTTGGAAGGCAAAAGAGCATTGCGAAACAAGTGGGTGTATAGAGTTAAAGATGAAGAAGGAGGAAAGAAAAGATATAAGGCCCGGTTGATGGTCAAGGGGTTTGAACAGAAACAAGGTATAGATTTTGATGAGATTTTTTCTCCTGTAGTAAAATGACTTCTATCAGAACTGTTCTTGGAATAGTGGCGCGAGAAGACTTGCACTTAGAACAGCTTAGATGTAAAAGCGCATTTCTCCATGGTGATTTGGAGGAGGAGCTATATATGTAGCAGCCAGAAGGATATGAAGTCAAAGGTAAAGAGGAGATGGTGTGCAAACTGAAGAAGAGCTTGTATGGCCTGAAACAAGCTCCACGTCAATGGTATAAGAAGTTTGATAGCTTCATGATGGAGAAAGGTTATATTAGATGTCATTTTGACCATTGCGTGTATACAAAGAAATTTGAGGATGGAAGTTATATTATCCTGTGTTTGTATGTTGATGACATGTTGGTTGCAGGTAAAAACATGCAGGAAATAAAAGTACTCAAGAAACAACTAAGTGAATCCTTTGATATGAAGGATTTGGGGGTAGCTAGACAAATCCTTGGTATGAGGATAACTCGGGATAGGAAGGAACGGAAGTTGACTTTATCTTAGGAAGAGTACATTAAGAAGGTATTGGATAGGTTTAACATGCAGGATGCTAAACCGGTTGGGACTCCTTTGGCAGACCATTTTAAGTTATCAAAGGAGCAGTGTCCCAAGATAGAGCAGGAAAGAAACTAGATGTCCATAGTACCTTACTCATTAGTGGTTGGCAGTTTGATGTATGCTATGGTGTGCACTAGGCCGGATATTACCCATGCAGTGGGAGCTGTGAGTAGATTTATGAATGATCTAGGTAAAGAGCATTGACAAGTAGTAAAGTGGATCCTTCAAGATTTGAGAGGGAACATGGGGACAATTTTGTGCTACAGTGGATCAAACACCACTTTACATGGTTATATAGATTCGAGACATGGTTGGAGATGTTAACGTAGGGAGGAGCACGACAGTTATATTTACAATGTAAGTGGGACAACAAAGAGTTGGATTTCATGACTATAGAAGTTGGTGGCTTTATCAACCACGGAGGCTGAGTATGTTGTTTCCACAGAGGCAAACAAAGAGATGATTTGGTTACAACAATTGCTTGAGGAGTTGGGGCATAAGCAGAAGGAATGTAAGCTGCATAGTGATAGTCAGAGTGCTATACACCTAGCTAAGAACTCTGCTTTCCACTCTAGGATGAAGCATATACAGTTGAGATATCACTTCATTAGGACAACTTTGGAAGAAGATAAGTTGAAGTTGGAGAAGATTCATACCAGTCAGAATCCTGCAGACATGATGACCAAGGTGGTCACAAGGGATAAACTAAAGCTATGTTCAGCTTTGGTTGGCCTTCATGGATGACAATGAAGGGTTAAAAAGTTTACTCAGTGGAAATCAATCTCCAAGTGGGAGATTGTTATGTTTGTGGAGCCTGTTTTCATGTTAGAGTGTGGTACACCTTCTATGTGTTACACTCGGGTATTAACAAATTTTCATGGGTCGTTTATTAACCCATGGGTAATGGGTAACTGTTATGGGCTCTTTTTAGGCCCATGGTTTTTCAATACCCATTATTTTGATACCCACGATTTTTTGCCCATGGTTTTGATACCCATGGTTTTGTATCAAATTGCTTAAGCAATTGTCTATTTATATGGTCTTATGCATATGATAGATAGACAAACAAATGTATTGTAGATGTGCTTTGAATTCGGTGTGAATTTCTCAGAGATTTTATTGAGCATAGCTCCAAACGGATCTGGTATTGTATTGAGAGAGTGGAGGCTTGTAATAAAATCTAAGCAAGTGATTCTTTGGTGGACGTAGCCCATATTGGGTGAACCACGTTAAATATTGTCTCTCGTGTTGTGTTATTTATTCTCGCACTTTTATTTGAGATCTGTAATATTTTCTCGCATATTAGTTTCTATTGTTGCGATTATGTAAGGGATTATTCGGCATATTTTATCTCTTATTTCCTAACAGGTTGGAATACATAGCTATGGAAATTATGATAAAATTGATTGATGTGTGAGAAATTAATTTTTGACAATTATGAAAGGAACGATAACCAGATCATACCAAGCCAATAACATAGATGCTAATCAAACACCACGATCAATAAGATGAAAGCAATTCGCCAGAATAACTTTACATAAAACCTTTGCAAACAAATGAGCAACAATATCATATATTATTATGGAACTCAATGCAATACAATGAGAATGGGCCTTGCTTAAATAGGCAAGGAATAATAATCTAAGAACCAATCAAGGTCATAGATCAAGCCATAAATAAAGGAAATAACTAGTCAAGACCATAGATTTAGGAGAGAACTAGACATCAAGGATCTAGTTAATACCATAGATCAAGGAAATAACTATACCTAACAACTAGATAATATCTCCTAATATCTAAATAAGATAAAATAAATATCTACACACATAAGTGGGTGAGGATAAATACAATAAAGGTAAATAAAGTACCTAGGTGAACATGAGATAAGGTAAATGCTAACTCTAATAAATTATGTGTGTGTGTGTGTGTGTGTGTGTGTGTGTGTAAATGTGTGTGTGTTGTTGTGATTGTGTGTGTTTGCGAATAGTTCAAATTAATTTACATATCAGTTTGAGCAGGTATGATTTGTGTGTTGAGTGTGTATATGACAAACAAGTGCTCAGAAAATCAAGTATAGGAAATAAACAAAATAAAATAAAATAAAAGAGGATGAAGGGGAAATAACTCACACGGGATCACTGACCAAAAATAGGTCACTTAGGCTCAGAATTTGTTTGGGTGGATGTGAATGTGTGAAGTGACCATAAAATTTCTAATGTTGTCTTTTTCTTGTTGAAATTTATTTCTCTTCATTTTAAACCTTTGAATTGACTAGTTTGATTATTTTGACATTTGATTTAGTTAAATTCTAAAGTTGAGTTATAAACTTAATTTATTTTCCATTTTTGGGTGTATGGACTTAAATTTTATTGGTTGGAAATTTTCCATTTAAGAAAATTTCGAATTTGGAATTTGATGACAAATTGGGGAGGTTTGTGAGACAAGTAAACCTTGTCCCATACTCCAAAAACTCTCCATACACCTACCCATAGGGTAGGTGTACCTTTTTAGGCCTCTTTGGCCACTTGAGGACTCAATAGTACCTCATTTATTGCCTTGAAATCTTGCTCTCTTTTCTAAAACCTTATTGCGTAAGATTTTGAGTACTTCTCTTACAAGATGATTTTGGGAGGACACTTGGGATGAGTTTATTTATTGTGATTTAAGGATTTGACATTTTGGGGTTACTTCCAAGTTAAGTCTTTTCAATGTGAGATATTTTATTTTATTTTAATTTCTTTATTTAATTTCATTTGAGGGTTTTTAGCTTTTAGGAGTTAAGTAGGTGTCTAGTCATGTAAGGTGAGAAGTGATGAGCTATAAGAAAAGCCATGTGGGTTTGTAAAAGATTTCATTTCATACTTGGGAATTTGATTTTTTTTTGGGATGGAGCATGCCACATTCCATGATCCTAAGGGATGCTCCATTTAGAGTTTTTCCTATATATAGGAGTCTTTGCCCTTGTTTTGGGGAGCCTCTTTGTCTTGGGAAAATGTTATTGGTTTGAAGTTGTTAGGAGTGTTGGAGTGTTGGAGTGTTTGGATTGCATGCTTGAAGGATATTTTTGGGAAAAATAATTAATAGGTATGCCTACCTTGAATTTATTTCCTATATGTAATGTTCATTCTATCTCTTTGACTATTTTCAAACTTGTGATTTTAGTTACCCACTTGAGTATGTACTATTTTTACTTAGTGTTGTGATGAAGCTTGCATGATTCTACTATGGGCATGAAAGCGGTGCTGTGTATTCTGGAATGATACTTATAACTGGAGGGATAAGTAGTGTTCAAAGTGATGGATATGTTCTCTCTTTTAGGTCTTGTTTTGGAGGAATTAAGGGGATGGGAAGATAGTCTTAGTGGAGTGATAAGTGGTTGTGGGAAAGGGAGGTATAAGGAGTGGATCCAAAAATTTGATTTCATTCTTGCAGAGGAACCAAAGGCTAGCTACCATATCCTAGTGGAGTGATAAGTGGTTAGGGTGGTATTTACTTCCCCTCTTCAAACCATAACAGGTTTGATCATGTGTGTTTTTTTATTTTGTGTGGTTGGCATACCTTATTGTTTGTCCCCCTTTACTTGCTTGTAGGTGTGAAATTTATTTTCATGGTCATGTGTGGTATGGTTGTTGTACTCATTCCATATCTTGGTTGTTGGTTCTTGAGTCATGTGTGAGTTAGGGAACTTGTGGGACAATGGGGAGGAAATCATTCCCCATTTCATGGATGGGTGGTAAGTGTTACTGGATTCCTTTATTTTGTTTCCATAGAATTGACTTGTTGAAGTATGTGAAGAAGAAGGAAGTTGATAAATGAAGATGTTATCCCAAGTTGTTGGAGAGAAAACTACTTGTTGGGAATTTTTAATGTTCTTAAATTAAAAATAAAAATCTTAGTCATGTGTATTGAGAAAGTTGTGATTATTTCCATTTAAAGGCATTATAATGTATTGTGAAAAGTTATGTTCTTGTTATTGCTTGAAGCATTGTAAAATATGTTGAATTTGAATGATATATGAATGTGATATTGTGTTAAAATTTGTATTTGAAAATGGAAATGGAATGAAATATTACTTCCTTCTCTCTCTCGCTCAACCCTATCTCATTGAGAAAACAATGTATGGGCATAGTTAAGTATGTATTGAAATTCTTGTGATTATTGTAAAAGGATGGTGCTCCATTTTGTCCCTTAAGTGCAAGCGAAGTTATAAATGGAAATGTGTAGGTTGTGTATTTTGATAGAAAAGGAAGATATTGTTCTTGTTGAGTTAGTAAGCTTATTATAACTCCCTTTTCAACTATGAAATTTCAATAAGATTGGGGGTTCAATGTCACTATTGAGCTTGATTAGGTTGGCTAATGGCCTTAATTGTTATTAACTATTTTATATTGCAATAAGAAGGCATGGATTGTAAATTTACATGTTTTAAGTAGTCTGCTTGAAAATCTTCCAATTTGAATCTATACCTTATATCTCTTAATATATAATAAATTACCTCCTACCTTATCTAGTTATTCTATTCTTATCTCATTTACTTGCGGTTAAAATTAAATAGATAAATTAAACACATTCATCATATTTTTGGAGAGAAAAAATGGAGATATATTATGTCATACATAAAACATATCCTAGTTATCCATACACACACACATTATAGAAATATATATCATTGATGTTTATATAGATAATATCTTATACATAAGATCTATATAAGTTTAAATCACACACACACACACACACACACACACACACACACACATTCCCCCTTATATAGACAAGGCCTATGGCCTCACCATTTCTCTCTGATGTATAGGGCCGGTGAGTCTCTTTGAACAGATAGGGTGATTGGGTATCTCCCTCACCCCATATAATATATAGATATATAGATATTGTGGGCCTACTTATATCCTCTCTAGACATATATGGTGAGCTCCCGATAACATCAATTAAAAATTTACAACCTTTGAAATACAAATCAGCTAATCCATGAGTATACCATGAAGTCACAAAGGTTGTACCCGTGAACCATCCACCTAGGGCAAAATAAGCACAAGGAAAAATAAATAGATTAGACTGACCCACAAAAATAAAATAGTCTCTATGTAGCCAATGGTAAATCAACGACTAGTTGTAATATTTCAATTGCCCTAGCCAGACGTGGTGAAAGAGTGTTACAAATTGGATGTGATCCCAAACATGATAGTACTTTTACTCTGACAGGATTTTTGATACCTACAATTATAGATACTTTGAAATCCAAGGATTATCATTACGAGGAAATTTGGTCCGAAGATGTAATCCATAAGGGTGAGGTCCCTATATTGTACTCATTACGCCTTACATTGAATGAACCCGAAATTTACCATATCAACTAGATTTATAGTTTTAATCAGAACTAACTTCATCTTTGTCATGCTATTATTCTCCCAATTAATAGAGTAATACTATTTCACATAAGAAATATTTTATAGATTGGATGGACCATATATATATATAAAATAATGGTTTATAAAAAGAATAAAATCCGAAATAGATATGACCACTAAATCCAAAAAAAAATTGAAATCCAAAAAAATTGATGAGTTTTTAGATGAATATGTTATTATCATACTTGTCAAAATTTCAGAAAAAATTAGATCGTATATTTAGAGAAATCGTGATTTTAATATAAGATTTTGGAAAAATAAATAAAAGAATACAAACATTAAATATATATACATATGTATATATGTATGCATGTGGGTATATACTATATATGACCCAAAGGTTTAATAAATAATGCCCTAAAATAAATAAATTATAAATTATAAATTTGAAGAAACAAAACAAAATAAATAAATATGGTGTATATACATATGTATATACACCCATGCCTTTAACTTGAGGAGCCTCCATGGGAGATCCTCTTCAACCTCAACTTGCAAGGAAGCAAACAAGATAAAATGAGAGATTACAAGCTTAGCCCCCATGGATGAAAGCTTCATACATGAAAAAACAAGAGAAAGATAAAGTGGGAGGAGAAAATGAAAGAAGGAAGAAAGAGAAATTAAGTTTATCAATCATAAGAATAAATTAGGGCATCATAGGAAACCATAGAGATCTAGGGTGGAGGATTAGTTAATCCAATGGCTCAATTTTATTCTTGCCCCCACTTGTCTTGTCCTTGAGTTGACTTGTTAGGATTATTAGACTAATTTAAACCATAGTAAGTTTAAATGCCTAAACTAATTAATATTTCGTAGTGATGATATAAAAAGTTTAATTATAGTTTAGTGTTAATTGAGTGATTTAGGAAATGTGAATAAATTGGATAAGTATTATAAGTTAATTATTCTTAGTCTCCCATTTGAAAATTGTAAGGGCTAAAAATCTTATATCAAGATAAGTGCAATTCAGTAAATAGTGTTTTAACGACTATCTCTAACAAAATAACACAAACCTAATGTTTAAATAATAATGGAGACTCGAGGTGTTTATTGCCACCTTGGTTTCCTCATTTCTACAAGCAATAGTTTTGTTCACCGGAATTGAGTCTTCATCCTTACCTTGAAACACACACCCTCTATTTTAATAATCTCTAAAAAATTGAATCTCCGACGAGGTTATTGGATTCACCAACTTAACCGACATTTGCATCACTCGAATGCACAATGCTAATAAATTGAAAGTACAAAAACCTAATGGCATTGCGTGATGACACAAAATACACATTTAATAATGTAAAATTGAAAGTTGTTTCTCATTAATCCTTTCTAAAACCCTCATAAAAATTATCCCGTAATTTTTACTGTGTTAAAATTTTCTATTAGCACTTGTTAATTTTAGGTGCTACATTTGGAAATCACTATAAAGATTGGGTCAAGAACAAATCTTATACTACCATAAAACTCCTAGCTAATACTCTTGTGGGGGATGCCTTAGATTGATATCACACTCTTCCATCCAACTCCATTATTTAGCTAGAAATCTTGATCACTGCCATAGTGAATGAATTTCAATATCACGATCTTCCTGAAAACACCACTAATACCTTCATAAAATGCAAACAAATGGACAATGAATCTTCCCAAGCCTTTATCAAGCGTTGGAAATTTTTTTCCACTAGAGTGAACACACCATGCCCGATGAAATATTATTGCAACTATTCCTTAGAGCCTTAAAGCCTCACCTTAAATACAAGGTTAGAGAATTTTCTCCTAGCTCCTTAGAATAAGTATTCAAGTAGGCCAAACACCAAGAATATCTCATTGAAGAGTTTGAAAAACCTTCTCTAAAACAGAAAAAAACTAAGAACATCCAATTCCTCATGAGATCTAGAAACAAGAATTCTCGCTAATGATGAAGTCATAGTTTCTCTTCCTCGAGGAACTTTTAATAAGACCATCCATAACATTGATTGATCTACTACCCAATCATATTATACTTCTTCCCAAGTTGACTGTCACCAATACCTATCCAAGGAAGATATATGACAACGTCTACCTCATCCATTCACCATGGTGATATAAACCTTTTTTCTTCTTCCTCAATGGTATGGTGAGATAAAATTTTGTTAGTGACATGCCAATTTGGGCCAATCTTATAAAAATTGTCATGCTCTTCACTCCTTTGCCTACACTCTCCTCATTCGCAACAAATTTGATTTTGAAGCCATCACTCAAGAAAGGTTATATGAAGTTATCAAGGAAAAAGACAAATATCAACAACATGATTGGTGTGAGGTGGTTCATCAAGCCAATGAGCACCTTAAGATATATAATGACCCTCTTCTTGATCACTCTAATCTGATTAATATAAGCTGTTATCGCCAAATCACTGCACCTCGAATGGTCGAATGTGAACATGAAGTTCAGTGTGATTGGGAAACATGGGATCACCTCTCAAGCTATGGGAATTGGGCTTGTAGTGAACCTACTAGAAGGTAGGATTCCTCATCCTAAAGTAATATATGTACTACTCTAAGTGTAATAAAATGGCTATTTAGTCCTATGCTAACATTTCATGGGTTTTCGAGAAAGAGAACTATAGAAATGAAACTATACTAGGGATGGTGATGCACCAAATAAAGGGTGTTTCCAAACTCAAGAAGGGTTAATTTGAAGAGGGTGTGTGCACCACAATTCAAATTCACCTACTACAACTTAGAGAGGGAACATAACACCACAAAATAAGAATCACATGTTCCTTTTGTTAAACTCGATCCAAAAACAAGTTATTAGACTTTCGGTGAAGAAGGATGAACTTGGGAAGGGTGAAGAAGCACCACAACCGAACTTCATGCAACCTCCACTGCTTGATAAGCACAAAAATCCAAGAACCTACAATAGAAATGTGAACTTGCACAATGTACCTGCAAGCATGAGAAAAGGCACAAATAAGTATAGAAGGATGAAAGGAAAAAGATAAGTCACAAAACACACACTTTTATTATTTTAATAATGTGAAAAATGCATCATACATTTGGAAGAGGCAATGGTTTCCATTACAGTCTTGAAAAAAAGGCTTGAAATTTCTCTCAACACACAATGACAACTTCTTTGAGAGAGAGGACTCTTAAAAAGTGCACTTGCCTAAGATGTCTAACTTTCCAACCTATCTGACCTATTGGAACCCCTTGGAATGAGCTTCCAACTTATATTTGTAGAAGAATATGTGAGAGAGAAGAGAAAAGGTCATTATTAAATTCCTAAGTTGAGGGCACATGATGTATTTATCACGATTGGTTGAACCACTATGAGAAGCTTCCATCATGTGCCATTAATGCCCGATTGACCTAGTTTTCCTTAATTAATTAAAAGAATATTTAAATAAAATATTTTAATAATAATTATTATTATTATTAATAAATATTTAAATAAAAATATTAATTTAATTGAAATCGGTGGACCCCCATTGGTAGGTTTAACTCGAGGAGGGGGTCGATTGAGAAATGGTCAAAAATAACCCAACTCGGTGGTTAGCTTGCGAGCCAACCCAACGAGTTAGGCTCGAGATCCACTACCGTTTACCATAACCGAGCTCTACTTGCGAGTTTTTGCATGCGAAGCTCTGTCAACACCAATGCTATGCTATGATAATTCTCCATTGGGAACTCCTCATGCTATGATTATTTACTAATGCACAACTTTTAGTTTGGTGGATGTAATCTGGAAACACAATAAAAAACATAACACAAGAATACCATAGACTATGATACGAAGGAATGATGAAAAATCTGAAATATAAGTGTAAATTATAATATCAACATGAAATTGTTACAATCTCACCCATGAGGTTCTTCAAGTATTATTAACTTCACTTGCCTTCCAACAATAACTATGGGAGAAACTTCACAATTACACCTCTTAATGGCTTCTTTAACACACTTACTCATACAATATTTCTCACTACTTCCTTCTATGCCAAATGAGGGGGGTGGCCTCTTTATTTATAGGAATTCAGGCTTATCCACCCTATCTCTAAGATAGGATAGGAAATCTCTTCCGCCAATCATATTCCATGCCTAAACTCTTGCCTTTACATGTAGGCTTATCTTCTAAGATAAGATAAACCTTATCATCTCACATGGGTTCCACCTTTTTAGACTTTTCCACAAATAAAATACACAAAATATTTATGACATCACTCTTTGTCCTTATTACAAATATAATATTTCTAATTCCTAATCATGTAGACCTTACTTCTCTACTTACCCCAACTTTGACATTTTAACATTACCGGACCACTTACGACAAATATTTACTTTTTACCACAACATTCTTATTGTAATTTGACTGTTACCATACTCTACTTTATTGGCAGCACCGTACTGACGACACCGTTATCTTCTATCAGATGCCACTACTAATCATACTTAACAACATCCTATTCCTAATACATACATAATAAAATAGAAATTATGGAGGAAAATTTTAATGTCGACATTTTCCCCCTTCCTAGCTTCTACTCCATCCTCGGAGTAGACTATTCTGGTGCTTGGAAAATATTTAACTTATTGTGGTTGACCCATTTCGTAATGGGGGTGCTATTCAATTCCTCCAGTCGATATGTACCATTTTCATGCACAACTGCTATTTTGTAGGGCCCCATCCATTTGGGAAGAAATTTTCTGTCTTCTTTTTTTGTATCTGGAATCATATACTAGAACCAAGTCATTCACACGAAATGGAGACCAACGGATCTTTGATCAAAGTATTACTGCTTCATTTTATTCTTATAGCTTGTATCCTTCATTGTTTCCCTCATTTCCTCTAGCAAATGAAGATGTACCAACCTTTCTTTTCTTGAATCAATTTCATCCATCCTTTCATTTTCATAACTCTCACGGTGGGAATATCAAACTCAATAGGAAGAACTAGATCAATGTCATAAGCCAACCGAAATGGGGAGTATCCTATTGTTGACTTTAATGTTGTCCTACATGCCCATAATGCTGCATGAATCCTTTTATCCCACTTATGTACTGCGAAGGTTGCATTTTTGCTAGAATTTGACACAACACAAAAATTTTTCGTTCCACCTATCCATTTGTGCTTGACTTATATGTTGTCACCTTCCTGTACTTAATAGAAAACTTGTTGACTAGGGCTTCTACCACCTCATTAATGAAATGGCTTCCTTGATCTGTTACAATTTCTAATGGACAACCAAATCGATGACAATGTGTTCATATATGAACCTTGCCACTTCATCCATGGAAGCTATTTTCAATGGCCTAGCTTCAATCCACTTGGTTAAATAATCTGTGGCAACTACAATATATTTATTTTGGCATGGGGTAGTTGGAAGTGGACCTACAATATTTATTCCCCACTTTTCAAAGGGACCAAGTGGAAGAATAGGGCATAATGGAGCTGATGAAGTCTTACGGTTACCATGTGTTTGACAAATATCACGTCTTACAATAATTATAACGATCTCTAAAAAGAGTGGGCCAGTGATAACCTACATCCAAGATCCTTCTTGCTGTAAGTTGTCCAGAGAAGCGTCCTCCACATGTACCATTGTGGAATTCTTCTATCAGCTCCTTCCCTTGATCATGTTCAACTGCCCTCTCGTAGTGTCCATCAAGTCCTATTCGAAATAATACTCCATGCAAAATAGAATATGGACGACTGGCTTGAGTAATCTTCCTCTTAGTCTTTGCATTGGAACCATCAGGAAAATTGAATTCATTCAGATAATTCCAAATATCTATGTATTCACTAGGAATCGTGTCAAGGGATAACAATGTTGCATCTGGGAAATCATCATCATCACAAGATGAACCTAAACCATCATAGGCTTGAGAGAGTGCATCTGCATTGACATGCTTCTTTCTTGGCCTATCTATAATATCAAATTCAAATTCTTATAGAAAAATTATCCATCTTGTTATCCTCCCTGATGGGTTAGGCTTATTTACAATATATTTTAGAGCTTGATGATCTATTACAACTATAAATTTCTGCCCTAGCAAGTAATTTCTAAACTTCTTTATAGCAAAAATGATAGCTAGAGCCTCTTTTTCGATTCTGAGTATAATTTACCTCAAGATCTTTGCTCATTTATGTCTGCTCCCAAAGTAAATTTGATGATCATTCCCATTTTCATCCTTTTGGCTTAGAGTACTTCCTAGTCTTGGATCTCGAGGCATCTGTATAGACAATGAATGGCTTGCTCAATTTAGATTCTTTAAAACAGTGAAGACACCAAAGCTTCCTTCGATTGTTCAAAAGCTTCATGCACCTTATTTACTTGGTTCATAAGTAACATCCTTCTTCAAGAACTGGGTTAGTGGTGTGAAATC
Organism: Taxus wallichiana var. yunnanensis; assembly: GCA_018340775.1. NCBI lineage: Eukaryota > Viridiplantae > Streptophyta > Pinopsida > Cupressales > Taxaceae > Taxus > Taxus wallichiana. Next base: position 758,409,300 of record CM031240.1, read on the forward strand.
TTTGAGAACTTATTGATGAACTTTCTATGGTAACCCACATGGCCTAAAAATGATCTCAACTTACTTCTATTCATAGAAATGATAACTCTTTGATTTTTGAAATTTTATCAAGATCAACATCAATACCATCTCTGGATACAACATGCCCTAACAAAACACCTTTAGAACATCCAAAGACACACTTTGTAGGGTTTAATGAGGCTTGTGCTTCATCTAACCTTTGAAATGTTGTCTCCATTTGGTGCAGTGGTCAATCTTACTCCCATAGATGCAAAAATCATCCGAAATAATCGATGAAGTTACCAATGTAGGGTTCAAACACCCTATTCATCAAGTGCTTGGAGCGTTTCGGAGCATTACACAACCCAAAAGGCATAACTCTATAAGTAAACGTTCCCCAGGAGTGGTGAACGTGGTCTTCATTGATCTTTCTCTAATATACGAACTTGGTTGTATTCTATATCCATCAACAAAACTATAACACTCTTGGCCAGCCTACTTCATCCAAGATTTGATATGAGAATGGAAGAGGGTAATGATCCTTCTTTATTGCCTTGTTGAGCTTCCTATAATCAACACAAATGCGTAGTTTCCCATTCTTTTTATTGAGATCACAATGGGAGAAACCCATTACGAATCTTCACAACAAATTTGAATCCTGCATCAAGTAACTTATCTATTTCTTCTTTTACGGTCTTGGAAAAATTAGGATTCATTCTATATGGCATTTGCTTTATGGGCTTCACACTATCTACTATCTCAATAGAATGTTCTACCCAAATTACTTGATGATTTCCTTGTAATCAAAAGTGAATAGGTGTATGTACCTTTGAAAGAGCCGGAGAGTAGGATTCCTTCTCACTCTCCATCACAACATCACCAATCTTTATTTGTTGGAGACGATCAAAAATTTCTTCTTCAGATAATCTTATGGGTTCATGAGTCAATGTGACTGGAAGGATATCCATGACCGAAACATCAACCTCACTTTCTTCATCTTCTGTGTCCACTTGACTAGTAATAGAGTAATAAGAGGATGTCCAATCATCCGTTTGATCACTTGAATCCACATGTTCTACCTTATGATGCTTTGAGGGATCACATTTATCTTCACCCTCTCTCTGCCACGTCCAAGTGTCATGAAGTCTTCATTCCAGTAGTTTCTTGCATGAAATCTCCTTAGCCATGGCCTTCCCAATAACATTGGGTATGCAACAGTACTATTTTTCATCACCTGAAAGTCTACCACACATACAACACCCATAACAGATATTGCTACATTTGAAACAAAACCTTCTGGTTTAGTTTTTCCCTTATTTAATGACCTTAACATAAGTGTTGAGGGGACATCAATTTTAAACCCAACATATTCATTACTGAGACTCGGTCATTACATTAATCAGTAGCACCTCCATCAACTAAGACATCATGAATTGAAATACCATTACATAATACCTTAGCTATTGGAGTGTAAGGATCCACCTCTACTTCCAAAATAGGTACCTCAACCTCCTTACTTCTTCGAGCATTGAGTCCACTTCGCAACTCCTGCCTCTTCTCGGAAGACATAGCTAGAAGTTGAACATATGTAATATTTACGAGGCCTTTTGGACATATCTTCTAAGATGGAGTATGGTCTTTGTCTCTGTGAAATTAGAAAATCCTGCACACCCAACTTTCTTCTCTTATGTTTCTTACTAGTTTCTCCTTTCATCTTCTTAGGATCATTTCCATCTTGGTTATCTTTTTCTTTCCTTATTTTTGTTACAAACACATCTGCTTGATTATTTATGCTCCTATCTACATCAAAAGAATTCGCAAATGATTTTCCTTTATCATTATCTCTTGTAGCGGATGTAGAAGCTATATCTGGACAATTATACTTATAATGACCCTTTTTATGACAACCATAACATACAACTTTAGTTATATTTCTTTTGGACCTCTATCTCTTCCCCGAGAACTAAATTTCTTTCCTTGAAGAAAATTAATAGTTAATTGACCCATCTTCTTGAGCGAGATCTTCATATTCGGTAGATGTATTAGGAAATATATTTGTGCTCACCGAGAGTGGTTGTGGATTCTGGACCAAAGGTGTTGGTGTAGGCTCTAACTTAGTAGTAATTTCTTTGGGCTCCTCTTCCATGCTTTCTTCTTACTTTCTTGCAATCTCCTTTGCTTGTTCAATGGTAGGCAGGCGGTCATACTTCACTCGTTGTTTGTTCTCGGCTTCATCCCAAGAATGAAGTGCTTACAAAGGAGATTATCCATGCCATTCATCAACCCATCCGCTAATCCTTCCTTCCAGATCTGGACAACGAGCTTCCTCCTTAGCTCTAGAACACAAGCATGATAATCCCTTATCTTCTCCTTCTCTTCTTAGGATAGCTTTGTGATATTGATAATGAGATCTACATATTTCTATTGTTCACCAAATTATTCAAGAAAACTTTTAGTTAATAAATCCCATGATTTTTTCACATTATCACCTAGTGTTTCAAACCACCTAAGTATTGAACCATCCAAAAAGGTAGGAAAAAATTCAGTCCATTGTTCCCTTCTTATGAGGCCATTATAAATGCAAGATCGTTTAAACTCTTAAATGAAAGATGAAGCATATTCATTAGATTGTGCTGAAAAAACATGAATCTTCCCCATTTTTAAAAGTAACCATAGTGAAATACCAACTCACAAGTACAATCAGTAAGACTTATGTGCATAAATAATTGGACTCACTACAATAGAAAGTGACTTTACACCTTTCTACAGTAAAATAGGAATGACCACGGTAAACTATGGTAAAACTTGACTTACTGTGGTAAAAACTGACTTTACTATGGTAAACACTATTTACGGTAAAAAGTGAAGTTATTGTGGTAAATACTATTCACGGTAAAAAGTAAAGTTACTGTGGTAAATACTATTCATGGTAAAAAGTGACTTTACCATGGTAACTACTATGCACAATAAAAACAAGGTTACCCTCCAAATGATTTCTGACTAAGTGGGAATATTTCTCCAGAAAATCCACCAACGAGGAATGGTCCCGGCAATGAAACCAAAATGTCAACACCAATCCGGCACTATGATAATTCTCCACTGGAACTCCTCATGCTATGATTATTTACTAATGCATAACTTTTAGTTTGGTGGATGTAATATGGAAACACAACAACAAACATAACACAAGAATACCATAGACTATGATACGAAGGAATGATGAAAAATCTGAAATATAAGTGTAAATTATAATATCAACATGAAATTGTTACAATCTCACCCATGAGGTTCTTCAAGTATTATTAACTTCACTTGCCTTCCAACAATAACTATGGGAGAAACTTCACAATTACACCTCTTAATGATTTTTTTAACACAATTACTCATACAATATTTCTCACTACTTCTTTCTATGTCGAATGAGGGGAGTGGCCTCTTTATTTATAGGAATTCAGGCTTATCCACCCCATCTCTAAGATAGGATAAGAAATCTCTTTCGGCCAATCATATTCCATGTCTAAACTCTTGCCTTTACATGTAGGCTTATCTTCTAAGATAAGATAAACCTTATCATCTCACATGGGTTCCACCTTTTTAGACTTTTCCACAAATAAAATACACAAAATATTTATGACATCACTCTTTGTCCTTATTACAGACATAATATTTCTAATTCCTAATCATGTAGACCTTACTTCTCTACTTACCCCAACTTTGACATTTTAACATTACCAGACCACTTACAACAAATATTTACTTTTTACGACAACATTCCTATTGTACTTTGACTATTACTATACTCTACTTTATTGGTGGCACCGTACTGATGGTGTTGTTATCTTCTATCAGACGCCACTACTAATCATACTTAACAACATCCTATTCCTAATACATACATAATAAAATAGAAATTATGGAGGAAAATTTTAATGTCGACATCTCCTTTTCGTCATGGCTCGGCCGACTCCAATTATGAATTGAGCTCCCTACACTTCACCATGTCAAGCTTGTTTATGTCATCTCGTTGATCCGTAAGATCCTATGTGCTACATACCCCGATATGTTGGCTCATGTCAAACTCACTAGATTCATCGACTATAAGCTCAAACACCTTGAGCTCCACCTTGAAACTCTGGCTTGCTTTTGTTAGTGGATCCGAGCCTCCAATTTGAGCCATTATGACCCACTCACTACGTGAATCAAAATCTTTGTGTATATTTGTGTTGAGCCTTTGTGCAGACCAAGTTAGCATCAGTGTCAAGTGAACTTGTGTTGAGATCCATTGAGCTCTTCCATCAAATCATCTATCTATGTTATTGATCTGAGCTCCTTGGTTGTGTATGCCACTACTCGAAAGCAACCCAAACTCATGCTTCTGGTCAAATAGAGATCCTTGGTTTTGCATTGACACCCGAAATTGATCAAACTCTACAATTTTAGCTTGGCTTCATCTGTGAACTCGACTTAGCCTCTGCCTAGCAAGATAATTATCTCCCATGACCTAGCTTGCCACATAATCCAATGACTCATCGAAGCGAGTTGATTCACACAACCGATCTACCCTCCAAATTTCGAGTTTCGTCTATCGACTTGGCCTCTCGGCCCGGCTCACCACCGATTGCCTCGCTTCATATCAATCTGAGTTCTTGGCATCATCACTAAGTTAGCTATGGTTCCCTTAATGCCATTGGGTTACATCATGCTTGAAATTGATGTCAAGTCCTCCATGAGCTTGAGTGTGTTTCTGCATGATCCCCATAAGTTCAAGCTTTAAATACTATCTATCTGAGCTTTCATTGTTTTGTTTAATGTTCTGAGTTTTAGGTTTTCTGTTGCGACTGCATGGTTCCATTCTCTTGCAAGGATCCTATGAAAGTGGTGTTTTCCCCCATAACAACATGGAGGGATTTGATAATATCTTTGTGAGTTCCCACATACTGCCGAGCTCCCACAAGCGTTGCACTCCATCCGAGTGAAACAGGCTCTTACCTCTAAGTTTGTCTCTAAGCTCATTTTGCCAAGCCTTGTTTTTCCTTTGATTTGAGTTGTTCGCTATGGACTGAGCTGCATTCAAATGCCGATTCGAGCTTGTCTTCATTGGGCTCCACTCTGTATCGAGCTCGCCACTAAGTCTAGCGCCATCACTGTGACCATCCCCTTGAACTTGCTTCGAGCTCTTGTGACTTTCCAGATGAACTCATCATCCTTATCAAACTAATTCAAACTCATATTGATATTCTTGTGCCTCTATAGCTTGACGACCTTCTTTCAAACTATTTGGAAAACAATGACTTGGTCATTTGAGCGCTTTTCATGAACTCCCATTGCTCTACAAGATTCATCTTGTGTTGATCATGAGTTACTCATGCATGTTGCATTCATTGAGTTCCCTTCCATGTCTAGGTTGGCCATTCTTCCTACGAGCTATTACACATCGAGCTGACCTTTGAAATGTTTTAACAGTGAACCAAAAAAGCCATCAATTCCATGCTCAGTTAGTTTAAGTCTCATTCTACATGCCAATCCCGTAACTCAAAGCACTTTTCTCTTGCTGAGCTTGTTCACTTTTAGACAAAAATCTATCTCTGATCATCCTCCACACTCTCATGGCTTGAGTGAGTTAACCATCCATGCCACTCGGTCTTTCCAACGACCCTCCTCATAGCTCATAAAATGAATCACCATCTCAACCTGTAGCCTCCCTAACAACTCGATGAATAACTCGGCCATTGATGTGGCTTCTAGCCACACATTCAATTTATGAAACTTATCCCTTGGCATGCCAAGTGATTATCCCCACGTGGTAATGCTTCTCATGATATTCGTGAGGTGGAAATTATGTTATGGTTTTTCATGGGATTGTACCCACACGGAAATTAGTTCTTCAAATTTCCCCACATAGAATTATCGACTTGGCTTTACAATGTGTTATCTCTCGTCATTGGCTCCTCATGCTTGGGACCCCAACGTGCATTTTTTCATGCCAATATTGACATTGATTTTACACCATGAAATACCGTAGTGGGGAATCGGATCTTTAAAACCATTCAGCCCATGTCAATGTCTTGGAAAAATGGCTCTTAATGCCGACTCAACTAACCGATTCCTACATTAACCCAACTCGGCTCCATACATCTCGTCCGCATGAGGTATCTGCGCCACCTCACATCATCTGAACTCGGTCAATGGAGTTAAATTTCCTGAGTCACATTTGAGTTGAACCATAATGAGGCATGTTTGTTTCGTACTTACATTGGCTGTCAACTCATCCCAACTTATGCAACCATCGAGTTAAATCTCGTTTGTGTCTTACTATGACCTAATGTCGAGTCAACATCTTAAATGTCGATATCCTTGTTTATAGTTTATCCTTTTGAGTCATATCAAGAGCTCTCAACGATTCAAACACCGAGCTCTTGATACCACACATTAAGTTTAGAGCACCTCGCCAAATAGAAAAATAAGCTCAATTGATTTTATCTGAATTTTGAATTTTATGGGACCCTTCTGTACTCTGGGAAAGTTTTGAGCCTTTGAGACACAAAAGAAGGAAAAATAACTAAAGATGATTAAAAATGATCTCAAACCTTTCAAAAACTATAACTGTTCTTCAAAGCACAATTTTTTTCATGTAGGCCCCAAGTTCTTTCGTGAAGCCTTCCCTAGTCCTAAGGTCCTATGTACCCACGTTGTCCAATTTTACCCCAAGGGAAAAATTGGATAACAATAACACCGATCAAACCGGTAAAGCAATCACTCATGTTGTCGATATCTATTATACCTCTATTAGTGCATCTACGAAAGTGTAGTCCAAATGAATGACTCTAAGCACATCATCATATGTATTGAGCCCTCATATCCTTATTCAACTCAGGTTAGCTATTATAGGATCATCTATCCCTATTCATCGTACCAAACACATCAATAAACAACTTCTATACCCACTTCCTCAATCTAGGTGAACACCATCAGCACTTGTGCAAACATTCTTGTATGGAAAATCCCATCCATCTCCCCTTTACTAATCCCTACACCACAATACCCTATGGTATCAATTTTACCATGGTCGACCCCATATAAAAAATAGCTAAAATAAAAATCTCAAAAACTTATTCTAGTCCCTTTTCTTTAGACCCTAATCGATTGACCCCCAAGGTTTAAAACATTGCACAACCTAGCTCTGAAGATTAGGTCCCCCTTGAGAAAATTTCCCTCCTACCTAGTCAAGTTCCATTATTATAAATCCTTCGATCTTCACAAAAACATTGTGAATTTCTTATGAATTCCCTCTTCACTATGAAAACCCCTTTCCACACAATTTAGGTCAATGGCCTACCCTAACTAGGTAATATGAAATAATTATGTGGTAATGTGAAGAGCTATATATTTCCAATGACCTCTCTATTGATTTTTCTTCATGCATTTGATTCCCTATCAATTACATGATTTATGATGAGATTATATTTTGTGTTGATGAAACCCTTTTTATATCGGTACATATTGGTCACACTACGATCAAAAGAGCCCTCATCAATGAAGGCTATGGTATGTGTATTACTTCTCTTGAATTCATCAAGAATGTTTTTAATCTATAGATAATTTGAATTCCACACGGAGAACATGTTGAGTATGTATCTGTCACTTCTATTGAATTCCATGTGGAGACTGTGTAAGTCATGGTATTCAATTTCCTTTGTATTCAATTTCCTGTGAAAGTCATGGTATTCTATTGAATTCTCCTAGGAAGACGTGGACCCACCACATGTCAAAGATCACATTATTTGCTTGCCAATGTGTTAATTTCACACACCTAAAAGCTATCTATAAGATTCGTGATGATACCGAACCTTGGAAATTTTATCAATTCCATCAACGTGGGACATTTAATATTCCTACCCTTGAAGAAATTATTACCATTCCATTTTGGTAATAGAAATGCTTCAACCACCCAATTAAATCTCTTAATGGATATAATGGTCATACGAAGGTTTTCAGTCATACTCTGCCTAACCTTCATGAATCGATGGTGATGAGTGGATGAGATCAACCTTTGAATCAACATATATAACCTTCACAATATCATCATATCTCCATCATCATTACTTTCACTTAGAATCCTCATGTAGAATATCTAGTCTAGTCCGAGACCATCAGTGATTCATGTGCTCTTGATGTTACCACACTTGATTACGATGATGGATATTCACTCGATGATCCATTCTTAGCCTATTATGCACAAGATACAAATGTATAAATTATTTTCTACCATGATACCCTACACTCTACATTTTTTCATAGTATCAATACTATCACTACCTCAACAATAGAGTCTTATCCTACCTTTGATCTAGAGGTTGATGATATCATGGATGATGAGGATATTTACTCTAATTATGACTCTAAGGACGATCTTATGCACTACACCCCCGTTATTGGTGATCCAATGTTTGATCCACAACTTTCTCCTTGATTAACCCTTATGTGGAATCTACTTGAACCACCCCCTCTCCTACCACTTCTCCACACATCACTATTCATCTACCTTCATCCACATTACCACCGAGTTCTTCTTGCCATTATGACTCTATTGAAGAAATAATTTTTCGTGCTGCAAATTATTGGTTTCCACCAATAGTCACGAGGTTAAGCCCCTCCTTATTTGATATGGGGAGGCTCCTATTATTAAATATAAACTACCTAAAAGCTATGGGTGGCCTTTAGGCCAAAGATCACACATGAATACTCCACTAAACAAGTGGAAAAGTGCTTACACAAGGTACAAGTAAAGGGGAGTTAGGGAAATAAGGAGAGATAGGGTTACTTATTATGAGTAGGCTCATAGAATTCAAATACAATAACCTAAGTAGGTCCACATTCAATTATAAGAACAAAAATGATAACAATGATAAGACTAAAAATCATAGACATAAAGTTCAATCGATTTATCTATCAAAGTAATGGACACATTTCTTAGTTTTAAAATATTATCAAGTATGGAAAGTTAGAAAGTAGAGAGAGAGAGTAGAGGAACTTAAGCAAAGGAATAAAAAAGTTGAAGATTTTATTGCTTGATGTAGCAATGGTAAATATCAACAACATATAATCAATCAACAATTTCCAACCCTTTGGAATGGATAATCCATTCCAATTTATAAAATTACAAATTGTCTCTTCATCTACCCCCACATGAATTTTCACCTATCCCCATCACTTGTGACCTTTCATATTCCTAGGATACATAAGTGATTATTTTAGTGAAAAAGGACTTTTACAATGTTAACATTGAGGGTCACTTAAGTGAATAGGATGAAATATCAAAAAGTACATTCTTAATGAGAAATTAGAATATGGAGAGAGAGAAGGGTTGAATGATCCATTGAAAATGAATCTTTGCTAATGAAGAAATGTTCATTCATGATATCCGAGGGAGAGTTTCTGGAATGAGCTCTTATATTTTTAGGAAATGCCTCATGGATGAGAATCTTGAATTGTGATCATATGTTGAATCAAGCATTGAGATTGCATATGCTTCTTCTCACTTTGTACACTATTATCATTGATTTCAATCACTCTAGACCTTTGTTATCCATCCCCATTTATTACTTTTCCTCTATTACTCAAGTTTTCAACCCATGACCTTAGGGTTTCCCCAATGCCGACACCATCACTCGTGGGTTATGGCATTGATTATTTATACCCCCATGTTTTCTTAGTAAAAGAACCATTTTTGCAAACACTTACATACAAATAGTGCATGATGTGACCTTACACTATTTCACACTAATTAGATAATTTTGGAGTCTTGGAGCTTACTTCTTTTGTATTTGGGTCACCAAAATGAGTTACTATTTAAGATCTTCTTTTTGAGATTTCCCCTTCTCCACCCATAAAAATTCTATTTTGGTGTTGTGATCTCTCGAGATGATTATGCATTAGCAGTCACACACACATGTAGGTAAGTATTCATAACCCTCTTTAGTATCTTATTTTGTATGTATATATTTGTGATTGTTGGTTATTCATTATCATAGGCTAGAGTAGATGCATGTTTTCTTTGGTTTATTGCATTTTCTTATTGTTATTACGCCCCTTGGATTTATCCACCTCCTTGTTATTTCCTCTCTATTTTAGAATGATAGTAGGATATCTCTCTTTATCTTAGTCGTAGGCCTTGAAACCTATAACTACCTATGGTTAGGAATACTATCCTCTAGATTTATGACAATAGCGCTCCTTAAGAACCTACGTATCTACAAAGTATGGCCGGTATTTGATAGGATCCCTACATTTGAAAAACCATTTGGGAGCCTCTCTTTTACCTGTCATACATATACATGTTGCTTACATTTTCTCAAACAATATCAATAATTTGTAGGATGTTCATGTCTTTTTTTTTTTTTGGATTGAGGGTAAATTGAGGGTGTTTGAAAGGACCCACATCCTTGTACAATTGAGGATTTTTCTTGAGAGGAACCACAACCTAGTTACAATGAAGGGGACCACTATTTAGGAACCCAATTGGAGCAACCATGAAACCATAGTGAAGATGCAGTGACCAACGACAATGGCCGTAGCGAGTGGGATAACTATCAGTGAATGGAGTGAGAGGAACAACCACCAGCATCAACAGTGAGAGGAGTAGCCACCAAAATCAGCAGCAAGCGGAATAACCACCAAAGATGTGCAGCGGTGAGCATCAACAAGAGTGTAGTAGCCACTGGCATCGGTAGCAAGAGGAGAAGCAAGCGTCAACAGTGAGAGGAGCAACCACCCGTGTTAACAGTGAGTGGAGAGCCACTAGCGTCGTGCAATGAGGAGAAACCATTAGTGTCGGCATGAGCAGAGAAGCCACCTCCAAAGCAATAAACCACCTTTGAGGAGCATCGTGCCTCGGGGATTTGAACCTGGGTGGGCAAGCACACAACCATGTGACTTGACCGCACCACCTCCACCCCATTGACCAAAAGCAGTTTTGGGATAACTCTCATGCCGTAATGCCAGAGATGCCTCGTCACATTGAACACAAGATTCATGCTTGACCACGACCCCCGCATTGAACATCAAGCCGAGATTGATACCACGTCTAGAGACCACCTCTACCACCGAAGCGGTGACCCACTCGGAATCGCCTTTAGCCGAGTAAAGATGAGCTATAGAGGTGGCCAACCCGAGGAATGGACCTTGAGACCTCCCACATATAGCCCACATTCCCTACCACTAGGTAAACCGGACGGCTAAAGTGGTTTTGGGATAACTCTCATGCCGATGCCGATATGCCTCATCACATTAAACAAAGGATTCATGCCCGACTCAACCTGTCACATTGAACACTAAGCCGGCTTGACACTGTGAGAGAGACCACCTCCACCACCGGCGGTTGACTGCCCGGAGCCCGCCAGCTAAGTAATAACGAGCTATAGAGGTGGCCAGCCTGAGGAATGGACCCCGAGACCTCCCACATATAACCCACATTCCCCACCACTAGGGTAAACCGGATGGGTTAAAGTGGTTTTTGGGATAACTCTCATGCCGCAATGCCAAACATGCCTCATCACATTGAACATAGGATTCATGCCTAACCCGACCCCCGTCGCATTGAACACCAAGCTAGCTTGACACCACATCGAGAGACCACCTCCACCATCAAGTAGTTGACCCACCCAGAACTACCTAGCCGAGTAACGACGAGCTATAGAGGTGGCCAGCCCAAGGAATGGACCCCGAGACCTCCCACATATAGCCCACATTCCCCACCACTAGGGTAAATCGGATGGGCTTAAAAGTGGTTTTGGGATAAATCTCATGCCGCAATGCCAGACATGCCTCGTCACATTAAACATAGGATTCATGCCTAACCCCGACCCCTGTCGCATTGAACACCAAGCTGACTTGACACCATGTCGAGAGACCACCTCCACCACCAAAGTAGTTGACCCACCGGCGCCTGCCGAGTAACGATGAGCTATAGAGGTGGCCAGCCCAAGGAATGGACCCCGAAGCTCCCACATATAGCCCACATTCCCCACCGCTAGGGTAAACCATACGGGATTTAAGTGGTTTTTGGGATAACTCTCGTGCCGCAATGCCGGACATGCCTCATCACATTGAACACATGATTCATGCCTGACCCGACCCTGTCGCATTGAACACCGAGCCGGCTTGACACCACATCGAGAGACCACCTCCGCCATCAAGCAGCTGACCCGCCTGGAACTACCTAGCCGAGTAACGATGAGCTATAGAGGTGGCCAACTCGAGGAATGGACCCCGAGACCTCCCACATATAGCCCACATTCCCCACCGCTAGGGTAAACCGGATGGGCTTCATGTCTTTTATTAGTTGTGATTATGAAATTTAATGACAAAATAAACATAAGAGAACAACATACATGTAGATGAAGAGGTATTGTATAAGACACCATTTCTTTACATAAACTATATTAAAAATTGAATGTAACCACTAAAAATACTAAATCATTGTAAATTGGTAGAAAACATAACTTGGATTGCAAAAATTATTATAAAGTAAGATCTATTGAACATGGTATGCAGTCCATCAAAGAAAAATAGAAAGGGAATTTTTGTGTAATCTTGTAGTTACACATGACCTGACAAAAATTTATTGTGTATGAAACCAAATTGATTAGGTCACCTTTTCCATCATTGTGTATTACTTATTCCTTGATGGCATACTCATCAAACTGAATACGTCCTTCACCCCACTCCATTGTTATCTAGAATTTCTTATACCGACTTGATCAGGTCTCCCTTCAAGGTTTAACTCTAGTTTAGGTTAACAACATAGGTCATGATATAAAAAGGCTCATAAAGACTTAGGGTAAATTGGTATACTAGGTCAACATAGGTTAACCCCGTGTGCCAAGGTACCCTGAGTCCTAAAGGGCTACTTTATATCCTGGCTATGATACTAACCAGCCCTGGAGGAAAATCTTGGTCAAGTTCAAAGGTGTGTAGATCTTGATGATCAATGCAGAAGGGTGTTGCCACATGTTAACTACATTTTTGTATCCTTGAGAAGATCCTAATCTTCTCGGAGGTACAACCTTGCAGTTGACATGTGTCAACATCCTATAGAATAGCCTCGTGAAGATGTACATACCTCCAAGAATTTACTCATGTTAAGTTAAATTTGGGTTAAAAGATGACAGAATACGGCAGCCTAACCAACTCCGAGTTCAACACTCTTTAAGTTCTTTTTACATTGCAGGTTCATATAATCTTAAGAACTTTAATTAACTTAAGATTGCTTCCAGATTTAACATATTTGACCTAACAACCCGTTATCCAAAAATAGAACAACAACAACTTATGTTCCTTTATTCTAATTAACTTAACTAATTAAGGAAGTGCAATAGCCTACTAGGCTGAAACATGTCAGACTTATTATTCTTAAGTCTTAATGATTAGCCATCATACCTTCCTCTTTGTAGTTACATTCTAGGGCTTAACATACCCTATAATGTCATTTATAATTACAATAATTTTTATTATAGTTTTGCTTCACATCTCATGATATAATGAAATACTTAAATAGGAATGTTGTATTCAGCCACTTATTTATCTATAGCTTAATTAGGAAATTATTCTAAATTCCTTTTTATAATACCATCAAGAATACACATCCAATCATATAGATAACAAGAAGATTATCCTCAAAACAAGATAATTTACACAATCTATACAAGTAAATTTCCATCTTTCAATTCATTTTCAAACTTATACATTTACGACTTATGCATTACAAACATCTTTGCAGACAATAGCCTTTATTCAAAAGAGGGTAAATTTCTTCTTCAATACAACTTAAGAACAAATCCGAATTCTTCACGAAAATCAACATATTTCAACCAATGCATTGTCAATTTTTTTCCTTCTCTTATCACTTAGGAAGTCCATTTGCAAAAATTGCTAAGCACGGGTTAGTTGAATGAACCGAGCATGATAAGCACTAAGCCTTAAAATGAAGTGCATTCCACTAATTGTTTCAATAAAACAACCCTGCTTTAATGAACAACCAATCATTCATACTCCCAAGCGTAAGTAATATCAATAAAAGAAGAGCAACACAAAACAGATTTTAACACAAGGGGAATAGGATATAAACTATAATACCTGCCCTATAAATTAAAGTATAATTGATTTCATAAAATATCTTTACCAAACAACAAAACATAATATATCATTGTTTCCAAGTTTTCAATAAAGTACAACACATATCTATCTTTGTAAGATTCATAAATGTTTACAACATAATCTTTCAAGTAAAGAGGAAAAGATAGAGTTCCATTGCCATAGTACATAATCATCAGTAAGGCCGAAACCGGAGTAGGCCATGATTTAAACTGTTCCTTTAAAGTAATTCTACTTTAAGACAGAACAATATAATATATTTAGCAATAGATCCAAAAGAAAGAAATCCAAGGAGAAGTGATGGATTGGCAATCGTCTATAAGTTACCATTTTGTTTGCCAATCTAACTCTAATCTCATTCCACATCACATCAGTCAAATGAAAAGTATACAAGATTAATAAATGTTGTTTTCTCATTTCACTAAGAATAGGAAACAGGAGGTTCTAATCAATGCACTTAACCCAACTGCATTATAGAAGGAGTCTTCCAAAATATGATCCCAAACTCAAATAATTTCCTTCAACGTAATAGAACAGTTTTACCTTCTAACATTCATACAGTTTAAGTTCATTCAGGAGTTTCAAGAAAGGAAAACAATGACCATTCCAAAGAAAGAGATAGAGTACCAAAACTAACTTCCTTTCTAAATCATCTCATTCAAAAGCATAAATTTCTACTTTCCGTTAGAGATAATAAAATAGTCAAGCTCATACAAGTTCACGAATTATTGAGCTTCACAGAATATTTCCTTAAAAACCGAACATTCTCCCATTGGTTCAGAACAGCCACAGATAAGAAGTAATCATGCTATCAATGTCTACTTATAGAATCCTATAAATTCAATAGTGCAGTTCGACACATTCGAAACTAGTTTAAGACCGCAATCAATCTTCCAAGACATGATATACCCTTATTAGACCCAACAAGAAGTAGGAATCTGAGTAATGGCTAACACTTAAGACTACCCAATAGTTTGGCAAGGTAGAACCATCTTAACGGTATGCCAATGGGTATCTAATCAAAAGACAATATCAAACATCAAAGAATAATATGTACAGTCCAGGAATGGTTTACAATTCTGGCACAATGCCAAGTATAAACGTCGTTGAAGAATCAAGACCATTCAAATGTATGTAACCAAATTAGGGTAACTATATGTCCCCTTAAAAGTGTATTAAAAGATCAAAAGACCATAATACCTAAACCAACACAATGTTCAGGTTTCTAACAAGTAAAAATGGTGAGTACAGTGAAGGATATCAATACCACAACCACCACTATATAATATGCCTGCACTATAAGGCTAGACTGAGAGCAGTGAAAAGTATTTACATACAGTTCGAAATAAGGAGAAATGCTTCCATTTTCCATTAACATCCTATCAACCTTATTTCTGAACAAAATGGAATGTAAGATGCTTAGACAAAGCTCAGAAAGGATGACTCTCAGGTTGGGTTTACAAGAATCTCCAAATACCATTAGCGTGGTCAAAAGAACAAGATTCCACAAGCACCATGCCAAAGTGACTTGAGTTACAGTCAAGTTATCCAAAATGATAACAACACAAGTCCCAAAATCAATCAAGTTCACAGCATGAAATACAAACTAAACCCTATATTGCTTTTCCTATGCAAGCAAGTTTCCATAACAAACCATGTTTTCGTAAGGAGAAACATAGAAACCAACTATATATGGTTTATCCATGCATGTGAGCTTTTCTACCATCAAATTTCCACAAGGTAAAATACAAAACAACAATACATATACAGGTTTACCTAAAGTGCATGCAAAACCTGTTAACAATCAATGATTTTTCTCGAGAAGAATGCAATTCTCAGATCCTATACGGTTATATTCATAGCTTATTTAGCTATGGATCAAAATGTATGCTAATAACCTTGAGAATATCAGTTATAGTTCTCTTTACTTAAAATTGTTTCCAATGAAGCTAATACTTGCATACAAGTTAATAAGACTTAATTCTCACCAGTTTGAATTCACAAGACATGACTAGTTCACCCCAACAAACATTTCAAACCATTGAAGAAGTAACCAGTGTCACCATTTTTGTTTAATTATTCGTGGTTCCTTTATGAAAAGACAGTGTCGAAGAAAACTTTCCACAAAATCATGAACACATAGAAGCCAAAAACATAGGATACAAGTTTTCTCACAAACCCATCTATCATTTTATCAACTAAGCATGAATGCACGGATCTTAATAGAGAAAATTTGTTTTAATGAAAACACTTAGAAGAAAGCAAGAGATTTTAACAGTTAGGGCCTATGATGTGTAATAGTGTCGCGAAAAATCGAAGAAGACTTCTTAAGTGAGCTCGCTTCTTCCCTTCTTCTCCATGAAAGACCAAAACAACAAAATACTTCCTCCACATTGCCTCATATAATCTCCATGAAACAAAAATAGACTTGAAACCACAAAAATAACCATGCAATATAGTTTAACTACTGGTTCAAAAACTAGAGTGCAAGTAGAATTAAAATCGGAAAGCATGCAAGTGAAACACTCATCCAAAATCCACTTGGCATACCTACCAAAGTGGTTCAAGCTCGTCGAAAAAGGTAATTAATTGCATTAATTTCCCGATCTCCCGCCCAATCTTCCTTTCCACCGTTGTCAAATTGGTGAGCTTCCAAATCAAATAAAACACAAATTTCCATTTCTAGTATCTTGCGCCACCTAGGCCTCCACCATCCAATTAGCCTCTGCCAAAGTCGGCAGTCCATAGGAAATAAATAAACCTTATCACCTTCATAAATGTTTAGAAACCATCGCCATTGTACATGCGACCCCTTTTAGTTCCAATTCGCATCCTTTAGTTTAGGATAGGTTAGATTGCTTAGGTTAGATCTTAGGTAGGATTTACATTAGTACCTTAGGATGTAACACTAACCACTAACCTCTAACATAGTTCTTAGCAAATAGGTTAGATAACCCCACAAATGAGTGAACCAATAATACTATAGTTTAAAGAACTAGGTTAGATCACCAAATAACTTTGTAGTGTTAGGTTAAAGTTTTAATACTTAGCAACCCTTCTAACCCTTTATATCAAGTTTAGGTTAGCAACAAAATTATATCAAGTAACATAGCTTAGGTAGGAATACATTCACCTAGCTTAGGATTCCGGAAGTAAATCCTTAATAGGTTCCCGGATATCTTTCTCTTGTGCTATGAACAACTGCATTCCCATCGTTATCAATAATGACCTGTCATGGTCGACCTTCAAGGACCCAAGCCAACATCCTGCTGAATGGAAGTGCATTCACACAAAAGTAAAAGAACTTGCAACAACAAAGTTTAGTCCAACGTGAAGCCTAACTCATGGAATGTTGATTTTACCATTCACTTCATAGAGCATTAATAAAACATTCCTTGGATCACTGAAATTGATCCAAGGATGATTCAAACAAAAGAAAAGTTTACAACTCTTAAACCAGAATGTAATTTACCTTCCAGAACTGAAAAGTGGATTCAGAGAAGTCACACCAGTTTCGACCATAGGATCTTAAGAGCAGAAAATACTTATCCATACCAAGCATGATTTCCAAAAATCAGAAGATCATATCCTTATAAGGAAAATCACCTATCAACACTTGAATGCAAAGGAGGAAAATAACAATAGTCAAGGGTGTTACAATTAGTGTTTGGGTTGAAGTACATTTTGTGCAAACCTACATTGGAACTACTCTGAAGAGGCTTCAAACAATGTCACATAGTTTTTGTCTAGAGATGTGATTTCTATATGGATGCAATAATATTTGGAAACTTGTTCACTTGATGATTTGTAGTGAATTTATTTTGTGTGCTCGAAATGGATTTTTGGTATTTGTTGGGAATGTTTAAAACTTGTATGGAATTGCACAAAGCATATTGTGGAGTAACTATCATACAATGGTTAGATTGTGCAATAGTGTATAAATTTTGTGCACAATGCAGGAGTTGTGTAGAATTTTCCAATTCGAGTTATGAGCATGTGTACAAGTGTGTGTGTACTTGATCATAATATATTATATTTTGGAGGTGTAAAATTTTAATGAAAATTGTGCGATATTTTATGTGGAAGTTGTGTGCAATGGTAGAACATTGTATAATGAGAGGTGTAGATAGTGAGTCGTTATACATTGTCAAGTAATTTTTAGAAGATGAAGATTGCTAAGTGACATGTTGATAATGATTAGGTGACATTTAGAGGGAATATTAGGATCATATATCAAACTAAGCATTGAGTTTTTATAAAGCATGCATATGTTTTGGAGCACATTCATGCCTAGGAGCTAATAATAAAAATCCATTGTGAAAAGGTTGTTTTTTTATTATAAATAGAAATTGGGTCTAGGATGAAGGTATGTAATGTAAGAGACATCATTTGAGTATATGAGGTAGTGTCTTGGGCATGTTAAGTGCTGCATAATGTATATTATTGTAAGTTAATATTATAGTTGTGCACAAGATACACATGGAATACTAAATTAATTCAAACAAGGTATTGTTTAGATCTTATTGTGCTTTTGGATTACACTAACTATAATAAAAAGATCTATGTTGTTATGTATTTTACCTAAAAGGGTTTTCCTAAAATAAACCTATGTCTATATCTTTTGATTTATTTATACTAAGTGTTGTTTTAAGATTCATGATTTTATTTCATATTTTATGCTTTTATTTAAGTCATGGTTGGGTTTGCATGGTTTGTGTTGGATACATATTTCCCAAAATTTGGAATGAGAGCATTTGAGTTTTTCATAGTTGAAGAAACTTTGTGAGAAGATCTTGAAAATCATGCGCTAGGATAAGACATGTCTATAAGTGCTAGATTAGAGATTGAAAAGTTTAATGGGAATTTTTTGACCTATATAAGCTTAAGATGGAATATCTCTTAATTGTGAGATGTCGGTGCATCATTATGTCACAAAAATGACATGTGGGGTTGAACAAAGAGGTATGGAACAAAGATGATAAATGGAAGGTGTTGGAGCTCAAAATTGCACCCTGCCTTGAGTCATATACAACCTAGGATTTTAAGGCAACATGGGACTATCTCCAAGTTGTGGGACCTTGCAAACTGAGATAGGCCTATAGAAAAGGTTGGTACCTCTATCTATTCCTAATGCTAAACTACTCCTAGGAATTGAGATGTAACTATCAAACTCTAATCTATCATTCCAAGGGACCAAGGTGGGAAGGAGATGAATTTAACAAAAATCCTAATATAAAGAGAGGCGATAACACTAAGAAGAGGGGTGGAGATATTCCAATGAGTGAAAATGGGAGAAAAATGAAGGAGGAGAGGGTAGACATAAGTATCACAATCTAAAACAACATTTAAGTCACCACTTCCATGGAGCACAACATATTTAAACCTGTAAGGAGAATGAGATATGCACAATATACTTGTAAATGCAATGAAAGGAAAGGAAATGCAATACAACACAAGCTAGGGCAGATAAGAGCCACAAAACATGAATTTTATTGCTTTAAGAAGATGCACAATACATTACAATGGAGGTGTAAGGAAAGGATCACCATGTAGATGTTAAAATCTAAGGCCTGCAACTCACAATTTCTCTAGAACAATTTTGATAGAGTTCCATTACATTTTAGAACACCCCCTCACAAATGAGAGGTTTTACAATATATAAAAGAATGAGAAAAGAGAGGGAAAAGAGAAACTAGAAATTATAATCCTAACCACCAACAAGATGCATTAAATGTCTGAAAAGGGGCATGAGAATACTATCAAGGTCATTATTTCATTATGTCTTACTTGCTGGAGAAGAAATGGGCACCATACTTCATTAAAATTGGTGGTTGAACAAACTTGAATTGCAGCTTTTAATGCTAAGGAAGTTTTCTTCTTTTTCTCCCACCTAATATCACCCAACTCAAGATTTTATGGTTCCATGGTGAAGAGCATGAAAAGAAATTTCCGAGAGATATATACTTTATCAAATTTGGACAATCTGGGAGGAAGATATAGCCATGTGAATCTAGGGATCGGGGAGGAACACAAGATCCTCAGAAAATGCTACAATTCACAATCAAATGTCCATTTTCCAATTTTCTCCTTTATCTTGCGAGTATTTTGGGTTTTTAGGGAACTTGGGGGATTGGTTCTATTTGTGTGTTTGGTGCCCACACCCCTTAGTTCTCCTATAGCCTACAACCTCCACAACACTGCTCACCACTTCCTTTGTTTTATAGGTTGGACATCAATGCGGGGAACTAGTTCCTTCACGGAACTAGTTCCATCATTTATCCTTTCACCCCCATCTCCGTAATTCTCTATCCCCTTTAGCCCATGGGTTGAATCTAAATGCGGGAACTATTTTCTTAGTGGAACCTGTTCTATATGACATCCTTGTGCCCGCATCCCCACTTCCATCCGCATTACACTTTCAAACCGAACTCCTTTGTGTTGCTACCCAATCGAAAAATAGGGGAACTTGAAGGCTGAAGGAACTTGTTCCTTGTGTTCCTAAAATCTCCACCCCACTGCAATATACTAAACCCTTTGTCTTATGGATTGAAAACCCCTATGGGGAACCAAGTCTCGGGAGAACTAGTTCTACCCACAACCTTAGTTCTCGAAACCCTTCTTGGATCCGAAATACACTGTTTCCTTTGACTTGGGGACCAAACCACTCCACAGGGAACCTTGGTTCCTAGGGAACTAATTCCATCCGCACCTATAAGATTTGCAATACACTACAGGAGGCCAAAATTTCCATTCTTTCTTGGTTTTTTGGCCAAGTATGGGAATGATTTAGAAAAAGAGGAGAAAGTGTCCCAAAATAATTCCAAGTGCCCCAAAGCATGAAAATACCTGATTTTCCTAGTTTCTTCTCCATGAATTTATGAAGCTACCCAAGTCCAGATTTCTAAAGTTAGTCAATTTGCAAGGGGTGCAAAATTAGATAATAGTTTGACAACTCACGGGGTAATCTAGTTGTTAGATTGAAAATATTAGTGGCCTTGAAGCATCCATTAGGCATGGAGTGAGCTTGATAAAATTAAATCTGATCCAAAACTTGAACAACACACCCCTGAATTGACTTAAAGTATTGCTTGGACCTGAAGCTGACCTAAAGCTTGAACCCGACCATCTCATTATAAGAATTTTCTAAATTGAGTGTTAAGAGAGTGGAAAATTATCTTGAATCTAAAACTTCATCTTGTTTCACCTGCAACTGATCTATTAGGGTTAAATGAATGCACTCCAAAACCATCTAAAAATATGATTTTTCCAAGTCTGAAGAATTTGAAGAACTTGGTCCCTAATAAGAGTAAAAACTGTTTAAAATCAATCTAAAATACTGATTTCTTTGAAAAGATGAAGTATTGCGAGTTTTGAATTTCATGTTGATCGATGCATGCACTTAGAACTTCCCAAAACACATTTCTTCCCCATGAACAATTCTTCCTCAAATAGAATGTGCAACAAAAACAAGAGCACAAAAACTATGTACAAAATGAAAAATCAGATATGTTCTAAGTGGAAATGTAGTCATTTTTACTCTTATTAGAAAAGAAAGAAACCCCATGCGCGCGCTAGCCTATCACCTAGCGGATTCGGGTGCTCACCCGAGGCACGCGCGGTGTTGAGTCTCTATTTTATTTGATATTAGTGGGAAAAATCATCATCTATGATTTGTGCTTAAGAGATTTAAAAGGAATTAAAACATATAAGAACCATAGAGCTCGAAACGGCCTCTAGATCCTTGCATCAATCTGACATGAAAAAGTACTTAACAGGTTATATAACTTGTACCATAGCAGAAAGAAGTATACAAGCATCCATATTTAACATAAACATAAATGAAAGAGAACCTATGAGAAAGATGTATGCATCAAAATCATTGATATTCATATATATGTAAAGTGGTAACCTCATTACATCCATGGGGTCATTACGAGAATGTCACGAGAAGCGAGATCGCGGTCATGCATTACAACCTGGACTAATGTAGCTAGGCTCTCAAAATGAAAAATTACAATCCCCATACCCATTATACATCATTTCCCAAGTGTAATGACCCATTAACAGAGTTCTTATAGTATTTCTGTAGAGCTCCGCCCTCTTCTAGTTCTCTCTTCTTTTTCTCCTACAGTGCACTTGTATTTATAGCATTTACGGATTGCCAACTCATCCTCCAGGCCTTCAAATCTGATGATAAGTGTCTCGAATGTGGTCCTCCATGCTTGAGCTTTCCACTTTTCACCATGATGTGCTTCTAGAAGCTTCTACCGTAGGCATGCTCCTTCTTGGGCCAACCTGTTGCTAGGCTGGCACCTTATCCACTCAGCATGCACACAACGTCATGTTTTTCATGTGTTCTACCAAAACTCCCAAAATTACTAAGTCCTAAACCTTTGGTTCTATCCGCACATGCCACACACTTCCTTACACCTTTCCTTGTGCGCCTTTCTTTAACTTAGGCCTTGCGCACCTACATGCCTTTTGTACTTAGCCAACATTCTAGGGGCCCAACATCACCCCACACTACGCTTGTTCTCCATCCACGGGAACACTTCTCTAGTGAAAGAAAGAATACAATAGGCTTACACCTTGGAACAAGAATAAGGGGATGAAAGAATGGGGAAAGAAGAAAGAATGGGAGCGTGAAGGAATCACTACAACAAGCTAGGAAAATCCTTTTGCAAGTCGGCCTCCAACTTGTTCTAGGCATCGACTTCGTCCTACGATCTCTAGACAAAGGTCGCCGACCAGGGTGCTCACCTCCTCAAAATTTAGTCCATTTTCCTACACACTCATGGCATTAGTGATATTATCTAACTCCTTACCTACATCCTCTAGTGCGTCCATTCTTCATGTAATCCATGGATATAGTTCCTTCAACCAGTTTTTGATTGGACCCCTTAAGGTTTCAATGGCCTCAAATTTCTTTTCAACCTCGGTAAGGATTTTATCCCTTTCCGACCTATTTCCCTTCTCCTGGAACTCCTTGAGTTCTACTTCATGAGTGGTGACCAAGGTGCCTGCCACTTTGTCTCTGTTTACGTAATTATCATACACGGCCTTAGTAGTTCGAGAAGAAACCTTCACATCAACAAGAAACTTGCTTGTACTCTACTACGAGCGCCACGACCTTCAACTTGTCTTCTCTTTCTAGGTGCACGACCACTTATTACTCGTAGTCTCCAAGGCTAGTGGTTGTCTTTCCATGGTGAGGACCCTTGTTAAATCCTCCACACATCCTAAGACAGATCCATAATTTTGCGTGGGTGATGCTAGGTCCAGATGCTTCAATACTATAGCATTATTTATAGCCTCCACCTTCTTGTATACCACGTCCACCTTGGCCTTCTCATCCTTCAACTCATGCTGCCACTGAGCACTGATCAACTTCTCCTAGCTTAGCTCCTTTGTCATTACAGCTAGCTCTCCCTCTTTCTTCTTCAACTCCCCCTCCAGATCTCTGATTCTATCATTCTACCTAAAGAGTCTAGCCTCAATCTCAATGGAGACCTTGTTGAGCGTGTTGCATAGTTGTTCATCCGAGAGCTGTTGGGTATCCACCATTGGGTTGTCTTCTCTTGGTCCTAGAAATGTTATTATTTCCCATGGCTTACCTCAAACTCTGGCTCATCAAGGTGGGACTCAATTGCCCATGAGAGCATCTTCCTCATCCATGGGTATGTAGCCTCCTTGTCAAAAGATGACATTGCTACGAGCTCTTCTGCTAGAATTGTACTTTAGAACTATGCGCAAAACACTTTCTTGGGGTCATCAATATAACCCATCTCTAGCCTCTCCCCCTCTGTGTGCCTTCCTCCCATGTGCGTACCCTTAGGTATACTTACAGTTAAAATGGGGCCTCTAGTGCTATCGTGTTCCTCTTCTATGCTCTCCTCCTTCTCCTTGTTCAACACCGGCTCAGTGTTGTGTTCTAATTTGTCCTCCACCAGGGTCTCGGTGTTCTTGTTCTCCTCTCATTCTGCCACCTTGGTTATCTACTCCTGCGCAGAGCTTGGAGCTTCTTGCTTCTGTGCGCTAGCCTCCTCACCTTTTCCCATGTCCTGGGCACCTTCTCCTACCTGGCTATCCTTATGCCGCATGAAAAGGAACCCCTGTTCCTCTTCTCTGCCTTCCTCTTCTAAATCATACACATTGAAGATAGGTGGCCCTTGATATTTTCCGGGTCCTCTTCCCCACTAAATTCTTCTCCACTATCATCCTCTTCACTATCATATTTTTCTCCTATGTACTTGTCCAAATTATTAGTCTCTTCCGAGACGGTATCTTCTTATACCCTCTACTTCTTCTTAATTGGGGATTCTAGTGTAGGTGACTCTGTTTCTTCTTCTCCCGAGGACTCCTTATCTAATGGTTTTTCTGGCTCTAGAGTCTTCTCTTTTACTATGGGCATCTTCTTGTACGCATACATATTAGTTCTGGCGCTTGTCCCGGGGAACCTATTTCCCGTGTCTCCACCACACTTGGTATTTTCTTCTCTGGCTCTTTTTCCTCTCATTTAGGCATGGATCTCTTCCTACTAGTTGGATCTTGAGGTATAGACACCTCATTCTCCAGATATGTGCCCTTCTCGACTTGGGTCTTATGCGAGATGTACACACATGCCATGGATCCTTATACAATGGGTAGAGTCATGGGTCTTTCCATTTAGACTTCATGCGACATGTACCATTCCACGTATGTATGTTTACTGAGGTAGACCAACCCTTTACACATTTCCCTATGGTCTGGTCTAGATTACCAAGGTCCAACTTAAAATTCTTGGACTCCTTGAACCTATTTACTCCCACTTGGAAGTATTGAGCTATGAAGGCAAAGGGGAGCTTACACCATGGGCTCCATGTCTCATCTGATAGTTTGAATCTTCCTAGGTAGAAATGCTTTGGTACACAACAAATTCCACTTCTCCCCTAGTGGTGTTGGCAGTTGTTTGGGAATTCTCCATTCTACCCCGAATGCGTTCCTTAGGTGCGTATACCATTTTTCCAAGTGTGCCTTGTGCACAGTTGTCATAGTGTCACAAGTGTATTTTTCAAACCTCTTTGCGGGTGAGGGGTCTTTAGTAGGGTACTCCCATATGAACTTGTCTAATGCATCCGATACCCCAATCTCTAAAAACACAATGGTTAGCAAGAAATTTCCAAAAAGGATCCTATCACCTTCCTTTGCGCAGCTGACAATCTCATCCGCGATGAATGCGGACAAGTTGTAGATGGTGCCCTCTGAAATTTTCCTATAAACATTCAACCATGGCTTATTAACCTAGGTCCATCTCTCCTGGCCATTTAAATTTGACACCAAGTGTGCAACCATCTTCATAACTAGGTCCTTAATGTCCAGGTATCATAATATCTTACGCCCGTGAAGTGGAAGTAGTCCTTATGCATGTATGACATCAGCCATTAATACAATCGCTTAGGATTCCCAAAGTAGGGCAACTCAAAGAGTTGTAATAACCCTGCCTTCTCCAACTTAACCTTCACATCATCATTATGTTGGCTAGATTTTCTGCATAGCAAGATCAAACCTAGGCGGTCATGAGATAAATCTCCCTCATTTAACCGGTGAGGTCAGCGTGTCGATTTGTCAATAAAAATGTGTTATTATCTATCAGGGGTTTTACTTTAACCACTTAGTTCATGAACCATAACTAAGAAGTTCTGCAGCAAGTAAGCAGCTGTTTAAGAAAGGAAGTATTTTATAGAAGAAGGAAGTAAAGGAAATATAGAGAAGAAATGGGGAAGATGTGCATCCCAATTAGTAGATAGCAGAGCTAATTGCATGCACATAGAAGAAACTTAATAGATATGAACACACAGAATTATAAAACAAAGGCAGCTCTAGATCTAGATCTAAAATAACACAAAGTTTATCAAGAGATCTAAGATTCAAAGCAAGAAACACAGTACACCGTGACACAAAGTTCTCCGGAAACCTGCTCCTTTGTATTCCTTTGCTCCAAGTTGCTCTCAGGAGTTCAGCACAAAGTCTAGAACTCAGGATTGCTGCTTACAAATTCTGATTGATGATTAACCCGAAGGTTCTTCCTCTACTTATAGAATGTAGAGGGGCAATTACAAGTTGGAAGCTTTAGTTGAACTGGCACATGTGGAAGTCGAAAAAGAAACAGCTGGCAATCTCCTTCCTGGAATTCCTCTTTGCATGACATGTATGATTTGCAACTGAAAATAGAACCTTCTATTTTGTACGCCTGCCACCTATCTCCAAGTAATTGACTTCTTCAAGTAATGGCTTTTAAACCAATCACGTAAGTTGTATAATTTAATTGATCGCTCAATTACTTTGTCGGAGGAAAGAAGAAGGAAGAGGAAAGCTGACTTTGTCGGAGGAAAGAAGGAAGAGGAAAGCTGACTTTATCCTTTTTCATGTCTGCATGCAGCTGATTCAAACTGGATCTGGAAGCAGCTGGATCTGGAAACAAGCTGGAATTGCAAGCAGTTGGAATTGGAAGCAAGCTGGAATTGGAAACAAGTTGGAATTGGAAGCAAGCTGGAATTTTGCCTCCGCATTGTCTTCTCTTTTATCCTTGAAGCTTTTGCAGTTCTTCTGTTGTACATGCATCAGTGCAAGGTTGGCCGTAGATAACTCATCATCCTTATTTTTAATTGCATATGAGCAATTAAAAATTCTGGAAAGCACTCAGGGTGAATGAAAATTCAATGAAGGCTTCAACTGGAAGATGAGAGCACATGCACAAGGTCTTGGAAGGAATTTCCCACGCACTGTCTTCTTCATGGGCTGCATTCGAAACAAGAGGATGAAGCCTTTGTGCCAGAAGCTTTTGCAACTATAAGATCTGGATCTGGATCTGCATATGGATTTGCATCTGCATCTGCATCTGGATATGGATCTGCACCTGCATAACAAATTCTGGCAACTGGGCTATGGATGGAAAAGCTGCAGCTCGAATAATTCCACTGCTTTTAATCTGCACGCATGAGTGAAGTCTTTCTTGCTCTGGATCTGTCTATCAATTTAGCAAGAGGTTCCGAGCCTAGATCTGTGTTTCCAATATCTACAAATTTAGAAGTGATGCATGACTCCGTTGTGCTTTCTTTTTCATCTTTCTTCACCATAGCTTTGTCTATCTTTGTCTGAATGTCTTTTTCTTCTTATTTGACTGGAATTCTTCAATACTGGTGCAGATCTGGACAATTCTTCAGATTTGGAGGATATATGCAATGTATTGGACATTGATAAAAGCTCCTTTTCCTTTGTAAAGCACCTGTAATGAATTCCTGTAATTTATCCAGACAAAAATGGCCACCGGAGCATGAATAGTGAATTTTAATTGTAAAAATCTGCACTTTTCAAGCCTGCTGCCCCAAAAAAATGGTGTTTAATTTGCACATAAAGAGAGCATGAATCCTTTCAACAACACCTGAGCTCCTGTAACACCTGTGCAAACAATTATGTAGACAAAGATCAACCTCCTTCAAAGCATGCGCCAAATTTGGAAGCTTTTAGCCTTGTTTCCACCTTGCCTGAGCAAAATCCTTCCTTTAATGGGGGCGCACTTTTCCACTTGGCTGCAATTCTTGACCTGTGAATTAAATAATTCACCCATATGGCTGCCCATGCTTATATAACCTTCACAATTCTATAATTAATAATTGCCCTAACAATTAAAGGCAATTAATTAATTAAAAATCATGCTCTTCTCTTTTAAAAATAGCATGTTTAAGGACAGCCATCCAATAAATTAAATTAATCCAATTTAATCATCCACACTTCACTTCACTTAAGCTTCACAGTGTGCTTTGACCATAGCCACTGAAAATAGGAATTAATATAATCATTTAATACTTTAAAAAGTATTAATTCCTTCTCAAAAGGGGCTGCATTAAATAAATTAAATTTATTTAATTTTGGAATTCTATTTCCAATTGATTTATTCCCCTTTGCTTTTGTTGACTTTTCCACAAGCCTAGGTGCCAAAATTGGGTGAATAAATATTAACAAATATTTATTTAATGCATTATTATTCACCCAAGGTGGGTCGCACTTTTTTGCATAATAGAATTCTATTTTTAAGAATTTCTGACAATGGGATTTTTTACCCTGCAAGGCAGGCAATAAATTCCCGCCTGCCTGCAGCCTCTAACTTTCCCACTGCAGCTTAAGTGAATTTTATATCACGGGAAAAAGTACCCTGCAAGGCAGGTATAAAATTCCCATCATGCCTGCGGCTTCTATTTTTCCCATCGCAGCTTAAATCCTTTGTTTTCCAAAAATGCGCCCATCCCCGCAGGGGCTTTTCTGTGCACGACTTCGCTTTTTCCCAGTGATCCAGACCTCCGATGGCGACTTCCTCCGGGCATAATGTGCGTATATGTTTTCCAGCTGCTCCAGGCCAAAAATCGGGCTTACCCTGAGGAGGGAATTGCTCCAGAGAAATTTCACAGAAAACAAAACGGGACACCACAAAAACACGAAAAATTGCCAAAAGTTACAAATAAAGCCCAAAACTTAAAATAAGTTAAAATCCTTCTGGCACATAGGAATAATAACATATTCACTCATAATAGAGTTAAAACAGAGCGCAAATAGCCTCATACGGGGCTCAAAATAATTAAATACAAATTTCCCGCAGACAAATCCCGACGACAGAATAAAACAATTTTGGGCATCTGGGTATTTGGCGAAAAGGGCTAATATGGCTCTTTGGGATTATCTTGACGCAATACAAGAACTTTCAGGCAATAAAAACAACAAACGACCCATTATTTTAAAAGTACGAATTTTTTTCAAATAGGGTACTCACAGATTTCAGGGTGAAATCTGAGTGACACCACATTATAAATGGGAAAACCCTTTGGTGTTGTTTTGTTTCTTGGGCACACTAATTCCAGTGCCATCTGCTTCTTCGATTGTGCTTGTTCGATGAATGTAGTCATTCACGAGACATGTTCCTAAGATGGGACTCCCACTCCTTCCCTAACACTCCATATGGGTACTTTGCATTTTTGCATACAACTCCTCATTTATGCATGCATCAATTTTTTGTTGTTTTCCCTTTCCCTTTCCCTTGCCCTTCTTGGGTGTGATAACTAGTTTCTTGGGTGCCATTATCTAGGTCTTATTACCACTTCAATCACTTTGTGCTACTCTATTCTTCTATTCTCTCCAACCCTAGATCCTGAACTTGTGAGGAAAAATTCTTAAACCCGTGGTGCCCTAGTTCTTCAAACCCTAACTGGGATACTCCCTTCACAAGATGACACTTTCTCACACTTTTCCTACGCCCGTGAAATCCCTTCCTCCTAGTTTGCAAATCCAAACTAGTTACTCACGCTTCAATCTCTCTAAATGTTTCTTCACATGGATCAGTTTTTTGGAAGCCCTAGTTTGCAAAGGTACAAAAATCACTTCTTTCTCCTTATACGCAAAGTGAATAATGAAGTGCCTCGACCCCTTTATTTATAGTTTTTCCCTTTTTAAGCATTAAGTGCTACTTCACCTACCACCATACTTTTAACATTTAATGTCACTTTTAAAAACAAATCCCGACTTCATGCTTTCCCTCACAGCCCAAACCTATGTGGACAATCCTCCAACCTTCTAGCATGTAACCAATCCAACATGACATGAGACTCTTACGTGCGCGTAACCAGTGCCGAAGGCACTTCTTCTGTCCTGATTTTTTCTCTCACCTACCTCGTGTTGCTTAATGCACTTTTTCCTCCTTTGTACGTGGGATTTGAAAGTAGCTTTATCTTGGCACCAACCATCCTTTTTCCATCTTTTCTATACCTCTTTCAACAGGGCCATTCAACCAGGATTTTTGACACAAACTTCCTTGGCACTTTAACCATGTTCACCTTCACATTACTCCACCCCACACTAAAATGATGCGTGGTCCTTTGCACACTCAAAAATTCTCAAAAAGTAATAAGGTTACCGATGCCCAAGGCACAAACAAAACAACAAAGTGATAAGGGGAACACAAGAAAAGAAAAACATAAAGAAAAAATTCTAAACTAACTAGAAAAACTGCCTTATTTACAAACACCAAGAAGACTTATTTATATTAGGGCTTCACTTACTCCCATTGAAGTGTCCATTCAATTTTGTTCCATCCATTGCTTATAACCGGCATGCACTCGAATCAAGGATGTACAAGATTGTGTAGGGACCCAGCCAATGGACCTTCAACTTCCTAGGATGGCGCAAAAAATTAGAATCATACAATAAGACCATCTGCCCAACCTCAAACTTCTTGTTTCTAATGTGGTGATCATGCCATACCTTTTTCTTTGCTTTCTCTATTTTTTGGCTCCAACTGGTGAGTGATCATCTCTCATCTAGCTTCATTAACTCATCAATTCTCTCTTCTAGCGCTTACTCATCATCCAACCCTCTTGTGTGTGCTATTCGCAAAGAAGGTAACATGAGTTCAACCGGAAAAATATCTTCCGTGCAAACACCACTTGAAATGGTGTGGCTTTGTTCGAACTTTTATAAGTTGTCCTATAAGCCCATAATATCACGATACTTTGTCATCCCAATCTTGTTTGTCGACATCACAAATTTTGGTCGTGGTATGACTTAGTATTTTTTAAATGCTTCCGTGGTTCCATTTTCTTGTGGGTGATAGGGTGTACTCTTGTGATGAGACACCATGAACTCGATAAAGCAGGATCCTCATGGTCTCATTCAAGAAATGTGTACCCCTATCGTTGGTTAAACTCAAAGGACATCCATACCTCATGATAATGTTATCCCACTAAAATCTTTCCGCTGTGGCTATTGTGCGCGTCTTTAGTGAGGGCTGCCTCTACCCACCTTGTCAAATAGTTTGTGTAAGTGATGACATAGTGTGACCCAGTCCTACGCACCGCTGGTGCAATAGGGCCTACAAAGTCTATTGCCCACTTCTCAAAAGGTTCCACGCTAGGTATAGGGCGCAAAGGCATTTCATCTCTCTTTCCTGGCTTACCAATGCGCTGACAATGGTCACATGCTTTACAATAGTCTTTACAATCCTTGTATAGGGTTTCCCACCATAATCTTGCCATTAATATCTTATGCGCGGTGGTGTCACCTGCATAATGCCCACCCACACTTCCTCTATGTGCTTCCTCCATGATGGTGAGGTGCTCATGCTCTAGTACACACCTATAAAAACTTCATCACGTCCCAACTTGTATAAGTCCCCACTGATCAACATGTAGGGCACATCGCATATGGCTAGTTACTTCTTTTCTAATTCCTTCATTCCTTCTATTGCCACACCTTCCTTTAAAAATATTGTAATCTCCTCCAAATCTGAGGGCATGCACCAAAATATAAACAATTGTACATCCGCATTGTCCCCTCATACTCTGCACATCCTCTCCTAAATTGATTCTTGACAGATGATCAGGTCCACAATTACTCTTTCCAGGTTTTACAACTACCGTAAACTCAAACTCTTGAAATAATAGCACCCACTAACATATGTGCCCTTGTAGAATGGGCTTGTTCACCAAATACTTTAATGCCATGTGGTCGGTGTAAAATACAAAGGGATTTTCTAGCAGGTACTGTCTTTAAAAACTTGAAAAGCGCATGATCATTGACAATGCTTCGCGCTTAGTCCTGGTGAAATTTTGCTTTGCTTTGGTGTCAACTTCCTACTTGCAAAACATAGAGGATGATCAAAAATTCCTTCACCTAGCTATGTAAGCACTACTCCAATAGTGGTTCCTGAGGCATCTACATGGACATGGAAGGGCTTGTCCCAAGAGGGAAAATGTAATATAGGCGTGGTGACAAGCCTATCCTTTAATGTGTCAAACACCTTCTACTGCACCTCTCCCCAATGGAAGGCACTTTTATGTTTGAGCAGCTCCTCTAAAGGTGCAGCGATCTTGGCATACCCTTTGATGAATTTCTTATAATAACCTGTATGCCCAAGGAATCCGCACATTGTGCTCTGGCTAGTAGGCTCCCCTAACCCCACAATAACTACAACTTTGGCAGGATCTACTAACAAGCCCTCCTTACATATGATATGCCCCAATAAAATCCCAAAGGGTGTAGCAAATACACACTTCTTAATGTTGAGGGATATCCTCAACTATCTACACCTCTTAAACATTAACCTCAAATTATCACAATGGTCTCTTACTAGCCCATACACTATCCAGTCATCCAAATAGACTTGAAGAAACTTATAGATGAATTCCTGGAATGCTTGCACCACTATGCGCGAAAAAATAGCAGGCACATTCTCAACCCAAAGGGCATGACCGTGTATGCAAAACTTCCCCACTCAGTGGTGAAAGTTGTCTTCTCCGATCTTCCTTTATAATCTAGACTTGGTGGTACCCCAAAATCCATCTATAAAGGAATAGATTTTTTGTCAAATGACTCCTTTAAAAATTTCTTCAGTGAAGGGGGTTGGAAAATGATTGGTGACACAAACTGCGTTCAGCTCTCTATAATCCATGCAGATCCTAATCTGCCCATTCTTCTTGATGCCGATCACCATCGACTTATCCATTCCAATTCTTCCATCTCCTCCTTAACCTTTACACATAAATTGGGATTCATTCGATGGGGTCTCTTCCTGACTAGGCACGCACCATCCTTCATATTTATCTTCATCTCCCCCAAGGAATGGTGAATGCCTTTGAGCTCATGGTACTTGTGTGGGAATAAATCCTCAAATTCATGCAACAAATCAATGATCTTAGAGACTTCCTTCTTTGACCAAGAATCTCCAACAATAGCCTCCTTAGGTTCTTCTTCTCTCGAGCCAATGTTAACCTTCTTTGTCTTTAAGGGCTCATGGTAGGTGCGCACGAGTATCAACACTATCCACTACCTCGTGCCTCCCTATAGAATGGATGACATCCAAGCTTTCTACTTCCTCTCCATCAATCACATACATCAACTTTCCTTTTTCTTTTCTTAACACGCACACTTAAGTCAGTAACTCTTTTGTTTCCTCTACCTCTTCTTTAAGGCACGCTTCCAAACTCCGGTCCACCTAGAAACTCCAATAGCCTATCTTCCACCATGACACTATCCCCCATGGTAAGGCACTTGATACCCTACAAGGCATTATCAACTGATGTCTTGGTAATCTGATACTCAAAGGTTTGAATGAGGTCGACACTAACTCTTGCCAATTCCCCTGTCTCGGTGGCATGTCTCTCGAATGTATATACCATGCACGTATACAAGCCTCGCAGTGTAGAATACAACTTGTGCACCCAAAGGGATGGTGGAAAAGCCTATGCACCTTCTCTCCAGATCCTCTCACACTCCTGGATGTGGAAAGAGGTGGGATCCTTCCCATGGTAGTCCTTGATGGTCAGGGCATGTTTCTTCTAGATAATCGACAAAGAGAGAAATTCTTACCTCTCGCCATTCCAAATATCTCTCCCGATGGGTAGCCCACCACCGTGCCGCTATCTTTGAGTAGTACATAGCTTAGCATCCCTCTTCCTTCCTTCTCCTCCTTCCACTAAGCTTCCATATCCTATAGAAAGACCTCAGGGAAGGCTCCTCCTAAACACTTAGGTAGCTCTTTCCTCGTAGGTGCCGGACTGCACACCTTTTTACTTTGATCACCGACCCTCTCAACTTCCATCTAATCAATTCATAAGTTCCATGTGCCCAATTATCACATGGTAAATTGGTGGTATCACTTATCGATCGAGCATCCTCAAACTAGATAAATCCATCAGTAGGATGGATTATCTTTGGGTCCCTGATTGAGCGCACATATATCTTGTCTAGAACTTATTCTCCCAAAGGTTCAGTATAGGGTGTCAACTTCCCATTAGCTAAGGGTATAATGACCCACTCCTTATTTTCAAAGCTGATGTACCCTTTGTTGAACTGAAGGTTAGCATTGTTATTATAACACCATGGGTGCCCAAGTAGTGTTGGGAAATTGTCTACCTTAGTGAGCGCCAAGACTTCAAAGTCCCCAATAAACTTAGCTCCTTGGATAGTGATAGTTACATCCTTTAAGACACTGATGGGAATTGCCTTTGTCTTGTTTTCCATATACAACACATTCAAATATGGTTGTAATGCAGGTCTCCCCATCTGATGTCATGCATCCAAAGTGAGAACATTAACCTCTGCGCCTGTGTCAATGAGGATATTATTAAGAATCCATCCATCTATAATTGCATTCAATGTGATCTCCTTATCATAGTTGAGGCTATGAGGGTGAAGGTTTATGTGCAAGACCTGCCTCTCCTTCTCTTCTCCGGTGTGTGGGACCTTCTCTCTCAACCATGATCCTATCAAGGGAATAATATTCTCTTGCCTTAACATTTTACACACTTCCTTGACCTCATCCAGTCATCCTTTAGCACCTCGACTCTTCTTCCTTGTTCCTCCTTTCTGGACTGCTCCTTTAGACACTAGATTTCTCCTCGCAAACACCGAATGACATCCATGGTGTCTTGATATACCTCCTTTTGATGTGCATGGTCCGGTACTTACCATGAACTACTTCCTCCCTTGAAACTAGGTTCTTCTGCCTTGGTATCTCTTTTATGTGTGCGGATTCTGCTCTTGTTGTTACCAACATAGGCTCCAAACCTGCATCCCGTGTTACCCATGGAATCTATTGTGTGTCTACCTTTTTAATACTAACCATTGTAGCAACCTTTTCTTTCTTATGCTACTTTTGATTCATGTGCTTAAACAACTCCGGTATTCCTCATACTTTTGCTTCTTTCCACACCATGAGCACTGTAATAGGTATGGGCACTCTCGTTTGTAATGCTCTATAGACCCACAATTGAAATAGGTTCCACACAGGAACTCACTTCTTCCTCCTCCACGGTTACCATAACCATGAAATCCTCTCGCAAAAATCCCTTCTATGCGTGCCTCCATCTGTGCGCTCCTCATAACGGTGATCATCACCCTTGGAACTACTAGCAATGCTAGTCTGGTACACCCCATGATCAATGACCTCATGGATCTGATCAATGAGCCTATAGTCCTTAGTATCATGGGTTGTAGAGGTACAGATCTTGCAGTATCAAGACTTATTCTTCTAGATTGTGTGATACAACAAAGGGTACCTACTTGCATCATGGTCCCCATGACAAATTTCATAGTCTACTATCATGGCGCGTAATGTCCTCTGGGGAAAATTATCCTTGACATGCCCCTCTAATTCACAATCTGTGCACCATAACCCACTGTGAGTCTCATGGGCTGAGTTTACTGAGATAACTTCTCCAACTACTTAGCCATAGCATCAATTTGAGTCTCTAGAAATGGGCTAACACTAGTATCAACACTACTAATAGCCTCGGCGCGCAGAGAAGCTTCCAATGCCTTGTGCGGGTATGTGAAAGTTTTAGGAGATATGGCCCTTCTAAAAGGAGTGATCAATCCCTAAATAAACCACTTTGAGCATGTTGTGAAGGATGGATATCATATGATAATTTAGACAAGAGAGTTTTAAAACACACATCATAATCCCGTACACTCTCTTCCATTCCCTGTTGAATCTCCTTCAAAGAGTTGATGCTCTTCTATTCAAACTCAGGGATGTGGAATTCTACCAAGAAGGCATTATTTAAGGTAGTATAATCCACCATTGTTTGATGAGGGTCATATTTCCTATACCAGCTATGTGCGCGCCCCTGGAACATGGTTGTAAACTGACTAGTCTTTCGGTCTGGGGTTGTGATACCCTTTGTATGCCATAGAAGTTCACACTTGTGAACATGTTCTGTAACATCCTCAATACCTTTGTAATCGGGTAAATGTAAAGACATTTAAAAGAAAACTTGGGGGGTGGTTGGGGCCCAAATCCTCATAAGCCAGGGCCTTGGTTTCCACCTGTGTTTCCTCCTTCACCTGATCCACTAGGTCCACTAGTTCTTGTGCTTCTTGAACCACCAGATCCACCAGACCCATCAGATCCTATTCCTCCTAAACCACTAGATCCAAAGCAGTCCACTAGGTATCGTTCCTCTTGACCCCCCAGATCCACCAGATCCCGTAGTGGTCATGCCAAGGGTCCCCATAGTTCTATTGAGCTATGTGCCTATGGTTTGTGATAATGCACCACTACTAATAGTATATCCCGCACCACTCCCAAACGCGAGACCAAAAGCTTGCATGTCTATACCTTGCCCGAAAATTCCTCCTAACACTGGGTTGGTGTTTGCAGCCATAAAAGGCCCAAACAAGAAATTATATCTCCTGGGTGTAGACCAATCACTTCCAATGTAACCAACTGGACTAGTAATATTTTCCCCTTGATCTGGAAAACCAAGCGCCATGGTTCGGTCACCAGGTGGGCTTAGATGTATGCCAATGGTTCTTCTCTCTCTGCGTGACGAAATCTCATCGGAAGGCTGAACCGGTCTCTCTTATGTGCTTACGAAGATGGGGTCACACAAACTACTCAGTTCCACTTCCTCTACGTGAACCTCAAATCCTTTCTCGCAATGTCTTTCGCCATACATCCATCACATTTGTAACCTCACATTGTCTAGCAATCTCCCTTTCATGCGTTTCACTATACTTGAGCCATCTCTCTTCCCTTTCCTTTTCCGTTGCAAACATCTCGCCATCTTCCTCCACCCTAGCTTCCTCACCTAGCGCTTAGAATGCTTTAGTGACCATTGGAAATGCCTCTAAACTCATGGTAACCATCAAGATCTTCATAGCCGGAGGGATAACACGTAGAAAGGATCCTCTCGGCCTACCACGAAACTCAAACTTAGCAACCTCCGTGACAAGAATATGTGGAAATGGCGTACTCTAGAGTGTAGCTATCTAGTACTCCTTTCCACCAACGATCCACAACACGGTTCCACATCAGATCTACATCCTACGGCCTCGGTATTATTCTTGGGTCCACACACATGATCCATAATGCCAGCTTTGATCTAGACACATAGGCTGAGAGCCACTTATATAGTTCTATTGGGAAGCAACAAAAAAAAGTTTCATACGAGATCATGGTAGAGGTTCTCTTCTACCCATCTACGTGCATTAAATTTAGGTCTAGAGTTGAATCTCTCGAGAAAATTCATCCTCTCTGTGCTCTTGAACCATGATTCAACACTTTCCAAAGTTAACCGCTCTATCATTACTCACTACACATCATGATATATGCCATTTCCCACTACAACTTCGAAAGGATGTCCTTAAATGGAACCAAGATGTAGTCATTTTTACCCCTATTACAAAAGAAAGGAACCCCATGTGTGCCAACCTATCACCTAACGGATGTTTGGGTGCTCACCCGAGGCATGTGCAGTGTCGAGTCTCTCTTTTATGTGAGTTTAGTGGGAAACATCATCATCTATGATTTGTGCTTAAGAGATTTAAAAGGAGTTAAAACATACAAGAACCATAGAGCTCAGAACGGCCTCTAGATCCTTGCAGTCAATCCAGATAGAAAGTACTTAACATATTATATAACTTATACCATAATAGAAAGAAGTATACAAGAATCCATACTTAGCATAAACATAAATGAAAGAGAACCTATGAGAAAGATGTATGCATCAGAATCATTGATATTCATATATATGTAAACTAGTAACCTCATTACATCCATGGGGTCATTACAAAATATCACGAGAAGCATCGTGGTCATGCATTACAATTGGACTAATGTAGCTAGGCTCTTAAAATGAAAAATTACAATCAGTATACTCATAATACATCCTTTCCCAAGTGTAATTACCCATTAAAAAAGTTCTTGCAGTATTTCTGCAGAGCTCCGCCCTCTTCTAGTTCTCTTTTTTTTTTTTCTCCTACTGAGACACTTGTATTTATAGCCTTTCTAGACTACCAACTCATCCTCCAAAGACCCTCGGATCTAATGCTAAGTGTTTGAATGTTGTCCTCCATGCGAGCATGATCCTCCATGCCCGAGCTATCTACTTTTCACCATGATGTGCTTCTAAAAGCTCCTACCGTAGGAATGCTCCTTCCTGTGCCAACTTTGTCACCGTGCTAGCACCTTATCCACTCAACATGCGTAGTTGGGTCATGCTTTTCACGTGTTATGCCAAAACATCCAAAATGGATAAGTCCTAATCCTTTGGTTCTCTCCGTGTGTGCTACGCGCTTCCTTAAACCCTACCTCCGCAGCCTTATCCTTGCACGCCTTTCTTTAACTTAGGCCTTGCGCACCTACACACCTTTTTTACTTAGCCAACATTTTAGGGGCCCAACAAGAAACATGCAGAGTGTGCCTAAGAACTTATTTTATTGAAAGTAAACCTACAATACCCTATTATAACTAGAGGAAAATGGAGCTAAAAAAACTAGAAACATGATGGGAGAAGTAGCATCCTTTCCTCACAGATTTAGACCATGTGAATGATTTGGAACTGAACATGGTCAATAATAAGAGAAAAAAATTTCCTTGAAGCTGGCTTTCTACCCTTCTACATAAAGTATCAACAACAAACAAGATGATTACATCCTTTAGTTACTATGCAATTGGATTTGGGAGGAATTATTGCTGACATTTGGCACGTTAAAGCTCATCCTCATGCTCTAAAATGGGCATGACCAGTTGTAACTCTATTTTTGGATCTAGACTAGCTAGATATCTGATTAGGCATGGACTGATCCTTTGCATTTTCCCATTTCTTTTAATCTCAATCCCACAGATGGGATCATCATGTCGGTATTCCTCTCGAAGAAGATCATTTGCATGTTGGATTGTGATATGTTCTACATCCATAAACAACTCTACCTCCCATGGATCTGCCTTCTCCTCATCAAACAAGAAGTTTGATAAATCAAACCTCTCCTCCTCCTTAAAATGAAGTTCCTTTGATCAATCAGTAGCACATGAAGATGTTCTTGGTGGATCACTATAATCAATCAAATCCTCTTGCTCACTTTGGAGCTTCTCTTCCTCTTCTTGAAGATCAAATTGATCTTCACATCTTTTTATTCCTCTATCTTCTCCTTAGGGACATCTCCCTTAGCAGATTTCTCCATGAGAATAATAAGAAGTTCATCAATCACACTATCAGAATCAGTCCATTCCCCAATAGATATTTCATTGTTGTCTACAGTGGAAGACACTTCAATTGATTTTGTAAAGTGAGGGGAAGGTTTAGTTAGTAACGGTTTAAAAATGGAGGGGAAGTGAGGTTTTATTCTAGAGGAGATGGGGATTTGGAAGAAAAGAGGGTGGAGAAATGAAGGTGGGATGGGAGGGAAGAAGATGGAGAAGGGGAATCCTCAATGGGGCAACTAAAAATCTAGGGACATGAAAATTATGATGAGATGGTTTTGGTTGGGGAGGAGGAATGAGAGGTATGTGAGATGATAGTGTAATTTTTCCCCATTGTGAGGGTTTCTTGACACTAGTGTTATCACAAAAAAGTAGCACCCTGAGATTTAACTATGCAGATCTCTAATTTTTGCTAACATGAGACCATCTCTCAAGTTATGGGACTTGCAACTTGAGATGGACCTCTAGAGAAGGCCATCTTCCTCTACTTAATATAATAATAAAGCTATTCTTAGAAAGGAAAATGCAGTTAACTAATCCTAATCCAACCATTCTAAGGGACTAGGGAGAGAGATAAAGGGTTAGAAAGATGCATGAAAGGGAAATCCTACACTAAAAGAGGTGATAACACCAGAAAAAGGGGGTTGGGACACTCTCAAATGGATGAAAATGGGAGAAAATGGAGATGGAGAGGGTGGAAAAAGCACCACAAACCAAAATAACATTCAATAAACTAGTTTCATAAAGCGCAACATCATTAAACCATTACAAAGAAAACATAAAAAGCTCAAAAATACTTGAAAATATAAATAAAGGCAAGATAAAGCAATAACTCAAAGCTAGGGTAGTGAAATAACCAAAAACTCAAATTTTATTTGTTCAAATTGTTGCACAATACATCAAATTGAAGAAAAGAGGCATGGATTCATCCTGCAATGCCGAAAAATGAGGCTTGGAACTCCAACATCCACCCAATAGCTGAGAAAAAGGGAGAGAAGTATTTCAAAATGTCCAACCACCGAAATGATCTCTCTTTTACAATATATGGAAGAAATATGGAGAGAGAGAAGAGGGAAATCAAATCCCAATGTTCTTTTCCTTACTAGAGATAAAAGTGCCAATGTCTTCATTTAATCTATTTTCAATCGCCCGAGACATGTTCATTTGGAGCTGGAGAGTTTTCTTCATTTTATACTCACCAACCCCACCTAATTTCCATATTTTTGATTTCATGATGAACAACTTGGAAAGACATTTCCAGAAATTCCAAATTTATTGGATTTGGTACCCTATGGAGTGAGTTATGCCAATGCGGGTTTCGCAATAATTCTACTTTCTCGGGTTCTTGAGGTGGCTTTACTTCACGAGATAACACTAGTTGGATCCATGCATTACACTCTCCATATCCTTGGCTTGGGGTTTGGGGACTTTGCATTGATTTTAATGAAGAAAAAAACCCCCATTACTTCGACCTCAATCGATCCCAAAATCTGCTTTACTCTCCTTTCCATTGCCTTTGATTTGCAAGTTTCTAGGATGCAACTACTTAACTCGGGTTTTTTCTTGTGCTTTACTCTATGGGTTTTTGAGAGGACCCTACTTCATTACTTTTCTCGGCTTTGACCTAGGCATCACTTCGAGAAAACACAATTCTAAACCCCGCACCATTCTTTTACTTTTCTTCTTTGCAGGATTTTGGCATGACCCGACATACAAGTTTATGAACCCACACTACTTTACAATGTGGCACACTGCGCGTCCACATCACTCCCTTCCTTTCTTCCCTTTACATGATTTTTGGGCTGATTTACTTCAGGCCTTTGACCCCAATTGCTTCGTAGTCATGGACCATCAAAACTCTACATTTCACTATGCGTTCTTTCCTTCTTAGTAGGTTCCCTGGATGTGCTTTACTTGGGTTTGGGAAGTGCTTTTCTTTGTAGTAATTCTAAGTAATTTTAGTAGTAGAGTAACATCGTTTTCCCGTGTTACTCACTTTCTCCCTTCTCTGCATGATTTTATAACTACTTTACTTTAGCCCTTTGAAAGTGCATTACTTCACAATAATGGCACATCAAACTTCTGCAAAGCTCCTTACCTTTTGCGGGATTTTGGAGGTGCTTTACTTGAGTTACTTTTGATAAGTAAAGTAGCTATATAAACCCGCCAACTTCCCAATTTTAACCATTTTTGTAAATTTTTGCTAAATGTTGAACTCTAAAGCCTAGGGAGGAGATGTGAAGTGCCTAAAATAATTCCAAGTTCCCAAGATCATGAAAATTACCTGCATTTTCTAGATTCACAATTGAAGCTCCATGAAGTTTCCCAAGTCCAATTTTTCAACTTTTCCATTTCTACTAGGGGTAAAAGTGGATAATAACTAGATTCATGATCCTCCATTAACTCAGCCCACTTTGTAATTTGTGGAAGCATCTCAATTATAAAATCCGCCTATCATCAAATTTGAACCAATTTGGCATAGGGCCAACCCATGGACAAGGGACCCTAAAACCAATTTTACATGCCTTCATCATACATGTAGCCCCTATCTGCACCATGTTCATCTCCATTTCTTGAATCTACCTCTAAAATTCAACATCTGTCATGTAGTTTCCACGATCAC
Source organism: Taxus wallichiana var. yunnanensis (assembly GCA_018340775.1). Classification (NCBI taxonomy): domain Eukaryota; kingdom Viridiplantae; phylum Streptophyta; class Pinopsida; order Cupressales; family Taxaceae; genus Taxus; species Taxus wallichiana. The sequence goes on from CM031240.1 coordinate 758,451,080, forward strand.
CTTTCTAAGTCATGTGAAATTTATGATTTGTGGGATAAGTTGGGAAATTATACCAAGCTAAATCTTTGCCAACAAACTATTTATATGAAGGAATATGTATTCCTCAAGGATGAAGGATGGTGTCTTAATTATATATAATATTAAAACCTTAATCAATTTTCTAAGTCATTTATTATATGTTGATATCAAGATGTATGGTGGGGATAGATGTATTATGCTTTTATGTTCTTTTTTAGAATCTTGGGGATAATTTAGTGATGAAAATCACTAACAATTTCACAAAACTTAATATAGATGAGATTGTATTAGCCTTATTTTCAGAAGAAGCAAGGAAAAAAATTTCTAAATATCACATAGGTGATGCATTATTAGTGCATGAGAGAATGCAGAAAAATTCAAGTGGAAGACAAGGGAGATATGTACAAAATATATGGGTAAGTCAAAAACTCTAGACATTAGAACTACGTAAAGTCGGTACACTTTAATAAATAATGTAAGGTGAATGTGGAAAAGAGTAAACCACATTAAGGTAAATATTCTAGTTAAAAATCCATTGACTAATGTGGTGATGTATAATTGGAATCTCTAAGTGCGTTGTCAATCAATGAAACATGGTTAGCCGGATCTGGTGCATCCCACTACATGAATTATCACAAAATTTGGTTATATGATTAAGATATGTATGATGGGGTAATCCATTTATGTAATATGAATACACTCACTAGATCATTGTTTAAGGTAGAGTTAAACTAAGGTTCAAAGAAGGGAGGATCAAGTATCTCCCTAATGTGTTACACATTCATGGTCTTGCAAGGAATTTAGTTTCAGTTAGCAAGATGTGTGATTCTCAAATGCAAGTGTCATTCACCAAGAATGGATGAAAAAATGGTGTGTGGGGAAATGATGCTCTATATAGGAGGGCACAATAGAAAATTATTCGATCTATATGTAAGTATAGTTACTTGTGTTTACAAATATTATTATTCCTAATGACAACAAGGTACATGATAAAACCAACATGTCTCCAATAAAGTGAAGATAATGCTATGGCATTATAGGATGGGTCATATTGGTGAAAAAGGATTACAAACTATGAAACAAAGGAATGGCGAAAGGGATTACACACAAAAAAATAAAAATAAAATACATTGAAATGTAGAGGAAATTAACTCTCAACACAAAATCAATAAAAATATTCCGCGGTTATCAAAAACACAAAAATTACAAAATCAAAATTGAATATTCATTATTTCTCAAAGATTAGAAAGAAAAATTGTGTACACATATTCACTACCCCAATAACTTACATAAATATTATTTTATAAAAGCATTATATATATATTCTTCCCTAGTAGTTATAAAAATGAAAATAAAAGATATCACTAATTAATATTTGAGTTACACCCTTATGAGATGGAACAACACAAAGTGGTGGTGCCCCATATTGACCATGGTGATGATGCCTTCCATAAAAAAAACATTCCATCATCCACATTGGTGTCTTGGGTTGAAAGGTGGGCCCATGATAGGAGGGGAACAATTAGATGCATTTTGATCTCCTTCACCACTATTTATAGATGAAAAATATTACATATGTCCAGATCCTTCACACTTTTGCATACATCTTGGATATGAAATACATCTGCATAAAATGGAAATAAAAAAATAACATATTAATAACTTAGAGGAATGGAAGTGTGTATGGGAATGAACAAAGTATACTTACCCAACCCATCATCATAGTGTTCTTATAGAAATCGATAGAGGACTAGTCAAATTCACCAAAAGTTTTGTGGTGGTTATGTTTGATAGTGTATCTCATTGCTGAAACACATGCCATATATATTATATACTTTACTGGTTGTGTGAACTTGTACACTTTAATAACATTCATTGTTCCCCTCATTATTGGAGTAATAATCTCACTATGCAACCACCTACTTATGTTATCCGTAATGCACTTGTTCTTTTTGTTAAATAACTAGAAATTATACCGAGAGGCAAAATGGTCAAGCCAATAGGGTGACAAGAGAATCCAGAGATTCCGATAGCATGAAATGGTTGAAAATAAGGAACTATTAAAGGGGATTTGGTCTAGCATTGATGAAGAGAGTAAGAGAAAGGTTACAAAAGGGAAGAATAACCAACTCTATTGAAAGTTAATTACAACAAAAATAATCAAAATTATTTTGAGTTAGTAGTAGCTTGTGGGAATTACTAGTAATTCCTAATAATATTAATTGAAAGCATGTTTTTGGGAAAAGAGAATTGGAAAAATACAAAGGTACGGAAATGTGGATGCATCCCAAAAATAACCCACTTATTTGTAGTTGATAATTTGAACTTTAAATGCTCAACACCATAGGCTAGATATCTTATTGATATCTTTTTGTTTAAATGAGTTCATTTTTGAATAACATAGAACTAGAGTTGTTTTTGTAATCATTTCAATGTATTTTTAAGCCCACTTCCTTACTAATAGCATGAGAAAGTTGTGTGCAATGGAAAGTTGCAAAAGCTATGGAATGAGGCTAAAGAGCCTCAAAGCTTTGCTAACTCATCCATGCACCATGAGATAAGAAATGAGCAAGGGTTTTCTACTTTGCATGCATTAGTTTGAAGTAAACAAACAAACTAAACAAATGAAACTAACCTCTATTCTTTGAAAGCTTGAAATAATGAACCTAAGAGGATCTAAGCAATCAATTTTGTTGTTTTACTCCATGAGGGTGAATGAATCTCACTAAATGGCTACATGGCCAAGTTTAGCTATTCCATTACTAACCTAACATGGGTGCAAGATGAAGCTATTTTAATGGTGGATGACCCAAGATCAAATTCCTTATTAGCTTGGCTAATGAAAATGAGCTCTTAAGCTTTCTTAGGCTTGTTTTGGTTTTTGCTTATGTAAAGTTGTTTCCTTGAATGGGTAGGCTTAGCCTTGTATTTATAGTTTTTGGTTTGGAAGAATTTGGAATTTGGGTGCATGTGGGACTAAATATCAAAAATCACTTTAGGATTAGATTAAGATAAACATGCTTTAGGCTTAGTTAAGCTTGGTTTAGGCTAGTTAACTAGGGTTTAGGATAGTTAAACTTGATTAGCAAGTGATTAGAGACTCATTGAGAGTTGAGAGGGGTCTGGATAACCAATTATGACCGATAGATAGCCTACGAAGCCAATAAAAGTGGTCTAGAGAGAACTAGGGAGGTTTTCAATGGTTAAAAGGAGGAATGTTTAGCTAACAAGAGAGATATTAGCCAAATAAGATGATTATAGGAGGAATATGATTGGCAAGGTGTCGTAAATGGGCATCCGAGAATGGAGTGAAGAATGGCGAATTAACGAAGTGTCGTCAATCAGTTGAATGGGAGGAAATGCTAAGTGTAAGCATGTTTTAGGTGTCTACAAAAGTATTCACAATTGTTGTAAGTGCGTAGTGATTTCTCACACATCTAATAGAGAAAACCCATCAACCCACCTAATAGTTCTATTTATTAAGGGCCGCTTAAAAATTTTCTACTCTACATAAAGAGGCTATCAAAAGATCTTACATGGAAATTGAATTCTTAAATTTCATATATTACTTCTCGCTCATGAATTTAAATTCACTTATTTCCTTATGATTAATGGTGCATTTGCATAGAGTGACAAAATTATTTGCTATTAATGGAATGAATGCTAATGAAAAGAACAAAAAGAGATTATTCACCAAAATACTTAGGATGTTCAAATATAATTTTGAGTGTCACTAATATCTTACTTTACACAATCAATGCATCAAATATAATTTATAAATCTACATAATTTTTAAAGGAAAAATCAATTTAGTCTCACCTATTAATTATTTCTTATTAACAAACCCCGATATGGTCTATATTACCTCATTCAAATATTGATTGTATAGTACTAAAGGTTCTTTTATTATGTCAACTTACTGAAATTCAAGCCATGAATTCCATTTATTAGTAAGTGTATTAAAATCTCTCACTTCTCTAATATAGGATTTTACAATCCTCTTAACTTCCTTAGCTAGAAAACCATTTTATCCAAAGACAAGTTCTTTCCAAAAAGATTCCAATCATAAGATTAGTCTAAGAACTTCAATCACTCATTTAGAGAATGATACAACCATTCAAATACTTTTGACCCGTATGAATTTAGTATCAAACAATATATAATAAAAACACTATTTAATAAAGGGAAGCATAAAATGTATTTTTGTAACGTTAAGGAGATATATTCATGTCCATGCAAGAATGAGTAATAGATTATATAGTGAAACCCTAAGTAGTATTATTTTACTCTCTTTCCCAAGGGAAACATCCACACTTTGGGCTATAGAAGCTTTTGTAGGAAAATTTTTAGCAACAACTACTACGAGTAAGGAAGAAGAAAATATATGTTTGTTTACTTGGGGAAATTTATTTCATTAACAAGAGCCATAAATCCTTAATTTTGGTTTGGTCATTATTGAATTCAATGTTACCACTAACAAATGGAAATAATACATACCAAATAGAAAAAATTGAACCTAACTATTTATTTTACAAGATGTAACTTTTCTGCAACCAAAGGACTTTACAAGACTAAAAAGTAAGAAACACATTATTAATGTTTGGTGCATGAAGAACAACAAAACAGAAAATCATGAACATGGTCTTGCATCTAAAACACTCATTTTGACTTTGATTATATTTTATAAAAATATGGTTCTTGTGTGGAAAACTATGTCCCCCAAAAAATATTTGTGAGAAAATCATTTTAGATAACTATCTTGTTTTTATGATTTGTGTTATTATCACAACCAAGCTTAAGTTTTTCTTACATAGTATTTAAAATATATACTCATTTGTGATTTTCGTATTTTATTTTTCATGTCAAGATTGGTTTTTCTATCTCAAAGTTTGAGATAAAGGTTCCTATGATTTTATCAATGATATACATTCCCTTTGGAGAACAACTCAAGGTCAAACCTTAGATGGTGCTATAAGAAATATGCTTCAAATCGCTTAACCAAAAAAATAAGATGGTCTTAGAACTACAACAATTAAAAATACATGGGAATGTCAATCATTATATAGAGCAATAGATCTATAATGGAAGCTACTGATATGAGTCTTGGTGATATAAATATGCTAAAGTTAGACCCGGTATTTAATATTCATCACAAATAATTTACACAAAAAAACAATATGTTTTATATGCCTTCACAAGGGAATTAAACAAACCACAAAAAGAGTCCAATCAATGCTAAAAACTAGTACTCCAAGGTGCCACATGATACCCATTGGTGTACAATTAAACACAAGAATAGGCTTTCACAAGTGAACTATTCCAAGAGTTTTGTAAGAGCTATAAAATGCATATTTTCCCAATTTTTGTTGAAATGAGAACTTCAAGTGTAGTAAAAACAAAAAAGAAAAAATTATGAGAAGTGCAAACAAATACCTTCTCACTTGAACAAAGCAATTATTTAGTTTCATATGTTGAAGGTGTAACTTGAAGCAACTCAACCTCCCTATAAGGCTCAAGGAAAATGACTCCAAATTATCATTTTTTCACATTTCAAAAGAAGCGAAAAGTTAAAGTTTTTTTAGTTACAAGTTTACTAAGTTTTCTAAGAGTTGAAAATGCATATTTATATCTATGACATTAAGTTTTTAATCCCCATGATGTATGAATTACCGTAAACAAACTAACACAAGTAATTTCTTGCACCTAAATCTATGTGAAGAACACTTTTATCACAAATTTTCTCTCACATGCAAATTTGGATAAATCATTCAAAATATGGACTTAACCATTTTATATGAACATTAGACGTGTAAATGACAAATCAACATAAAAATCAATATGTAGCACGACAAAGAGAGCTAAGTGATCTCAATGAGTTATATGACGAGCTAGGAATTTTTGATCCAGCGTAACATCAAAGGATGTTACCGATTGCTAGAAAGTTAATATGCTACCAGCTAGTAACAAAGTACAGATTCTAATGGCTGGTAGAAAGTTAATATGCTACCAACCGATAGAAATTACGGATACTACTAGATGATAGCATGTAAGATGTGATCGGATGGTAGTAGGAGCAGGACACGGACCCGACCGATGAGCACCTAGGAGCACAGGTGACTGGAAAGGGTGCCAATAGCATTGTATGAATGCTATCGATTGATACCATGTTTTAACGCTAACGCCTGCTAGCAAAAACAATCAGTTGCAGGAGAAAAGTGGTGATTTGGTGACATAGTATATGGAGGTACAGATGCTACTAGTCGATAATAAAAACAAAGGGAAACATGCAATCGGCCTAGATCTGGACATGAGATGTACGGATGCGACCGGATGGTAGAAGATCATGCTATTGCCAATAATTTAAAGATGAAGCTTTGGTCAACTCCTCGTGCATTAACGAACATTGAAAAAATTAGCTCAACTACCTTTCGGATAATTAATGCCTAGTAGGTGGGATCTCATTTTCTATATATATGTAAAAATGCTCATTTGAAGGGTCTTAGATGTCTTTTAGCTGAGCCTTTTGGGTTCTCTTTGTTGTAACGAAACCATGCCAAATGGTGGCTGACTTCCTATGAGTTCTACACCTCAAATTTTGTCTCTATAATGTAATCTCACACCTTCTGCCATGCATATAATATAATTGTGGATATTTCAAGTATTATAATCCATTTTGTGGCACCTTTTTTCTGCCTTAACTTGTTTGAGTTGCGATTACCTTTCCATTCATTTTTGGCATGTTGTGTGTATCTCTTGTTTACAGGTTCCATCTTTGTTGTGTTGTCAATACATGGGTGGGTGAATCTTCATGGTTTTATCTACCCTCTCTCCCATGTTTTTTCTCTTTCTTTACCCTTTTGGAGAGACCTCACCCCTTTTCTCGGTGCTATCATCTCCCCTTTTATCTTAGGATTTTCCTTTCGCATCTCCTTCTAAACCTAGTTCCTTGGAATGTTTGGTTTAAGATTTTATTTTTGCATTAGGATTATTTTTAAAATTAGATTTAGGTAGAGGAAACAACCTTCTTCAGAGGTCTATCTCAAGGTCCCACAACTTTGAGATAGTCCCATGTTGCCTCAAAATCTTGGGTTGTCTAAGACTCTAAGGTGTAATTTTGAGCTTTAACGGTTTTGCATGCCCTGGGGGAGGAGATTGAAGAGATTTATAGCTTCATACCAATAAGGTTGATGTGTTCTTAATGGTATTATGGTTTTAGAGGTAGTTCTCAACACATATGTTGACTCCACTGATTTAACAAACCCATTTTCTCGTGTTTCACTCTTTTCCTACATCTCTCATTCATTTCCATGCTCCCATCTTCTCATGGCTCTCCAACGAAATTTTCCATTCCAAAATTTTAGTTCTAGCCCCAAATCATTTGCGGTTGTGGGATGTTACCCCAAAATAGCTCTAAAATACTTTCCTCTCTTCCTTGGAAATGGAGATCAATCTCCCATTGACCACATCTAAGATATGGCAAACCATTGTGTCATTCAAAATATCAAAGAAGAGAATATTTGCCTCAAACTCCTAGTTTCATAATTAAGAGGAAAAGCAAAAGATTGGAACAATAGTTTGGCTCAATAATACATTTCCACATGGAATCGATGGGAGAAGAACTACACAATTAGTTCAAGGAGGATAAAAATATCATTTTCCTCATGAACATCTCAAAGAAAATACAATGGTCTCTAATGAATTTTATCTCTGATTTCAACATCAGATTTATAAGGACTTGGCATAGAATTCATCAATAATTCAAACCCCTAAAAGGTATGGCATTCTTGTATAATTTAAGGTCCTTTAATGCTAATCTATTTGTATTAATTCAATACCTGGGAGGAAAAACTCTTCCTCAATATTTTTCCATTGCATCACAAGCTAAGAAGATGCTCATTTAGGATGGAAAAATAAAACCCATATCTATTACTACAATTCTTACCTCCACTTGTGAAAATAAAGAAAAATCCATTGTTCATTTTTAAAGGCATGAATATCCTTGGTTTCCTTGTCCTTCACTTGATGCTCTACTAGTTTATAATGCCCAAAGCACTCCCCCGACTTGGTAAAATTTCCTCCCATCTCCACCCATAACACTACCCAGCTTCACTAAACCTTGCATTAATGTTTTTGAAATTTTTCGTATTTCAAATGTTATCCCTAGTTTCTACCCAACCCTTACTAGACCAAGTTAGTGTTATCACAAAATTGCAACACTCCGAATGGCTTGATTTGTGGATGGGGAATTTGGTGTAACTTGTTTAACTTTGGGTCATCTCTCAAGAAGTGGGACTTACGGGCTTGAGATAATCCTCTAGAGAAAGCTGGTTCTTGCTCCTAAACTACCTACCACTAACTACTCTTAATGCAAGAAATACTATCTAATCCTAATCTGACTTTCCAAGAGACCAGGAGAGAGAATACATGAAAATAAATCTTACACTAACAACAATGATATACTAGAACAGAGGATGTAAGAATAACTTCCCAATATGTAAAAACATGAATGAAATGCAAGTTAGAAGGGTTGATAACAGTTCTCCACCATCTAACAAAAATAATCACAACACCATTTATATGCATACATAATAGTAATGAATCTTGCAAGAGCATAGAATAGACACAATACACCTGTAATAAGATTGAAGAGGCAAGAAGAATGCAAACAAACACAAGAAGGGAAGGTACATCCACAAACTTGCATCTATTGCTTCATTAATATGCACAGTTCAAACTTTTATAAATTAAATGCCTAGATCACCATGCAAGGAGTCCACTACAAGGGCCTATAGTACATTGACTTCACAAAACAAAAATGGTAGAGTTTTGCTACTCAAAATTATTCTCCTTTTACAATGAGCCCTACACTTCAATTTATAGAATTCTGGGAGGAGAGAGAGATATGATGCAATTCCCGAAATCCACATTTCCACCAATTGAAAGCCATGATAAATGAGTGTGGTTGTTTATTTTGGACCTAAAAAGTAATCTCAAGGTGTCCCATAACTTGCAATAGTGAAGGAATGATTTCCCATGCTCATTAAATGTTTTTCTAACCACTTTTCAACAACCAAACAAAACTGGGATTGTTTTCCTTAAAACATACCATCAAAACTTCATTAATTTATATATTTCTTGATTTTTTTGCATTTTTATTGGATCCACGATTCCAACGAGACCAATTTTGTGAAAATCCATTGAAAATTTCTCAAGTTATGACCTTTTGAGTGATCACAACCATTTTGAGTTTCACAGGTTTAATTGTTACTTCCACGGGACTGTGCATTTAATCTCTAGAGCTATGGATGTTAAATATCACTATTCACTAACCTAACCTCACTAAAAATAATAAATCTAGTTTTTTTGGCATAAAGGATGTCGAGACCTTTCTGAAAAGTCCAATTTTTTCAAAATCGAAGCTCCGGGTCAAAAGTTATGCCCATTTAAAGATCATGGTCAGGGTGTTCCACATAGGTTCTCATGATCTGCATTAAACCCTTTCCCCTTTACATTTCAGGTTTGTGGGGGACATAAGGCACTTGGTTATAGGGGCCTCTTGGGCCTCTAAATTCCATTTTATCCAAAATAGACTTTGTCTCCTTTGTTGTGTGGTAATTTCACCTATGCGAGGAACTCATGTCTCTGCGGTACTTGTGTTGTTTGGGCCCTAAACTTACACCTTATCCACAATAGAATCTACCTCCTTTGTTGTGTATAAATTTCACCTCTTTAGGGAACTCATGTCTCCATGATACTTGTGTCGTTTAGGCCCTAAAATTCCATCTTATCCGCATTAGACTCTACCTCCTTGTTGTGTAAAAATTTATCTTCTGCAAGGGGAACTCATGTCTCTATGGTACTTGTGCCATATGGGCCCCACACTTCCACCTTATCCGCAATACTTTGAACCCACTTCAATTCCTTTGCAAATCGCAAATCATGATTTTAGGGAACCCGTGTCCCAATAGAACCTGACCACCCGGGCCGTCGGGACTCGAATTACCCACAAATCATTGTTTCTTTAGCATTTTAAACCCAAGTTGGGGTAGGAACCCTAGTTCTATCCGCATCCATTCAACCCACAACACCCAAACCCGCTATACATTAAAGTAGGCCTTTTCCCCATTTCTCTAAATTTTTATCAAATTTTCACTAACTCATATTTTTCTTGAATAGGGAAGTTAGAGAAAACAAAGGGGTGCCTCTAAAATCCATTTTTTTGTTTTCACCATTTCTACTTGTTCAAGTTTAAAGAAATTGTGTAAGTTATAGAATTTACCTTGAGGGTAAATTTTGGATAACAATTGGTGACTTGCGGGGCCATTTTCCTACTAAATGGAGCTTGACCAACTGCTTAATTATTTATTGGGCATGGAGTCTGCATAGTTATCACAAGCTGATATGAACTCTAAAACTTGACCCCGGGTTATTTGAAATGTTGTTTCTTGCTTTTGGAGTTGTCTTCTTCTTTCCGCATTCTCAACTTTCATAAGACAATCTTGAAATCAAGATTTGTGAGAGTAGAAAAATGTTTTAAAACCTGAGTTTCACTCTCTCCCGAAATTGCAATCCACAAGGCTGAATGATGAACATCTGTTAGTTTAGACATCATGGAACTCTATTAAGTTTCTCTTTCTTTCTTCTTCTAAATGTTCCATTCCTTTTGACAAGATGCATTGATCGAGGTTGATCCTGGCTATCGCTATAGGCTGCAAGGATGATTATCAAGCCTTGGAGATATGCATAGTGGATCATACTTGCTACTTACACACTGGTTGAAGGTTGAGTGAACATTGAGGGCTACTATCTCGATACAATATCAAACCTACCCCCAATCTTGGTTCCTTGATCTGATTTTAGTTGTTATGCATTTGTTTGAATTTGAACTTTGCAACTAATGCAAGTAACTATGAGCTTCCATATTGCAACATTTTCTCTTCCTTGAAGCATGATGAATTGTATACAAAACATACGCCAAAAGAAATAGAACATGTGCTTAAGGAACTTAGGGAAATTGAAACCTATTCTAACCACAACAATAATGTGCACAAGAGCTTGGAGGAATTAAAAAAACCTAGACTAATATGTACAAGGGTGAGAAATTCTTCCTTCTAGTAGCAATGTTTGAGATAGACTCCATTGAATAGAATTTGTAATTCTTCACCATCCAACTCAGCCAATCGGAAGGCATTGCTACTTTTTCATTCATTGATCATATAAGGACCACTTCATATGGCATCAAACTTGGAATGCTTGCCCAATTTTTCCCGATCGAGATCCCACTTTAGTACCAAGTCCCCTTATTTAAATATCCCGGCTTTAGCTTTCTTTTCAAAGATCATGTTGATCAATGTTTGATCTTTCTCCATATATTTCATTGCATGTTCCCTTGTTTCTTCTAGTTCCATCGCCCGCATACCGATTTCCATGGATTCAAATTCAACTAGTTCCAATTGATTCATGAGCTCTAATGCTGACAACTCAAGTGATATAGGCAATGCTTCTTCTTTCCCATATATAAGTTTGTATGGATAGATGATAACCTCTCTTTTCCTATGAAGAATGCACACCTTTAACATTTCTTGATCCATGAATAACAATTACTAAAAATTGGCCAATAGTTACCAGCCTTCATGATTTTGAGAGTTGTTACTCATGGAGAAAATTTACCTCTCACTTCTTCATCATGGAACTCTTGCAATACTTTTTCAATTTGATTTTTTGGAACACATCTTAGGAGCACTCCGTTCACGTCCTTTTTGAACAAGATGTCGTTAATGAGCACATGTAGGATGGATTACAACCTGAAGTATCTTCTCTTATATTTTTTCCATTCTGGAGGACACAAACTAGTTTGGAGGTAATACACCTTGTCTTGAGTCCAACATGGAATGGTTGCATCATCAACTAGTTGTTCTTGATGATTCTGCAAAGATTAGGACAACCTATTTTTCACTTTCTCGACTTAGTATGTTGTTTGGAAGCTAGTTGCTTGCACAAACCTTTGCCACAAACTAGCTTGGTCACTTTGATTTCAATATCATACGCCATTATGTGAGTGATCCAACCTACTCTCTTCTCATTCAAATCCTTGTTTAGGAGAGAATTATTGAATCCGACATGAGATACCATCAATTGGATCTTGTTTTTCGATACCAAGTGTCTCAAATTATTTAAGCTCCTAATCATAACAAGAACATGATTTTCAATGAAAGAATACCTCTAGTCATAATCTTCCATGATTTTACTCAAGAATATTATCAGCTATTCTCAACCTTCCTTATTCATTGTACTAAGATAACCGAGATTGCATCCGATCCTCCAAAAGCATACAAAATGAATTCCTTGGAGCAATATGGGTTGATAAGAGTTTGAGCTTGTGATATTGCATGCTTGATAGCCTCAAAACTCTCTTTTCCTTTTACTATCCATTTGAATATAAGACTCTTCTTCAACATCATTGTTAATGGCTTCACAAGAGTGGTAAAATCAGGAAAAAATATGCTTCTTATGACTTGGCAATGGAAAAGTTATGATAGATTCGACTCTTTCGGATCAATTATCAACCCTTCTCTTGAAACAATATGGCCCAACAACTTTCCCTCATGTGCCAAGAATACACACTTTTTTGGATTCAATGACACTCTGAATCTTCTACACCTTTGAAATACTTACCTGAGGTGAAAGAGGTGGTCTATTACATTCTTTGAGAAGACGGTGATATCATCTAGATATATGAGCACTATCTTATTTATTAGTCCTTTGAATGCCATATCCATAGCTCGCTGAAATGTTGCTCTGGCATTTGACAATCCAAATGGCATCTTCTTATAAGCATATGTGCCCCATTTCATAGTGAAGGTTGTCTTGAACTGATCTTCTTCCTTCACCATTATTTGGTTATAGCTTGAGTAACTATCTAGCAATGAAAACCTTTCTCGAACCAACTACTACTTATAGGATTTGTTCCATTGAAGGAAGTGGATAATGATCTTTGAGTGAAGCTCTATTTAGATCATGGAAGTCTACACATAGTTTGATCTCTCCATTTCTCTTCCTCACTGACACCAAGTTTGCTACCCAACTTGAATGTTTGATAGGGAAGATGATACTAGCTTCAATTAGCTTGTTCAACTCTTTTCTCATGAGGGGGGTTCAATCTCGAGAATTCACCGACCTTTTTCTTTTGTCTCGATGGGATTGGATTCCAGATCTAGCTCAATAGTATGTTGTGCTAACTTTGGATTGAAACCTCATAAATTCTTATAAGTCTAAGTAAAGACATATGGGAATTCTATAAAAAGTTGAACAAATTCAAATTTCTCTTGTTGAGTACTTACTTTTCCAATTTACATTTTCATGCCTTCACCTACTAATATAGGCTCTCAATCTTCACCCTTTACTTGAATAGTTTCCTTCTCTTTCCAGAATTGATCATTTGGGTTGAAGATTGGTTCTAATTTGCAAGGCATTTCGGTAATTTGTTAGTTCTCAGCTACACCACTTGGTCACCATACTTCTGCTCCAACTTGTCTTAGTTTCTAGCAGAGAACTCATCTTCTTCTTGTAGAAAATTGACAATTTTCTGATCATTCTCGAAGACTTTCCAACTTACATTATTGTTTAGGACAGCTGGTCTTACCACAACCTTGATATGGGGCTGAGTTTTCTCACTTTTGATACTTTTCACAACATCAAATGCTGCCCCAATTGTTGCAAGTATGTCTACCGCTTCCTACTTCATTCTTCTTTCTTAGGATGGAATTGATGTTAAAAGCTTCAAAATATTCAATGAGGCCCCATACCCAATTTTTGTAATTCTTCAAAAGATTGTTCTTAGTAGTATTTTGTCCTTTTATTTGGTTCATAATTATCTCACTATCCCCAAACACTTGTAAGTTCTTAATACCCCTCTTTCTTGCCCAATGTAACCCATGAGTTAAAGCTTTGTACTCATCTGTGTTGTTTGAGCATGAAAAATGAAAGCGGAAAGCTGAGTAATATTTTATACCTTGTGTTGAAATTAGCATGAATCCTCCTCGACACCTTGTCTACTCCTTGAGACATAAAAGAATAGTTGTCATACCTCATTATTATCTTTAGCATCCAATTTGGTGATAGTAGGAAGCGGTGAATTTTCTTTGTGTAAGCAATAGACCCTAATTTGGGTCAAAAGCATGCCTTTTGTTGGCCCAATTATCAAGAGATAAGTCCGAATGCTTCCGAATTTGGTATCCACTTCATAAGTGCTTGGGAAATATTCTTGATCAAATGCTAAATAATTTGCATTGATTGGATTTGGTGTATGAGGCTCAATGTGGAAATTTTTGATTGGTGTGGACTCGATTGTAGCCTTAGCTCCATACCTTGTTTTGAATAACATGTATGACCACTCGAAAACAAGTAACCTCTAATTTTAGTGGTGAAGTCTCTTGAAAAACATAATGTAAAGAGTGGTGGCAAGTCGATAACTGATACATCTTACAAGATGTCACATTGGGACATGCATGTAATGTGAGGATCAATCCTTTGATTACTCCCATTATTGTTATTGTTGTCCCATCCAATTGTACCACACCCTTGGAAATGATGTCATACTAGAGGATCAATTGATCAGCTATTTGTTTGGGAATGAAAGAGCTACTTGTTTTTGAATCAATCATGCAATTGTGTAAAATATTATTTCCAAAAATTAGATATTATGTAGAATGGGGGAGGTTTTATGCTTTTACCTTGTTGACCTCATTGATTTTCTCCTGTTGAGTGACAATTTTGAGTACCTTGTCTTGATCTTTGGATGATTGATTTGATGTGGACTAATTTTCCATGGAAACTTGCAATAGATCTCTTTGGCCCAGATAGCTAATGAATCCCACATTGAAATGTTCGCATTCATTTTCTTCATTTGCTCAAGAATATTAAATGGGAGTGAGCTATCTTTTTATTCCCTTTACCTTACACAGTCTTCTCCTACACATGGGTTGTTACAATCAGTATATGAGCTGGTCTATAAGGTGGCTTGGATTGACTTTGCACATTTCATAATATACTTTGATCGCTAACACCTTGTGGAATAGTAGAGGACTCATGAATAATTTGAATTTGATGACTATCCCTCTCCAATATTCCTCTCCTTAAATCATGTGTTGTCTGCCACACTTTGAGAAGGGACATGATTTATGCCACACAAATCTTCAACTTGCCAATTGATGAGTGTGGTCTCATTTAGAGGTGCCTCTTGGGTAGCTTCCTGCTGTTGATTTTCTTCTTAGCTTGTCTCTTGTTCCACACTAGTTGTTTTCACCATAAGAGCTTGATTTAAGGCACTTTGTTGAAACAAATTGAGTAGTTATGAGGTTGATTGCATGGAAAGCACCAGTCATACTCTTGAGCTATGTTATTTTTTACTAGTACCATAACTCTAGATGTGGATACAAAGTTGGGATTGTAAGGATGGAATGACCTATTAGCAGAAGGGTTTACTTGGTTCTGATTTATAGCTTGAGTAAGTGGCTTATTAGGCTAATAAAAAGGTCTATTGGGTTAAGTTTGAGGCTGATATGACCTGAAATTTTGAGCCTCTCGCTCTTAATTGTCACTAACTCATTGCCTAAGTTTTTTAGTTGTTTTATGACTTCTTGGAGTTCATTTGAGTTACTTAGAAGATAAGGTAGAGGATTCAAAATAATTATAATTTTTGGGTTAGGAATGGGAGCTAATGTAGGTTCTGGTGGTGCTTGGGCTTCCTAATTTTGGATAAAGATGCATGGGTGGTCCAGGTGCAAGTTTACCAACTTGAATCAGATAATTTTCAGCTCTAATAGAAATATTATAAGTTGTGGGTAAAGTTGTACCTCCCATGGATTGTATCATCATTGCAATATCAGAATTTAGAGCTTTAAGGAAGTATAGAAAAACACCTTCAGCCTCTCGGCCTCACATCAAGTGGAATCCTATCCCATGTCCTTTGAAACCTGAAGTTGAAATCAGTCATCTACTCATTTGGTGCTCTCTTGATTATGGTTAGTTGTTCTAACAGAGACAAGTTATCTGCCTTCTCCCCAAATTGACCACAAAGAGCTGTGCACAACTGATCCCAATTTTGAATTGATCCCACTGTCAAGCTTCTAAACCATTTTAAAGCCTTGCCTTTGAAAGAAGAGGCCAACAATTTGATAGCCACATCCATTTCATTAACTTCATGTATAGCATAGACATTTGCAATGTCTTGAATGTGATCAATCGAGTTGTATGGTTCTCTCTAGTGAAATATGGAATGTTCTTCAATGCTTTATCAGAATCGGAATTGGATTTTGTGCATTGAGAGTAAGTGGGATGCTTCTTGTGAAGTTGACATAAAGATTTGCTGGACCTTGTGATGGTTATTGTTGTAGATGTTCCATTATAATTGGTCTAAGAACTCTGGTTGATTGAATGAAAGACCTACCGGTGGAGGTTTGGATAGTGTTTTATTTGGTGGACATGGAGACATTTGAAATCTTCTTCCCTTCTTCCTCTACGTGGAAATAAATGCAAGTATTGAAAAATTCCTTCCTCTCTAGTTCTTGACCTTGTTTGAATTCTTCTCATAAAATTTTCAAGCTTGACTCATTAAAACTAGTGAATTCTTCCCTTTTGGAGTCGCGGATGTACAATTTCAAAGCTTCTTACAAGCTGGAATTTTGCAACAAGTGCACACCATTCTTGCTACATTTAAAATGAAAACTTATTCTTTGTCCCACCAGAATGCCATAACTATTATCATAAAATTACATCACCCCAAATGGCCTGATTTGTGGATGGGGCATTCAGTGTAACTTGTGTAACATTGGGTCATCTCTCAAGTTATGGGACTTACGGGTTTGAGATAACCCTCCAGAGAAAGCTAGTTCTTGCTCCTAAATACCTAACACTAACTACTCCTAATGCAGGAAAGACTATCTAATCCTAATCTGACTTTCCAAGAGACCAGGGAGAGGGAATGCATGAAAATAAAGCCTACACCAACAATGGTGATTTACCAGAAAATGAGGGTGTGAGAATAACTTCCCAATGTGTAAAAATAGGAATGAAATACAAGTTAGAAGGGGTGATAATAGTTCTCCACCATCTAACAACAAAAATCAAAAAACCATTTTTATGCATACATAATTATAATGAATAGTTTAAGAGCATAGAATAGACACAATACACCCATAATGAGATTGAAAATGCAAGAAGAATGCAAAAAAACATAGGAAGGTAAGGTACATCCACAAACTTGCATCTATTGCTTCATTGATATTCACAGTTCACATTTTTACAAATGAAAGGCCTATATCACCATTCACGGATTCCACTACAAGGGCCTGTAGAAAATTGGCTTCATAAAAACAAATGGTAGAGTTTTGCTACTCAAAATTATTCTCCTTTTATAATGAGCCCAATACTTCAATTTATAAAATTCGAGGAGGAGGGGGAGAGGATGCATTTCTGAAATCCACTTTTCCACCAATTGCAAGTCATGATAAATGAGTGTGGTTGGTGATTTTGGACCTACAAAAGCAATCTCAAGGTGTCCCATAACCTACAACAGTGAAGGAATGATTTCCCATGCTCATTAAATGTTTTTCCAACCACTTTTCAACAACCAAACAGAATTGGGATCATTTTCCTTAAAACACACCATCAAAACTTCATCAATTTATAGATTTCTTGATTTTTGCATTAGGATCAGAGCCATGATTCCAACGAGACCAATTTTGTGAAAATATGTTGAAAATTTCTCAAGTTATGACCTTTTGAGTGATCACAACCATTTTGAGTTTCACAGGTTTAATTATTACTTCCACAGGACTATGCATTTAATCTCTAGAGCTATGGATGTTCACTCTCACTATTCACCAACCTAACCTCACTAAAAATAATAAATCCAAAAATTCCAATCTTTGAAGCATAGAGGATGTCAAGATATTTCTGAAAAAGTCCAATTTGTAAAAATTGGAGCTCTAGGTCAAAAGTTATGCCCATTTTAAGATCATGGTTAGGGTGTTCCACGCGGGCTCTCACAATCTGCATTAAACCATTTTCCCTTTGCATTGTGGGTATTGCGGGTTTGTGGGGGACATAAGGAACTTGGGTACAAGGGCCGCTTGGGCCTCCAAATTCTATTTTATCTGTAATAGACTCTACCTCCTTTGTTGTGTGGAAATTTCACCTCCGTGGGGAACTCATGTCTTCGCGGTACTTGTGCTTTTTTAGTCCCTAAACTTCCACCTTATCTGCAATAGAATTTTCCTCCTTTGTTGTGTGGTAATTTCACCTCCATGGGGAACTCATGTCTCCATGACACTTGTGTCATTTGGGCCCCGAACTTCCACCTTATCCACAATAGACTTTGCCTCCTTTGTTATGTGACAATTTTTCCTCCACAGGAACTCATGTCTCCATGGTACTTGTGATGTTCGGGCCCCAAACTTCTACCTTATCCACAATACTTTAAATCTTCTTCAATTCCTTTAGAAATCGATAAATCGGGATTTTGGGAACTTGTGGCCCAATGGAACCTGGACCGCCCGGGCCGTCAGGGACCCAATTTACCCACAAATCATTATTTCTTTAGCATTTTAGACCCAAGTCGAGGGCGAGGAACCCTATTTTTGTCCACAACCATTCCACCCATAGCCCCCAGACCCACAATACATTAAAATAGGCCTTTTCCCCATTTCTCTAAATTTTTAGCAAATTTTTGCTAACTCCTTAGATTTTTCTTGAATAGGGAAGTTAGAGAAAAGCAAAGGGGTGCCTCCAAAATCCAATTTTTTCACCATTTTTGCTTGTTCAAGTTTAAAGAAATTGTGTAAGTTATAAAATTTACCTTGAGGGTAAATTTTGGATAACAATTATCCTATAAGGTTGGTAGAACAAAAGGTATGCTATGATTTTGGAGAGAGGGAACAACTCATGCAATACTTGAAACAACAAGGATCAAGGAAAAATCATGCATTTGTTTTGGAGAATACAAATTAGAAAAACAAGGAATATATTTTGGAGGATCATTTGGCTTCTCCAATTGATCAAATTAGGTCTCTTGAGCATCAAACATCTCTTCCCAAGCATGAAACAAATCAAAATCCCCTTGTTTATGCCTCTCCTCCAACCAATTCTACCAAGGAAGATAATTCTATATCTATTGAAGATTGGTTTGATTCAGATTGGGAGGATGAGAGAGTTCAAGATGTGTAAAAAGAAGAGTTGAATGTTAAAACAGAGCTAGAAGATATGAGGGACCATCGAAAGGAAATGGAGAGGAGAAGATTTCGTTTTTAAAACTATTGACATCTAAGGCCTTGAGGAAGAATGTTTTGAAAGTGAGCAAGGTGCTTTAATGAAATGCAATGATCCTCATTACTCGCTTGTTTGGAGATTGCTGCAATTTTAATGGAAGGGCCTCAAGATTTTAGGGAAAATAAGATTGAGCTCTCTCTATCTTCGTGTTTTAGGAAGTAGAGCATGAGAACACAAGGGTGGAAATATAGTTGTTTGCAAAAGAAGAAATATCAAATCCAGACAAGATTGTAGACATCATTATAAAGAAGATGAGAAAATCAAAAGGACCGGTCCTTGCCAAATTAGGTATTTGGCTAGTTTAGAGCCAAAAACAAATTTTCCACCGATCATGATCATTTCAGGGCATGAGGATGAGCTTCAGAGCCCCAAAGGTTAGCTACAACACCTCCAACCAAATGTAGAACAACTAAAGGAGGTATTTGTCTTGTTTGTTGATAATTTGAGGAGAAGGGTGAGAAACTAGCTTCCTGTCATTTTTTCTCTCTTATTAAAAGTCATGTACATTTCCAAATTAATTACATGGCCGCACTTTGTAAAAAAGGAAAGCTATTTTTCCCTTCTTGTTATAGGATTTTTTAGATTTTCATCTCTTTGGTTAGAGTAGGGTAGTGTAGGTTTGATTTTAATAGAAGAAGTGCTTATGCACACTTTTCATGTTCCATTTGGGGCATGTATGATTTCCCTTTTGTACATAGGTTTGCGTATCATGGAAATTTCAAAATTTGGGGCAATTTTCAAAAGAGCATACTTCATCCCAATAGATCAGCTTATAGTTCGAACCCTCAATGCCTCTTTTCTTGGCTAAATCGGATATTTGGAGCAACTTTTAAGCATTATTTCGAGCTCCATAGATCACGTTAAGGTTGGTTACGAACACATAGTTTTAGTTTAGTACTAAGTTCACACGAGTTCAAGGGACATATTTTCAAAGGAAAAGACCAGCTTCTTCAAGGATAAGGAGACATATTTTCAAAGGAAAATATCAGGTCCCCTCGAGGTCACCAAAACTATTATCACAATTTTTTTCTCCCCTACAAAGTTGAATAACTCATTCAAAATCTAGACTTATCCTTTTATATCAGCATTAGATGTGGATGCATTTACCGTCAAAATTTAACATCAAAATCAGTTTACAGTGTGATAGAGAGATATGAGTGATCTCAATGAGTTGCCCAATGAGCTAGGAATTTTTGACCTTGCTTTGTTAGTATCAAAGGATGCTACTCTTGGTTAGTAGCAAGTTAATATGCTTATCGATTGGTAGCAAGTTAATATGCTACAATATATAATAAAGATGGATGCTACTTGGTTGGTAGCAAGAGCAAGACACGGACGGGCTGATGAGAAGTTGTGGGTGCATAGGACGAGAAAGGGTATTGATAACATGTTTTGACACTACCGGACGGTAGTAGAAATAACCGGGTCGCGAGGGAAAGTGGTGAGTTGATGAGGTAGTTTATGATGGTATGGATGCTATTAGCCAAAGAGCATGGAACATTGCTACCATTTGACAAAAGGAATCAAATGGTGAAAATGAAACCGCCTAGCCATGGACATGGGATGTATGGATGTGACCGACTCGGTAGCAGATCATGTTCTAGAAAACAATTGAAATATGAAGTTATTGATCGACTCCTTAGGCATTAATGAACATTGAATGAAGTAACTCAACTACCTGTTAGGAAATTAATGCCTAGTAGGTGGGAGTCCATTTTCTATATATGTAAAAATCACTCATTTAAAGGGTCTTGGCTATCTTTTAGCTAAGCCTTTTGGGCGCTCTTTGTTGTAATGACACCATGCCAAATGGTGGCCGACTTCTCACGAGTTCTAGACCTCAAATTTGGTCTCTGTAATGTAATATCATACCTTCTACCATGAATATAATAATAGTGTGCATATTTTAAGTAGTAGAATCCGTAATCTGGAATTTTTTTTCCACCCTAAATTTTTTTATATGCATTCTTTCATTTCCATTCATTTTTGGCATGTTGTGTGTATCTATTGTTTGCAGGTTCCATCTTTGTTTTGTTGTCAATGTGTGGGTGAGAGAGTCTACATGGTTCTTGTCTTGTGGCACACTTTGTTTCCCTCTCTCCCATGTTTTCTCTCTTTCCTTCCCCTTGTGGAGAGCTCTCACCCCTTTTCTGGTGCTATCACCACCCCTTTTAGCTTAGGATTTCCCTTTCTGCATCTCCTTCTAACCCTAGTCCCTTGGCATGTTTAGTTTAGGATTTTCTTTCTACATTAGGAGTAGTTTTAACATTAGATTTAGGTAGAGGAACTAACCTTCTTCAGGAGGTCTGTCTCAAGGTTGCAAGGTCCCACAACTTGGAGACGGTCCCATGTTGCCTCAAAATACTGGGTTGTCTATGACTCGGTGCAGGTGCAATTTTGAGCTCCAACAAACACCATTTGGCCACTATTCAAATATAACATAAAAAAATTTAGACATGAAATGAAGAATAAATTATAAACACAATATATAAAGTAATGTATTTTAAAGATATTTAGTTGTGAAGAAAAAAACACATAAAGGAGGAATGTTTAATAAGGAACACAATCGATGGCCTACTAACCTTTAAAATATAATAAAATTTAGAGTTGAACTAAAGAATGAGTTATAAACACAATATATAAAGAAATGTATGTCTAATATATTTAGATGTGACAAAAAAATAAGAACACCAAGAAGGAATATTCATTAAGTAAAATAATGAGAGGGCTAACTAAATCTTTTACATAGAAATTAATATCGAACGATGAAACAAGGGAAGCAAATTCACTTGCAAAAATAATATGAAATAAGTATGGCTCTTTGAATTAGTTTACAAAGTTTTTTTTTTTATGGAAAAGAGGTAGCCACACAATATCTTATTTTTTCAATATATAATCAAGGTAGAAACAGCATAAGTTCTGGGAAAAACCACATTTTTTTCTTCTAAAAATATTTTACAAAATAATACAACTTTGTATCTTTTGATGGTTAATATTAAATAATACATTTTTCATGAAACAACAAATAGAATTAAAAATTCAATTATCTCTTTCACATGTAATCGATATAACCTAAATTCATGTAAGGATTTTTATCTAAAACCTATTTAAATAGAAAGTAATAATTTTTTCCTTAAATTTCCCCCTGACATGGTAACACTAAAATTTCATGCTTTCCCTTGATTATATGTTGACAAAAATTAGGTCGCAACCCTCTAAGATCCTTTTAATTAACATGCCCCTTACCATGACCTATTCCACATTATTATTATTATTAACTTTTTAATTAACTAACTAAGACTCTTTCAAAACCTAATATTTATTATTAACCACTTCTTCCATCAATTCCCCATGTGTTTAAACATGAACCAAGACTCCTAGCCCACAATCAAATCTTGACCCATGCCAAAAAGGGAAGAAACATACTATTTTAAGAAAATTGGACTATTTCTCCCTAACCAACATCGGTTATTCCTCGGCCGATGCATGGTCAAGGAACCACCATCGGTTCCTTTAAATAAGGATTTCCAACTCTTTCCCTAGGTTCTTCCTTTTTGGTTGGATTTTGGATTTCATTCACATTCTTGCATTCAATTGAGCATCCGATGATCAAACACAACACCAGAGCATCTAAGTTCTTCACCAAAGAACCAACCTCTTGCTCCACAAGCCTCGATCATTCACAGGGAAGCACACAAGCTTCATTGACAACACTAGATCCAGACCCATTTCTCCTACAAATGCCCCACCAACCACCACATCTACCAATCTCCAGGTCTTCAGATAAGTATCTTAACCAGGTTTTAGTTCTTAACTTTGGTTTTAGATCTCTTATTTTCTTCATTTGTTATTTCTTCTTTCTCACCCGAATACCATCCATCACCCATCTACCCGATACCCTACCAACCAAACCTTACCCTTTCCTTTCCAATCACCTCTCTCACCCTTGCTGAGTCTTCACCCAAATCCTAACACCCAACCTAAGCCTTTTCAACACTCTGTGTAATCACAAAGAGCCAAAACCAACCCCTTTCACCTTTGGCACCCAATTTCCCCTACCGTGATCGGTTAGCCAACCGATACTAGCTAAAACTAGTGACCAACATCATTGTTTCCCCAACCGACATCGGTCTCTGTGTCTAGATATTCTCCTCAAACCAATGAGCTAATTTACCTACCCAAAACCTCTCAAAACCTCCCACAACCTCACCTAGACCTCCATAACACCCTCTGTTACACCTACAAACCTTAACAACCCACCACCTACTTTAAATTTAATCTTGTATTCATTATTTAGATTAGATTTAATTTATTGTGCTTGTGAGATACCTAAATTATACAACTATAGTAGGACTCTTTATTTCATGTTCTTATCAACATTTAATTTGTTTTTAAACATGGATTGACAACCTTCTAGGAAGTACCCCACTTCTTGGATCTAGCTCTCACTAGGAAATCCACCAACCGATATTTTAATTCTATCTTGTGGTCTTGTGTTCTTTTTAAGTAGTCCTTCCCAAGAAAAAAAGGAGTGCTCTCGATCATCCTGGTCTTCAATGGTGTGCAACCTCTTCATGACCTCCAGGTATTCCTCACATACCCAACCTTCTACCTTAAATTTTTTCTTATACATATGCTTCTTATTGGTGAAACATTTTGGCATGCCTAGTGGGACCCTCATTATTTGTGGGTTCTTTTATATTCATATAGGATTGCATTTTGTGCTTGTTTCCTTTCTAAATATTCACTAAATCTCTCTTTTGGTAATATTCTCTTCTTCTATTTTCTCTAAAGGAAACACTTCATTTAGTGCAAATTAAAATAAACCCTTCTTTATTTCCTCTTGCTTGCATTAGTGAAAGACATACTCTCTTCCTATTCATTATTTCTCTCATCCAATTTCATTTTTTTGATTTGGGCTTAAAACTATTGCATTTCATCCTTGTATTCTTGCATTTAGCTCACATAGTCTAAATAACAATCCAATATAATGGAGGTCATGACCGTTGATGATTGGTAATTAAGCATAGTTCACTATTACACACACTTATTTTCCAAATCACTCAAACAAATAACACACTTCTTAAACATTCCCCAAATCCTAGGAAGAAGCTATCAAGGATTTAAAACCCATTGATAGTGGGCCCCGACCGGTGTTCTAGCTGGATTGTCATATCAGAGCTCAAACCTCATGTACTAAAAGGTATATCGAGGACTCCCCACCAAAAATCCTAAAACCATCCATAGTTGGCTTTTAGGTACCTTGCATCCATTCCCTTCTATATATTCACAATCAGTCCTAAGGCTTAAGCCATTACAACACTAAAATATGATTCCTAGGATAACATGTTTGTTAGTTTTTTCTTGTGGATTTTTGAATTTCTTTCTTGTCTTCTACTATTTGAGGTGTGAGTTCATACTTCATCAATTTTCTTTATTTTTCACACTCAGTCATCACAACTAGTTAATTCTAGTTCTCTGAGTGTGTTAGATTAGATTTTCTATACACAACCTCTTTCTTGACTTCTTTTGACCAAATCTAACTCAGAAATTTCAAATTTCTTCATTTTCACAATAATCAGCATCGATTACCTTCCTACCAGCATCGGTTCAACAACCGATATTGGTCTTTTCATCCAACCAACACCGGTTCATCCGACCAACATTGGTATCGGTCTCTCTATGTTTTTTATTTTCTATCAAAAAACAACAACCTATTTTCACCTACCAAATTCTTTCAAAATTTTTTTAGTTTTTGTCACTTTTGCACAAAACCCAGAATACCTATTTTCCATCCTTTCATATGGTTTGGACTCACCAATAGGTGAGCTCTTACTTTTCATGTGATTTGTATATACCATTACCTACTACCCCCTCACCTTTGCCTTCTATTTCTTCACCAATGGATCCTAATGCACCTATGATCATACCCGAGGGTGATGAGGAATTCACTAGATTCCTTGATCATAACACCAAGGCCTTACAACATTACCTTTTAACTTCTTCCACCCATGACTCATCAAGTCAACCTCTTTATGGAATTCCCACTTCCATGCCCCCATTTCTACCACCTCTTCCATATCGAAAAATGCTAATGTAGCTACCCAAACTACTCTAGCATCAACCAACCCCATCTCACAACCACCTACTTCACAAGTGACCTCTACACCTTCGACATATTTCATCCCCCGACATCTCCATCCCTTTGACATCTATCCATACCCTTATCCATGGCCCCTCTATAGGGGTCCCTTCATCATCATACCTTATGTACCTATGTCTACGTAGCCACCAGTTACATCGATCATCTTCCACCCCATTTCATAGTTTGGTGGTCTCCATTCCCAAACTCTTCCACCCCATCTCACTATGAGGATATTTCCACAAGCTCCTCCCACCTACACCTTACCTCAAACACAATCCTATCACCTCCACTTCATATTCAAGGTATTTTCCCTCCTCTTCTACCACTTCCTACATACCTACATCTCAATTCACTTACTTGACACCACCACATACTAGTATGCCTTTATGACCCACTCATCTTATCAAGCCCCTTATACCTCAGGGGGTCCTCAATCAAATCCCACTACATGGATCTCATCAAAATGATGATGGAAAAAATGTAGATGCACTCGAGGCCTCCATTTCCGGATCTCATAATGTCTTAACCTATGATGAGATTTGTAATGAACCCATTCACCCCCATACCTATTCATCCTATCCCACAAATGGGAGTCCAAATTCAACCATTTTAATAATAAGGAGGACCCCAACAACACTTGCATTCATTTAAACACACTTTTATTTGATAGGCCACGATGATGCCTTACTCCTTCAACATTTTTCCCATGTCCCTTTTCGGGACCCACCTTAGACTGGTATAGTGCTTTTCCTAGGCACTTCGATCTTTTTCCTTCAACCAATTGGCCCAGACCTTCCTTGATCACTTTTCATCAATATCTCTAAGAAGGTCTCTATGATGGACTTATATTCTATTCACCAATATGATGAGTCTATCATTGATTTCATCACACGTTGGTGGGGCCTAATCAATCAATCATCTCTCCTTCTCTCTACCACAGCAGTTTGAACTTATAGAGTTGTTTACTAGGGGTGTGTAGACACATTTCCCCAACTCTTCAAGTTCAAACATTTCATACATTTGATGAGGCTTTCACTATGGCTAGGAAGCTTGAATCCATGCCCTTGAAGAAGAGAAACTTAAATGCGTAACAAGAATGTTGCCTTCAAATCCAACGACTCTTCTTCCAAACCACCTAACAACTATTCCAAGTCCAAAGGATCTACCAACATGGTGGTTCTAAAATTTGGCCCTTCTCATCCATCCAATCAACCCAAACCTCCTACCAATCTCTCACCTGTTCAAAATTTTCAATACAAATATGAACAGAGGAGTTACACTCCCATCAGAGAGCCCTATTCTTCTGTATTGGACAAGTTGTTGAAGGATAGAGCCATCACTCTTCCTCCTATCAAACCACAAACTAGTTTTGACCCTTCTCACCCCACACCAACTTGGTATAAAGAGAATGATTTTTGTAATTACCACCGCATGAGAGAGGCCATAGTGATGGAAATTGTAAAACTTTCAAAAACATTGTCCAAGGAATGTTAGATAATGGTGATCTTGTCCTCAACAACCCTAATGCCTACTAATGCAAACTTGGATGTTTTTAGAAAACCATTTTCCTAACCATGCCCCCTCATCAAATCATGTTGGTGAGACATCTAAAGAAGAAACCAATGTCCATGTGGTTCATGTAATCTTCACTACAACATCTGATCCTTCTATCGAGTGTCCTCCTCTAGCATCTATTGAGGAAATTCTCACATGCAAACTCCCCTACTCATAGAGGATCCCACCTTACCTAGTTCCTTTACCCATAGAGGAACCCACCTCACCTATTTCCTTTAGCCATAAAGGAACCCACCTTAGTTCATTACTCATTATTATCAATTCTACCCACAAAGAGCCCATCTCACACCACCCACCTTTATCCTTTCCTTCTCCTCAACCTATAGAGGAGTCAACCTTTCTACATCACCCACCTTTCCTTCTCCTCAACCCATAGAGGAGCTAACCTTGTCTACTTCACCCACTTTTCCTCCTCCTCTACCCATAGAGGATTCAATCTTATCTACCTATTATATTTGTGATACCTCACCAAAAGACCTCACAATCCCATCGCTCTTCTTAACTCACTCTTACCTACCAATCTAAGGCTAAAACCTTCCTGTCTCACAAACCTCAAAGCTCATCATGGGGATTAGCACTACACATCATCCTCTTCATCTAAACCAAAACCATTCTCTCATTTGGTTGATCACATGGAGTATGTCAATTACTCTACCCTCTGGGGGCACTTAGACTCCCAATTTCCACCCAAATGCAAATGTTATCCCCAGATACCTCACCATTTACCCCAAGGTATTCAAAGTGACTAAGACTATTACACCTGAGCCCATGATTCTAGCCCCTTCTTCATCAGCACCCCTTTCACTCAGGCCTTTTTCTACACCAAAACCTAACACCACCTTAGGGATCTTACCGGTGCCAAGTCTAGCACATCCCCTTATGAAGCTAGACTTTTCAACTTCATCCCCACCCATCACAAAATCTATTCCAACACCTAAAAGGAAGACCCAACCTTTTAGGGCTCACACCTGGTATCTCCCATGCCTTCTCACTCACCTTCACCTCTTCCATCGATTTTAGGCCCACATCCTTCAACCTTGGTTAACTTTCCCTTCACCAAGGAAAATCTAAAGTGTGACAACCTAACCCCTTCACCTTCACCTCCCATTCTTCCCACACCTACTTCAATACCTTTACCCTCACTCTTTCCAACACCCCCACTTTCACCTTGGCTTACTCTAATATCTACACCTTCTAAGTCTCCTTCATCCTACCATGTTGTTCCTCCACCTTTACCCAAGAAGGCAACCTAAACCCCAACCTTCACTACCTACCAAAAAGGTAGTTACACAACATGACCACTCACCTCTCCTCCTCACAAAGGTCACCTACACCTTCACCCAAGATGACCCTGACTTCTCATTGTGATCCTTTGGAGGATCTTATTCTAACATCCTCACTCGGTTGTTAGAGACATCAGCCATATCTCTTCCACCCATCAAGCCTTACGACCCTCTCAAACCTAAACTAGTAGGGTTTGATGACAAGAATTTTTGCTTATCATCACTCACTAAGGCATGATGTCGAGAGTTGTAAGGCTCTTTAAAAACATTCTCCTTCAACTTTGTGATTCGATGGTCTCTTCAAACAAGATGATCTGTTGGAGGAGGATTCCATTCTTTCTTCACCTATCACCACACAACCTTCTTTTCCTCCTCCAATATTTTTGAAATTAACATGGTGCATGTAGCCACTCAGTCACACCACATGAAAGAAAAAGGAAAGGAAAATACTGGTAACCCTTCTAGTTTTCTCCTTCACCTACCATTTCACCTACACCTCCCCCCAAGATAACCATCCTTGGGATGACACCCCTACTTCTTCTGGGGTTACCCATCACTCAATGATCAAACAACTTCACCAATCCCCATTGAATATGTCCTTATTCAACTTAATCTATACCTCTTGATTCTCATCATCAGGCCCTCATTGAGGTCCTACAATCCATCAAGGTACCACCCAATGACACTTCACCTATCACCACCCTCATTTCTCCTCATCAGATTACTTCCATCAATTTCTCCAAATCAAATATTTCCCCTTCACAACCTGATGATCCAGATCCCACTCTTTTCATCTCCACTTACATCAATGATATTCATGTTAAACACATCATGATTGATGGGGGTGCTAGCATCAACATCATCTCCTCTCATGCCTATGAAAAAATGGGCATACCCACTAATTTACATGTCTAGAAACCCCATTATGCTTTGATCTTTCAATGATGTCATGACCACTACCCTTGGCACCATTGTTCCTCCACATCTACATGTGGGTCCCCAAACCATTCCTAAACTCTTCTACATTCTCAAGGAGAGTTCCAATATAACATGTTGCTAGGTCATCCCTAGATTCACACCATGGCTTGTGTACCTTCCACCCTTCATCATTGCCTCAAATTTGAATATGAAGGGGAAACTTACACCATTCGGGTAGATCCCCCCCCTCAAAACCTATAATATGATTTACCATCCAAATGATGTCTTAATCCCAATTAAGGAAGCTACCACATCAACCACATCTACCACTTATCTTTACTTCACCTTCCTCATCTATCCCACCTACTAACACTCTATTCCACCTTCTACTGATGCCCCATCTTCTCAGGATTTAGATAGCTCATCAATACCACTACCCAAGTACCAACCACAAACCCCTTGGTAGGAATTTTTCAATGCCTTTCACTTGGAGAATACCACCTCCTTAGCATTGACACATTCCTTACTCCTCAAGAGTATGGAAAACTACACCAACACCCACGTTACAACCATCATATAGAGAGGTCATACCATATGGTCCTCCTCACCTTCACACCAACCTAACCTATGGGGGGCTCAACATGGCCTCTTATTCTATTGAACCTCCCTTCCAAACCAAACCTTTTTCATCCGATTTCCTACCTCACCAAACACAGCTTCACACTCACTTTTCTTCACCATTACACTTGAAAGGCTTTAGCTTTGGTCATTATGAACAAGGTCATCACACTATCATACCATGCACCACTAAGAAACACAAAATACCATCATGGTCTTGGATTTCCTTCTGCAGCCTCCTCCTAAGAAGGCTCACATCACCCTCATTGAAGATGAAAAACCTTCCCCACCTTCTTCACCTATCACACCACCTTCTCCCACCGAGTCTATGGATCCCAATCCATTCCACCTAACTTTTTTTTTTTGATGAACACCATCTCCTTGGGACCTCTGACCTATCAACGTGATGGTGAGGTTCCCTCTTCCCTTCCTCTTCTTTATCCTGACATGTTGGATGATGATACACCTTCTATAAATGTTGTTCAATGTCAGGATGATGATTCTATTATGACCTATTTAGGTGTGAGGATTCTTATATTCAAAGGTCATTACCCTCTACACATGTAAACCATGTTGAATGAATCTACCATAGAAATCAACATTCACACTCAGATGACCCCACAAATTCTAAAGATAGGCCAATCTTTAGACTCCATGAAAAGAATCTTTCACTTCTTTCCTTCACGATCATAACAAAAATTTTCTTGGTCCTATAATGATATGCCAGGTATTGACCCTAATATCATGCTTCACAATATCATAACTATCCCTAATGCCAAACCCGTGAAACAAAAGCTTGCGTAAAATGCATCCTCATTGCTCTTCTTGTGAAAGAAGAACTTCAACACCTTCTCTTTGTTTCCTTCATCCTACCTATTGACTATCCACAATGGATCTCTAACATTGTTCCTATCATGAAAGTGACTGGGGACTTCATATCTACACTAAATTTCATGACCTTAACCTTTCCTATCCTAAAGATGAATTTCCTCTACCAAGTATTGACCAATTAGTTGATCTTATAACCATGCCATGAGATGTTATCTCTTATGGATGGGTTTTCGGTTATAATCAGATATTAGTTGCTCTAAAAGATCAACACAAAACCACCTTCATAACCCCTTGGGGGACCTTCTACTATCACGTCATGCCCTTTGGCTTGAAAAATGTTGGTGCTACCTATCATGCATGCTATGACTTACATCTTCCATGACATCATGCATGAAATTTTGGAAGACTATGTTGATGACCTTCTTGGTAAGTCCAAGCATCATGCCAAACACCTAGTCATTCTTAAAATTATCTTTGACCACCTTATCCAATATTTTGTTCCTTCAACCAAAGAAGTGTGTTTTTACATTTCTCTCTGGGTAAGCTCCTTGGTTTCATCATCTCTTTATGGGGTATCAAAGTTGATCCCACTAAGATCAAGGAAATTATTGACATGCCTCCACCTACTAACCTTTGGTAAACTTCGTAGCTTGCAAGGAAAATTGTAATCCATCCGATGCTTCATCTCTCAACTTTCAGATCCATTGCCAACCATTTCATCACCTCCTTAAAAGGATGTTTCTTTCCATTGGAATGATGAGTGTCATAAATCCTTTGAACGTGTTGAAGAACTATCTTCTTCACCACCTAGTTCTCATTCCTCCTAAAGATGATCAACCTTTTTACCTTTACATTTCTACTACTGACCATTCCTTGGGTGCCATGCTTGCTCATCATGATGAGAAACATAGGAACAAGTGGTTTATTACATAATCCATACTCTTATAGACTACGAAACTAGATACACTCATGCTAAAATATTTTCTTAGCCCTAGTCTTCATGGCCACCAAACTTTTCCACTACCTTCTTAATCACAAAAATTTTTCATTACCAACACCAACCCTCTTCATTACATGTATGCAAAACTTACCAACATCAATGCACTGTGCATTGGCTCATGCTTCTTGCAGACCTGGAGTTGGAGTTCATTCATCAAAAATATGTAAAAGGAAAAACCATCATGGATCAACTTACAAATGCTCCTCTTCCTAGAATCAATCATCAAATTTTGATTTTCCCAATGAATCTATACCACCCTCTCCCTTGATGATATTATTTTATCAAATGACATTATTATTCTTTAATGGATCCAAATGTCACCACGGGGGAGGTGGCGGGGGTCATCCTCATTCCTCTTGATGGTGAGCCCATGCCACTCTCCTTTAAACTAGACTTCAACTACACCAATAACATAGTTGAGTATGAAGCACTTGTGTTAGGTCTTCAAACTACCATTTCCCTAGGTGTTAAATCCATTAACATCTTTGGTGACTCTCAACTGGTTGTGAACCAAATCAATGGTTTGTACTAGTGTTGTAATGATGAGATTAAAAGTATAGACATCATGTCCACCTACTTTTGACCACATTTGATCACTACCTCATTCAAGCCACTCTCGATCCACTAACAAATTTATAGATACCATGGCTTGTCTTACCTCTCAAATACTTACCTCACCTTCAGACTCAAAAATATTTGTCACAATACAATGATTGCAGTCACCTTATTATATTATTCATGGCGTTAATTTCATGGGTAACATCGATACTACCCACGCGACATTTGGTATAAGTAGTTCACTGACTACCTTTCCTTTCAATCCTTCCTCCAGATCTCACTCACAATGGATGAAGAGCCTTCCTAAAAATTGTCTCTCATTACATCATCATGGGGGTCTTCTCTACAAATGTGGCTTTGATAGTATCCTCTTACGGTGCCTCACCAGTTCTAAAAATCATACACCATCAAAGAGATTCATGATGGGATTTTTGGGGACATTTTAGTGGCCTCGTTGTCACAAAATGTATCCTTCAACTCGGATATTACTAGCCAAACTTAAAAACTACTGTTGTGACTATGTCAAATGTTGTGTGAAGTTTCAACAACATACTAACCTTTATCATACTCCTAGTCACACCTTACAAGTCACTAGATACTTTTGGCCCTTTTCTCAATGGGGTTTGGATCTCGTTGGAGATATTAACCCTCATTCCTCACAACATCATCGTTAGATCATCACAACGACTGAATATTACACTAAATGGGTGGAAGCCATCCCTCTCATTTCTACCAAAGCCAAAAAAATAACTAAATTTATCAACCACCATATCATTTTTCACTTTGGTGTTCCTCATTGCCTTATCATTGAAAATGGAAAACAATTCAAAAAAAAAAACCTTACGTAAATTGTGTGACAACTTTGGCATTCAACTCAGTTTC
Source organism: Taxus wallichiana var. yunnanensis (assembly GCA_018340775.1). Lineage (NCBI taxonomy): Eukaryota > Viridiplantae > Streptophyta > Pinopsida > Cupressales > Taxaceae > Taxus > Taxus wallichiana. The sequence goes on from CM031240.1 coordinate 758,484,234, forward strand.
TCTTCACCATATTACCCACAAGAAAATGGTCAAGTCAAATCTTCTAACAAAACCCTCAACAAAATTCTTATGAAAGTGGTTGATGACACTGGTAAGGATTGATGCAAAAACATCCCTTTCACCTTATGGGCTTATCATACCAGTATTCACACCTCTACCAATGCCACACCTTTCTCTCAAAGTCCAAATTCTATATCTTCATATATCACTTAAATATATTGTCTCTAATGATGAGTTTCATGAAGAAAGTTTGAAAAAACTTGAGCTACTATATGAACAACTGTCTAAATGCTCTAGACCATCTCCAAATCTACTAAAAGCACATTAAGCATGCCTATGAAAAACACGTTCAAGAGCAAACCTTTAATATCATTCATCTTGTCCTGAAGGAAAATCAACATGAAACCAAAATGGAGAAAAGTAAATGAGGCAAGTTTTCTCCTAATTAGCTTGGACCTTATATTGTTACCCATACCTATGGATCAATAAATTATCGTTTATCTTCTCTCGAGGGTAAACCTAAACCTGAGCCCCTTAATGCCTTGTATATTTGTTGAAAAACCAGAAATATTCTAAGTATTCGACATGTGAATATAGGGCGCTAGAAGCACGTGACGCTATAATAGTATTAAAGTGCCCCAACTCAGGACTTAGTTGTTTTGTGGATAAGGGCTATTTTTGGAGATAGCATGCAGAGCACACATAGAGATGAAGACTTGTGCTACACATTATGGTATTTTGGGAATAAGTGAAAGATAAGCACCATGCATAGTTTAAGATAATAATAGGATTTCTACTTGGAGTTAACTATAGGACATCTATTATTAGAACACTTGCATGTTGTGCATACTATTATAAAGGTGCATGGCTATTATCAACATGTGAACTATTTTTAGAAGTGCATAGGTGGTGAAGGGAAAGTCCCCACCCCTATAAATATGTATTGACTTGCGTAGTTTAGTGTGTGGTGAATTATTAGTAGAGTTGTGCTACTGGTTTTGACATGCACATGACTCATGGAGATACTTTATAGTGTATGAAGCTTATGTGTTTTACAATATTTATGAAATGGAGTATATTGGTTAGATAATGGTGTTAGACATGACTGAATCTAGTTCTTATATGGTTAATCTTATCATAGTTATTATTTAGTTCATTTACCATGATTGTCTCGTATCTAGATCTTGATTTTACACCGTGGAATGTGTATGTTTGCTTACGAATATGAACATGTTTAAACATCATCACACTAACATATTTTATAAGAAAATATAAAGAGGGACTTGGTACCTTTGTGTGCTTTGGGTGAGCACTCACTCAGGCTGAGTGATGTGCCAACACGCCTGGGTTATTCACAATAAATTCTAGGTTGCATCATGGGTACAATTGTCGGGACCTCTTTTTCATCTTTTTTTAGGATGTTTCGTGATGAAGATGTATCAATTGACCTTATCAAGTGTTAAGGAGTGGATAGTAGATCTAGAATAAGAATACACTTAGAGATTCAACACTGGATCTGATTTTGATGCACACACGTGGGTGGAGTAGAACTTGTATGACTATTTATATGATATTTTCTTTGTTATCTTTCTGATAGAGCTATACGAGTGGTTGGTTGCTTATGCATCTAAAAGGAATTGGAGGTTTCACACACTTTTCTAGATGTAGGAAGAATTTCAGGCCCTCTATGATGCTGATATGATTTGGACGTGTGTTGTAAACACTTAGTTTCATGGTGTTTTGAACAACTATATTTTTGAATACTCAATTTCCACTTATTATTGCCCAAAGATAGTTGAGTTCCAATTTTTATGTTATCCCAAGGGAACCTATCTGTAAGGCATTCCACTAGGCAATTAAGATCTTATTGGTAACCCTGAATTTGGAAGAGAAGCCGATGGCTAGCTAAATCCCACCATGCGCAAGGGTAGGGGCAGGTTTGGTGAAGGATGGTAGACCTAGTGGCAGAAAGGAAAAGAGAAGAAAGGTAGCTTAAGTATAATGAGGCATGTGAGAGGGAGTAAGGGAAGTAACGAAAAGATTGTAAAATAGATGGCGTTGAGGAGAGATATGGCTCATGAAGGATTTGGAACTCACGTAGAGGGCATGGAGCCGCAGTATCGGAACTCCCTCATTGGCCTCTTATGAGAGTGCGCCAATAGAGATGACATGGGTCATGGGCATGCATTTGAATCTACCTGGAAACCTAGCCCTTGCGCTTAGTTTTCCAGGTTGTTAGTATAGCCAGTAGTCAGTAAGATAGTTTGGGTAGTAGAATAATAGGAGTGAATCAAATAACAAGTAAGTCTATGGCTGGGTAGATGTCTTCCTTGTTATTTGGAGGTACCTTTTCAGGCATGTCGTCAACATAGAAATCAGGCATGTAAAATTTTGGACTCACTTCTTAGAGTATTACCACCTCGCAGACTGTAGGAGTTCAATTTAGTAACATTATTGGGACACATGGCAGTACATCCTCTAGTTCACTTCCAGCTACAGGTGGAGGATCACGGGGTGTAGGTGGCTATGGTTCTAGTGGATCTCATGGGTATGGAGGTAGAGGTAACATAAGGGATTCTGGATCACATGGACATGTTCCTCACCAACCCCAAAATATTTACATAGAGATGTCACTTCATCTTCTAGAGTATAGGGGAATAGAAGATGCTATTGAGCATGTGCACATGTGTGAGATACTATGGTGCACAAAAGGGATCATGGCTTCTGAGCACAAGGAAAGTTAGTTTGCAACTATGTTGTAGGGACACACACATAATTGGTACAGAATTTTGACCCTGATCAAACTTGCATAGATTATACAACATTACGGGATGTTTTCCTTAAGGAATTTTATATCCCTGAGTTCGAGAAGAAGAGTATAAGCGCACTCAAGGATATTAAGCAGGGCACTACTAAGAGTGTTTAGGAATATGATGCCCATTTCAAAACACTTTTGTCTAAACTTTCATATGATATCCATGCAAACCAACATGTACAAAGTGGTTTGTTGGAGGCTTGATCACACCTTTTAGGAGGGCATTGTCACATAAAACATACGGATCCATGTAAAGTGCTTGAAGCAGTGTTCCGCACTAAGGCAATGGGATGTATAGACACCGGAGTGATCTCATTCCTAAAATCTCATATTGTAGCTATGGAAAATTAGTTAGAGAAACTATCAACCAATTTAGCACACGAGACGCACTTTGGGATTTGGTGTACATGTTTGTGAAGTTGAGGGGCACACAAGGGATAGTTTTCCCCATAGGTCATTGCATTCATTATTGCTAGACTGTGAGATATCTCATTTAGACCATGATGTAAGTAGCTTCCCATTGTTACAATGTGAAATAAGGAAGAAAGTATCTTACTACTCTGATCCACGACTCAAAATACAGAGGATTGCAGGTTGATTGATCAGATCCATGATGTCATCGATATTGGTGTAAAATAGACAAGAGTATCGAATAACTCTAAAAGTAAGAGTGATTAGCATGATCATGATCACACTCAAGGGTGCTATGATCAGAATGAAGGGTGCTTTGAAGGAGGTTATGGTAGAGGTTGAGGATATCATGGTGGATTCAAGGGCCAAGGCCGTGGTGGTGGACAAGGTGAGTTTCCTCGTGGAACATGTTATATATGCGGATCTCTTGACCACTACAAACACGAATGCCCTCAGAATATTACTTGTTCTTTTTGTGGAAAGAATCATAACTATGAGGAGTTCCCAGGACTTATATGAGCATCTTAGCAAGCAACATAAACAAGAGAACAAGGGCACAGGATGGTTAGAATACAATGCACAATAGAAAATCAATGGATGCCAAAGTTGGCACTCAACCTAAGGTAGTACCAACCCAGAGAAACATCAAAACAGGCTTTCCAACCATTACTAAGGAGGATATTTTACATGCAAGATACCCAGATCCTACACATTAGAAGGAGGTTTATCAGGAGACCATGGAGGTGATCATAAACCTTCAAGGTGAAATACAGTGTTTAGAGGAACATTCACGGAAGTTGGAACAAAAGAAGGCAACAAAGACAAGACATTCGATGTTGATGATTTGAAAGAGGTATGCAAGATGTTATGCCAGAGAATATTATCCCATTACTAGGGAATTGGTTAAAGGGAAACACTTTGTGTGTAGGTATTAAGAATGGATGGTAGATCTTACATGTTAATCTCCCCCTCATAGCTTGGATTATGACAAGGAGATCACTCTGAATGTTATTGTGGATGGGTGGATTTTGAGCAATATATTGATTGATACATGCATAGAAGTTAATGTGCTTACTTTAGATGTATGGGTGCAAATGGGAAGACCTCTATTACAACCATCCTATAATGTATTTTTCATGGAAAATTGAACTAAGGACACTATATGCACCCAAAATTAAACATGCTACATTGCTAGAAAAATAATTACAAAAGGTGCCCAATGATGATTCACATCCTTTTAAAATATTTTTCGAGCTCCTAAACCCATCTATAGTGTATATTTGTAGCCTATACATCCTTAGATTTTCCATGCTTTTTCTAGCTTCCTGCTCCATTCTTTGCATGTTTTGGCCTTTGGTGCTAGGACTACTACCCTGCCTGGGTGGTGGTTTTGAAACCACCGCCTAGGCAGGGTGGAGGTCTTGAGTGATTTTTCTAGATTTCGTCATGCATGTTTTTAACATGTGACAATTCACTTAACTTCACTTTTAGGATGCGTTTGTGAACCAATTGGTCTGAAAATATTTTTGATTGATTGGTTCTCCTTCCCTCTTCCATTTTTTCATGTGCTTTAGTTATCTAGAATCGCCTCTTCTTACCTTGTGCATGAAGGCACATCCTGCACTCCAATTCTTATATATTCCATGCTTTATTCAAGAAAAAGGCCCGAGAGGTTTTGTGTATCTTGCATAGTATTGTTGCCACAATCCTGTTAGGAATTACTTAGAAAACTTGAATCTCTTGTGTTATATCTCTTCTACTTGAATTGTAAACAAACTACCTTCAAGATGCCATTTCTCAAACACCTTCTCCTACCACTACCTTTGCATTCCCAATTCCTTGGACTCATATGGATACACAGAGAAGGAAAGGATAAACTGAGGGGAAAAATTACTACACAGTTGGATTTACCTCTGTTCTGCGAATTCCAGGTTGGACTTGTTGTTTGATTTCCTTCATTCCTCCAATTTATCATTGTGATATCATATCAAATGGATTAGAAATCAATTTCCTTTCATTTGCAAGTAATTAGTTAATTTCCAAGAGGGTTTAAATCATTAATAGCAACTCCCAGTGATGGATCCTCTTCTTCCCATCCCTATGGATCTGAAGGAGAGAATATATGTAGGATGTTGTCTACATATCATAGATCATTTTGAAAATTTATTTTAAAAAGTTAGTTTAGTTTCAATACACTCAAAGACAGTGAATAACCACACTGGATTATCTTGTTTGTTTATTTTTAGTGTAGAAATATTTTAATTATTTAGAATAGAAGCATATTGTTGTTTGTGATTGTAATATTTCAATTTTGTGATTTGTTTAGATTAGTTTCCTTTCAGCAGTAGCATAGATTGTTAATTTCATTCAGTTTACATGGATACTTCAAAATAGATCAACACTTAGATCCAAGTTAGGAAAGAAAACCATAGGGAATTTACACTACCTGTTCATAGCCTCTAAATCTCCCTTTGCCAATTCAACTACTAGGATATCACACTACCAGATCTTAGTAAATGATCCTCCTATAGTTAGCTATATACGCATTCAAACATTGGCTACTCCGGCACGACCTCGAGGGGTTGAGTGCGGTTGAAGGTTGCATGTCAATTTTCATTTGTACAACCACTCCAATAGGAGTTTTAAAGGATACATCAATTACTATACAAGGGGCCAATTTAACTAGGGACTTTGAGGTTTTAGTGCTTGCGGAAGCGTAAAACTTCCCACTCTACTTGGTCACCCTTGGTGTTATGCAAATAATGCTAATCTATGGTTCAACAAGGGGTATATAAGTTTTGAGAATAAGAAAGAATGAGTTATTATCCCTTTGACATATTAGAAATATGCACCTTATATTGATCCTTTGAGTGAGTAAGACCTAAATAGAATTATGTGCACACCATTCGAGATTAATAAGTACTTGAGCCATATAAGGAAGAAATCCTCAAGTGGGAAGATGCACGAGTCTATTAGTGATACTACAAGTATTTCTTGAGATAATTGGGTGCATGTCACCTACGAAATGGTTGGGCATGAAGAAAGAAGTGTATCTGCATGAGGAGGTAGAACTTGCTGTATTAGGAGGATAGGTAACAAATATGTACCACTATAAATTAGAGAAGGAGACCCTGTGGGTATTCTTGCGCACTATGGAGGAATAATGCAAGGATCAAATAAATAGAAGAAATATGCTAGTGTATACCATACGCGGGAAAAAAACACATTGGTGGATGGTTCACAGGGTTAATCTCATATAATGGAATGAAGTGAGAATTTCTCTAACAACCCAATTTATCAAGAACAATGTACCTACTCAAATCTGCACATATCATGGTAATCATCATGTTCAATACCATGTTCGAAGTGTGAGAGACTCGGATAGAGGGCAAGAAGCTTTACCAACTTCACTATGGGTGTACAAACTTTATTTCACTTTGCGAAGTTGTGCACGTGTTTGAAACGTTTATGAGAAGTTGCACATGGAGACCTGGAAATTGGAAAGACTTGATTAGAGGAATGATCCAGACTTTTGACTACTTCTCCACTAGAACTCGGTGAAAGAGGCATTACGGGTTATAGAGCACTTGACTATGGGAGACAATGAAAAGTTTGAAGAACTCATTCAGGATTTATTTGGTGAGGCAGACCTAGGAGCACGTTTTGATAAAGTAGATGAGACCAATGTTGAACTACTTAAGTGTGCTTGTCTTGAAAAGGAGAAAGGAAAGATGATCTACATAGTGGATGATGAATAAGTAGAAAATTTGGACATTGATCATTTAGAAGGTATGCATGAGGTTTTAAACAATGTGGATAAGAAGGCACGTGCCTATCATGAACCTATGAAGACAAAGAAAGTGAACATTGGCACGAATGTTGAATCTAAAGAGGCCATTATTGGAGATTATTGGTCTAATTTTGAAGTGGCTAAGATCATTGAGTTACTACATGATTTCCAAGACTTATTTCCTAGGGGCTACCATGAGTTAAAATGATTACATGAATCTTTGGGTGAGATGAGGATTAAGCTAAAGGAAGGTGTGTACCTAGTTAGGAAGAGACCTTACAATATGAACCATAACGTGCACGTAAAAGTTAAAGAATAAATTGACAAGATGTTGACATCTGGCATCATTAAGCCCCTAGAAGAATTAGAGTGGGTTAGCCCCATGGTAATTAGTATAAATAAATATGGTCGGATTAGGATTTGTGTGGACTACATGGAGCTGAATTTTGCACGTGTGATTGATCATTTTCCTCCACCTTTCACCGAGGAAATATTAGAAGGCATTACAGGGCAAGAAATTTACTCTTTTATAGATGGATTCTCTGGGTATCATTAGGTTAAAATTGCTAAAGAAGATCAAGAGAAATAAACATTCACGACTGAATGGGGAAGCTTTGCATATACAGTGATGCCCTTTGGTCTAAATAACACACCTATTGTAATTTCACACATTGTGGTTCAAGCAATCCAATACTTTATTCACAAATTCTTACATGTTTACCTGGATGATTGGACGGTATATGGGATTTTCAAGGATCATTGTGATAACTTGTGCTTAATGTTTGAGAGGCACAGAAAGTTAAGCATCTATTTAAACATCAAGAAGTTTGTATTTTCTATACTCTTTGGTAATATGCTATGGCATATCATTTGTAAGGAGGGTTTGTTAGTAGATCCAACAAAGGTAGTCATCGTAGTCCTGAGAGGAGCCTACCAATCAGAGTGAGGTGTGTGGATTCTTAGGCCACATAGGGTATTACAGAAAATTTATCAAGGGATATGCTAAAATTGACGTGCCCTTGAATGAGTTACTAAAAAAAAAAGAGACATTCTATTGGGGATAACCACAACAAGGCACATTTGAAGCATTGAAAGAGAGGCTTACTATGGCACCTATTATGTGCTTTCCTCATGGAATGAACCTTTTCACGTACATGTGGATGCCTCTAGCATGGCCATTGGCATAGTGTTATCTTAACCTAGAGAAGGTATTATCGATCATCTTATTTATCATTCCAAGAATTTGACTTTACAATCATGGTAAAACTCGGTAAAAGTAATTCTAGCCCAGACCACTTATCAAGAATTTAATCAGGAGAGGAGGCACATACAATTGAAGATACAATTCTAGATGCACATTTGTACAAGTTAAACTACGTGCCTTCAAAATCGGAGGATATTGTTGTATTTTTATGCATAGGTATGGTGCCAAAAGAAATGAAATCCTTGGAAAAGAAACAACTTGCAATTCATGCCGCACTTTTCATGTTGATCAGTGGTGACTTATACAAACTAGGCCGAGATGAGGTATTGTGTCGGTGTGTACTAGAACATGAGTACACAAATATCATGGAAGACGCTCATGATGGTATTGTGGGTGGGCACTATGTAGGTGACGCCATTGCGTGTAAGATTCTACTCATTGTTTTATGGTGGGAGACCCTGTACAAGGATTGTAAAGATTATTGTAAGGCGTGTGATCACTATCAACACCTTGGAAAACTTAGGTAAAGAGATGAAATGCCTTTGAGGCCTATTACTAGTGCAGAACCATTTGAAAAATGGGCAATAGACTTTATGGGTCCTATTTCCCCAACTGCGCATAAAACTAGATTGTGTTACATCATCACTTATATAGATTATCTTAAAAGGTGGGCGAAGTAGCACCTACAAAGAACTATACAATGGCTACAATATCAAGGTTCTTATTGGAAAATATTTATTACTAGGTATGGATGTCCATTGAGTCCGAGTGATAGGGGAAAACACTTCTTGAATGAGACAATCAGGATATTATTGGATGAATTTATGGTCACGCGTGACAAGAATACACCTTATCACCCTCAAGCAAATGGGACTACTAAGGCCTTCTATTTGCATGTATACTTTGCTTAATGCTAAATCAAATGAAGCAAGAACTACCACCTAACATAGTTCTACAATTTAGCTAAAACAAAGCATAAACACCATCAAAATAGAGAACTAAGCAAGATCTAAACTAACATTATAACTTTGAAAATATGAGATCAAAACTATGCATGCTATTTTAACATCTCTACTCTCCTAGATTACCAAAAAGAATGAATGGACCTATTTAGCTCCAATGGAAATCAAAAATTGCTTTGCTTGATCCTTAACGAATGCAAGAATAGGAAGCTTTAGCTCTTAACAATGGTGACCTCTCAAGAAAACAAAAGGCAAGCTCTTAGTCTCTTTGTTATATGGTTTGCATTTTCTCTCTTAAGAAGTTTAGGTGTAGGTATAAAGGTAGGAGGAGGGCTCTTTATATATCCCAAAGGATAAAGGATTCAACACATTCTCATGAATGTGGGATAAAGGTAAAACATGATTAGGAATGGATAAGGTTGCTTTATTAAAGGTAACCTTACTTTAGAAGGGTTTAATTTATGCTTAGCAAATCATGGGAGTTGGGGGGTGCTTTAATTAATCAAATGTGATTAACTAATAGGTAGATGTGAGCTTATAGAAGCCAATTAGAGGAATATTAGTACGATTTAGGCTATTAGAAAGGGATTAAATCAATTAAATATTGATTTACTAGTTAAATGAAGGGGAAGACTAATTAATTAATAATAATTAATTAATCTAGATAGAAGAGGTGATTTATTAACGAAAGGTCGTTAATTAGGGTGTTAGTTGGATAGGCAACTTAATCAATTAGTGTATTGTAATTAATTAATGACAACAAGAGGGAATATGAGTGCTTTTGACGATATGTCGTTGATTTGCGAGAAAGGGGATAATTAGCACAATTTAAGTATTTAAATTGCTTGGGCATAATTATAGGTGTCTACATTTTCCCCTCTTTGGGGTGGTGTAAGTGATGCCACTTCAAAGATAGTAGACAGAAGAAAATTTTGAAGGGATAGAAGAAAAATTAGTAGGAGGGAGAGATGCCCCCTCGAGTGTTGATGGGGTGATGGAAGAAGTCAATCGACGATCGAAAAAGATGAGAGATAGGTAGAAGAATGGGGAAGAGGTAGGATGCCCCGATGAGAGGGAGAATTAGGGGTGAAAGGGAAGTGGTGTAGAAGAAATATGGATGAGGGGAGAGAAGAGCTTAGCCTCTAGCCGCTTATTTGTTTGGAACAAATTTGATGTCATCATATTGCCATAGGAACTACATCATCGGTCCTTATGAAAAATATAAGCATACGACAAAGGTAGAATGACATGAAAAGCCATACTACGAACAATTGTCCCTTGTTGAAAGTACTAACTCCACGCAACATACAATAATGCAATGTAATACGAGAAGGAAACAAGCTCATATAATAGGGAAAACAAGACATGGCGTAATGTGTTAATTCATTATGTTCTTTCTTATCCATTATCTCCATTATCCTGACCAAAGTCTTGTTTGTTGCCTCAGCTTGTCCATTACCCTGAGGGTAATATGGTGTGGACCATTTCAATTTGATTTGGAAACCATTGGTAAAGACCTTTTATAGTTTTTTTCTTAAATGACTTCCCATTATCTGTAACAATGGCTGTCGGAATACCATATCAACAAATAATGTGATTCATGATGAATTTAGAAATATGTACTCCTGTGACATAGGTTAAAGGGACGGCCTCCACCCATTTTGTAAAATATTTTATGGCTATGATGATATGTGTATGACCATCAGATGAGGTAGGAGTAAGTTTTCCTATTAAATCGAGTCCCCACTTGGAGAATGGCCGTGGGGTAGTGATTGGTTGCAATGGTTGCGACGGAGCATGGATGAAATTTCCATACTTTTGGTAAAGCACACATTTTCTAACATAATTACAACAATCAGTTTCCATGGTAGGTCAATAGTAACATACTCTCAACAGTTTCTTAGCCAAGACCATTTCGTTTGTATGTGCTCCACATACCCATTCATGCACTTCTTTGATTGCTCGGATTAACTCCATCACATCCGCACAACGTAATAGATTCCCATTGTAGCCACGACAATAAAGTGTACCTCTTAAAAGGGTGTAACGGGCTATCTCGATGAATCAGATCTACTTTTTAGAATGGGAGATATCGGGAGGGAATGTGTTGTCCTTAAGATAGGTGAAGATGGGTTCATACCATGGGAATGGGGACCAACAACCTCACAAGCCAGGCAAGATTCTGGCATGTCATACACGGGCTTGATTAGATTTTATACGAAGAATGGCATATCATTGTTCCCCTGGCGGAATACAAAGCATAGATTCCACCATTGCCATGGCATCTCGCCAATCTTTTCTGCACTCTTGGGATTTTTTCAAAGGTGATGCGCACAAAATACTCATTGAGAGTTTCCACTAACTTTTATAAGGTATGAGCTTGTCATCCTTAACTTTATACTCATCATTAACATGTTTGATGATTAGCTACGAATCACCTACGACCTTAACATGATGAACATTCCACTTGATGGCCAACTTCATCCCTGTAATAAGTGCTTCATATTCTGTAATGTTGTTTGTGCAAGTGAAGGCCAGGTGGAAAGCCTGTCGTATATGATCACCCGAACGAGTAATAAGGACCACTCCTACACCTGAACCATGAAACATAAAAGATCCATCAACATGTATCTACCATATGACAGATTCTTCAATGTAGAGCAAAGATGCATCTGGCATATCTAGACTCAAAGGTTCTATGCTTTGTAAAGGTGCTTCCGCTAGCTGGTCTATAAGTACTTGTCCTTTAACTAATTTTTTATGGACAAATTCTATATCAAACTCATTAAATAGAATGATCCAATTAGCTATTCTACCTGTAGAGCCGGTTTGGACAACAAATACTTGAGTTGGTCGACCTTGGATATGAACTTGGTCTTAGTATTTAACAGTAATGGAAAAGTTTCGAAAGGTAAAAACAATGGCCAAGCAAGCCTTTTCAATCTAAGGATAATTAAGTTCATAGGCGATGAGGGTGCGACTTAGATAGTACACTACTTTCTCTTTATGGCTAAGGTCATATTGGGTGAGCAACGCACCAATAGTGTATTACGTAGTGGAAATATAGAGAAAAAGTGGTTCTCCCAGAGTGGGAGGCATGAGGATAGGTGGATTAGCAAGGTACTATTTAAGAAAAGCAAAGGCTTGTTGTTGCTCGGGTCCCCAGATGAAAGTGACATCCTTCTTAAGAAAATGAGTGAATGAGTGACATTTATCTACAAGCTAGGAGATAAAGTGGCGAATGGCTTGAATTTTCCCTTAAGCAACGTAGTTGCTTGATATTCTCAGGTGGAGGCATTTTAGTGATGGTAGACACTTTCGCAGGGTCTACATCAATACCTCGTCTTGACACAATGAAGCCCAATAGTTTCCTGGATAGCACACCAAAGACACACTTCTTTGGATTCGGCCTAACTTTATATTCACGCAGGTGTTCAAAGATACGCCATAAAATGATAGGATGATCCTCTCTTGTTTTGGACTTTCCCAGGATGTCGTCTACGTAGTCTTCCATGATGTCATGAATCATATCATGAAAGATTGCTATCATGGCTAGCTGATAAGTTGCTCCTACATTCTTAAGGCCAAATGGCATCACCGATAGCGAAGGTGTCCCAAGGAGTTTTTAAAGTTGTTTTGTGTTGGTCCTCCTCGGTGATTTTAATTTGATTATAACTCGAAAAGCCATCCATGAGTGATAGTATTTCGTACCTTGCGGTTGAGTCAATAATCATGTCAATGTTGGGAAATGGAAAATCATCTTTAGGGCAAGCTTTATTGATGTCCCTAAAATGAGTGTAGATTCAAATACCAATAGGTTTCTTCTGGACAGGAACAATGTTTGATATCCATTCAGAATAATCAATTGGTCTAGAATCCTGCTTATGCAAGCAACCTTTCCAACTCTTCTTTAACCAACAAGGCTAATCTCAGTGCATCTTTTAGATCTTTTTTGATAGGCTTAGCATCTACATGTATAACCAGGTTATGCACGACCAAAGTTGGATCTAAGCCGGGAATGTCTTTGTAAGACCATGCGAACACATCAATAAACTCTCATAGTAGCATAGTGAATGTCTTTTGTTCTCTAGCCGAGAGTGATGCTCCCAATTTTACTATCATGGGATCTTCTTCGATACCAATATTGACATCAATGGTTTCTTCAACTAACAATTTTGATAAATCCTCCATACGCGTAGGATTGGGAGGTAGCTTGAGATATTCATCCAAGGATGTCTCTACGAGATTTTCATCCTTGGCATGGTCACTTTGTTTGTCCTTTAATTTTCTAATTTGTTTGTTAGACAAAGCCTCAAAGAGGTTTTCACCGTGTGACTTGGACTTTGATTTTTGTTGAGGATTTTCTTTAGAACTTTTCCCTCACTTTGCTTTAAATTTTGCTTGACCATGAAGTTCACCTCCTCGTTGAAGTAGGCGCAGTGTCTAAGTTGATAAAGAAACCTTTCTTGTGATATCCAATGGGGATTGTCGCCCTTATGCCCATGAACTCTGCAATAGCCTTGTTGTTCTCAAATAAATCTAGTGGCACATGACATTGTTGGTCCCATTCAACAAGGGAAGGGTAGACAAGGTCAAGGATTGGTTCTGTGGGGGTTAAGGTTAGGACAACGTTGTTCATGAAAATGTTCATGGAGGCCGATCCTCATATTGGCTACAATGGGAATCTGTATTGTTGTCTAGATAATCAAAACTATCCTCATGCTCAGAACAAGTCCCATCTTGATCATTGGGGTGCACTCTATAAGGAAGAATCCCAATGTCATATCTTTCTGTTTTGAAATGTGGAAGAGGGACTGGTTCTCTTTGTCCTTGTTCATTCCTCCCACATTCTAGGCCTTTGTATCCCATGGAGTACATCATTCTACTAGATTTTTCATATTCGGGGTTCGATAACAGGATGGATGAGTTTCCTTAGGGACCCAAGTAGTAGGCGGATCAAGAAATTTCTCCTCAGCTAACAAGCCCCCATGTAGGAATGACCCAATAGTGTGCTCCTCTCTAGGTATCCTGAAGCGGTAGTTGGGTCGACCTCTAGTCTTGGGTGACAAAGAGAGATATGACACCAAGAGCACTTGTTGTACATTATACTCCCCACAGCCATATTCCAGGATTTTCATCTCCCATGAATCAAATGGAGATGTTGAAGTAGACACCCCATGAGCGCAAGAACTAAGAGAATCTGAATCTACTCGGGATTCCATGGCCTCAAACTGAAGAGGGACAACTATATCTACAGAGGGACATGTGTATGTACCCTTTCGTGTAAAGCTATTAAGAGCTCTACAATGAGCAAAGGGCTCTGAATCTCCTGGTATTGTAACCGTATGTCCCTCATGCTTCAACTTGATGCATTGATGAAATGTTGATGGCACGGCCTGCATGGCATGAATCCATGGTCGGCCTAGAAGCATATTAAATGGAATTTCCAAGTCTAGGACGTGAAACTTTATCTGGTGATAAGTGGGGCCCACCTCTATGGGTAGTGTGATGGTGCATGCTTGACTCTCTTTCCGCATTGTCATATGCGGTGATAGTGATAATATGGGACTCAAGATCTTCCTCCGTATGTCCCAATTGTTTGACCAACTTAAGCATGCAGATGTTCAACCTAGAATCGTTATCCACAAGAACCCGTTTGATTTTCCCACGGGTTACAACTACCTCAATGTATAAGGGAAGATTATGTGTAGGATTCTCGGTAGGGACCTCCCTATGGTTGAAAGTGAGATGCTCACTTGGTGCAATGTTTGCCACCGCAGCTTGAAGGTGCACATGATTGAATTCTAAAGGCACTCCCGACCCTTGAAGAGTTTGATACAGAATGTCCTTATGCACATTGGATATCTTGAGAAGATCTAAGATCGAAATCTTAGCAGACGTCTTCTCAAGTTGTTCTAAAAGGTTATATTTACTGTTTGTAGGGTCAACAGAGAGGGTTCTAGAATCACGAGGTGGGCAAGCCTTGTTACTGCAGTGCAGTCCTTTCCCTTGATCCGGATGGTATTAACATGGTCAGCAAGGGAGCGAATACATCTGATAAGTGAATCGTAATGATTGTTATCTCTTTTGGTATACAAGTAATTCATGACTTTATAGGTTTGGGATGGCTCTCCCCGATCCGGCTTTGTCTTTTCTGACTTATCATGTTTGGGGAATGGTTCCTTATAAATCCCCATTTTCTCGTTACGTGTTTGCATTTTTCCGGGGTTATCCACCTCTATCTCCCCATTGTCAACAAGGTCCCGAATATAGTGGTGAAGCCTCGGACATTTGTCTGCTTTATGACCTTTAATGCGATGCATTTCACAATATTCATGCTCCTTATACCATGAAGGTTTCAGAGAATTGTCATCAAATGGTTGTGTTGTAGGATAAGTCATCATGTGGGCTACATCCAATTGTTTTAGTATGACTAACAACGGTTCATTGAGAGAGGTGAATGTTCTTCACTTTGGTGGTGGTTGAATTGGGCCCTTGGTCAGTTTAAAAGGTTGACCAGTTTGGACCATTTGAACACATTTGGAATCAGTGATTCCATCTCCCACCACGTTTTTGTTTTTGTTAAAGATCTTTGGATTTTCCACGGGTTTAACACTTTGGTTGTCTTTAGATTGGGTTTTGAGGGTGCCTTTGGCAATGAGAGCCTTTTCTATCTGAATACCTTTCTCTATAACCTCCTCAAAAGTACGAGACACAATGCATTTGGAGATGGAAGGCTATATCCAGGTTGAGATTGGGAATGGAAATACTGACCAAATGCTTTTCAGGGAAAGCACAAGGGAAGCGACTAGTTATCCCCCTCCACTATTGGAAAAAGCTAGTGAAGGTCTCATTTGGGTATTTCTTGGCTCCACACAAGTCTGCCATGGTGATGTCACTCTCTATGTTATTTGAGAAGTGATGCACGAATCTTTCTGCCAATTCTGGTCAGGTGAAAATTGATCCTCGTGGTAAGTGCGTAAACCATTCTAATGCTTGACCTCTAAGACTCTTGGGAAAAATTCTGATGAGGTAATTATCACTATAAGACACCTCTTAACATGCCATGTAGAAATCTTTAACATGATCCCTTGGGTCTCCCTTTCCTTTGTATTTTTTAAACTTTGGCATATCAAATTTCTTTGGAAAGGGTTGAAGGGTCATTTTCTTGTCAAAAGGATATGGGCATAATTCTTTGTATTGATATTTACCGATGCTCCTATATTTCTCTCTTGTAAGCTCACAAGCGTTGCTTTCATAGATTGCAATAACTATGTGAGCAATTTTTCTTTAGTGGGAGAAGCGGGGATCTGAATGCGATGATACCCTATGTCTTCTTCTCCTTGTTTTTCCCGATGGAGTTCGTTGATCTTAACCTTAGGCCTCAACTTTTGAATGTTCTTGTTTGCGTCTTTCTATACATGGGAAGCAAGCAAAGCTAGTTGCTGGCTTAGGTTACTGATTTTTGTTGGATTGTGGCTTGGTTTATAGCCTCTTATTCTAAAGGTTCCTCCTCTCCGTACTATGGAGGTTCTTCCCATGTCTCATGTTTTATCTTGTTTCTTCGTGGAACTTTGATGAGGGGTATTCTATTCCCTACCACTTTATCATTTTTTGTGTAAGAAGTGGAAGCATGCCCTCTTGTTAAAATATCTTCCATATTGATAAGGGGGCGTTCTTCCTCAGTAGTGTCATTTGTAGGTAATATTGGTTCATTCTCGATGGGCAATTTAGCCCCCAATTCCATGACCCGTGCCAACACTCTACCTTTGTTTCTAAGGAGAAACTCATCTAGTAGAGTGGGGTCAAAATCAAAGTCTGCATGTGGTGATTCTAATTCATTTCCACTATGATCGACCATCTCTTCGGTTTCCTTTTCTGCAGAAAACAAAGTGGTCCTAGGTCATGTCCAATGAAGGGGTTTGACCCTTGTCTATTAGAGGTTTCCCAAGCTTGTGCTTGTTGTTCCTCATATGTTTGTTTCTTTAACCCTAGACATGTTTTAGGAGCCATGTTTTTGTGATAGTTTCACTAGGGTAAGTTGTAAATGTGTGTAAAACTTAATGATCACCCCCAAGTGAAATGTAAGATGTACTTGTTAAGAGTATGAATAAGTCAACAATGTGAGAATACCAATGTGATAGAGTGATAAATCACCCATGATACAAGTGTTTGGTATTGAAACCTGCTTAAATGAAGTACCTCCTAGACTACGTTTCAAAAAGTAGTTTACATTGCAAGATGATCAACAAGATGTTTTCACTTATGCCAAGTTCAAGGAAATGAACAAAATGTAAGTAAATACAAGAAGTCAATGTGATCCCCAATCAAGATATATGATGAGCGAGCTCAAACTTGGTTAAGATCTATATCTCAAAAAGTGCCAATTACAATTCACGAATAACACAACAATATCACCAAGATATGTTAACTCACTTTGCATGAGAAAGTGAAGTATTGATATTGAGGTGTTATTGATATAACACGCACAAATGGTAATGCATAAGCACTCTTTGAAATCGAGGTAATAATAGAACCAAACTAAAAAGCTCAAAGTATAGCTAGGAATAATTAAAAATGTGTGCAACGTAATCGCATAATATAGGTATTTATTTCGAGTTTACAAAAAACAAGACGTAAATATCAAAATTTTAGTGATACGATACAAACAAGCTAACTCTTCTAAGGAAGTCTGCGGTGATGAACCACGCCTAACTACAATGATAACCTTGACATGGGTATCAAGATCACAATGGCTACCAATGACGTGAAAATTCCTCTGCACACTTTAGATGTTTAACTAACCCAGCCGCAAACATGGATGGGCGTAAACGAACATAAAAGTGAGAGAACAATCGATTGGTAACACAAAGGTAGTCACCCTTCTTTTGATCAACAAAGTGTCAAAAGAATGTGAAGGAAGTAAATAAAAAAAGAATGAAAATGTTGGCTTCACTTCGGCAGAGTTTCGCCTCACCCTAAGGCAAGTAAAAACTAGGTGAAAGTAACGCATCACACGTTTCTCAATGAAAATATGGTTCACAACTCAACACTATTTTAGAATGGTCAAAGTGGGCTCCTGGCCAAAGTATATCTTCGTAGGTGGTTCTCTTTTCCTAGGTGCTACAAAGATTATCCACGAGTAGGAAGATTTACCTAAAAGTCACAATGAATAGTTTGGGAGTATCTTGACTTTGCCCCCTTCAAGCACAAAGGGGCAATAAATGCATCCAAATGTGTACTTAAAAGGGTCGTGTAGGGACAACTTGTAACTCTTTCTCACAAAGGATTTACTAGTCGGATAGGTAGTGTGGAGTACTTCCCGTTTCATCCACAAGGTTCCCTCTTGTGTGGACTACTTTGGGGTTCCCGGAACCACCCCCATTGTTGTAGGTTAAGGCATTATGCCAAAGGGGTTATGTTCTAGTTGAGCGAGAGAAGGATGTACCCTTTTCCGAAACTCTGCAATACAATGTTTTGAATATGTTGTTATTTTTATCTTGTTTAATTAGGTTTGGTTTGCTTAAAGACCTTTTGAAACCTATATAAAAACTGTATTAGTAGTTTTTGATTTTGTTTTGATTCCTTCTTTCTTTGACAAGCGTTTTTAGGTCTTGCACTCAAGCGTTAATAGTTCTCCAAGAAAATCACATTATTTAAAAGAGGATTAAGAGTTAATTTTGATTCTCAAGATCATCCAAGGATGTAAGAGAAGAACATACACAACAAATAATCCAACTAAAAAGTAAAGAAAATATTTTCAATCAATGAACCATACAAAATTCTTGATAAATGTTAATTCCCTTAAACTAAAAGTGAAAGATGAAGTTTCCAATTTACCAAATGTTATAAAATGAAAAATAAAGTTGCTTTTTATTCTCAAGATCACCCTAAGGTGCAAGAGAAGAGCATACCCAAGCTTTATTCCAACTATATATAAATGGAAAACTTCAAATCAAAGGACCATTGAAAAATACTTTGTAAAAGGTTCATTCCCTTAAGCAAAATGAATAATCAAATTTCCAAGTTTAATCCCAATGTTAACAAGATAGAGATCAAAGTTGTTTTTGATTCTTAATATCACCAAAATGTGCAAGAGAAGAGCATACACACGCTTTGGTCTAAATCGAGTAAGCATAGAAATACAACATTCATCAAAACATTAGACATGTTAGAAAATGACCAGTTTTAAACTAACAGAGAAACCTATAATTTTTATAAGTATAAATCCCAAATTTATGTTTTCATTGCATAGTTAACTTCATTACCTTGCCAACATAAAAAAAATGGATTCAGATTCAAGTTCGGGAGCAAAAGCTATGGCCTTCGGAAAATGGGTTATGCATATGCTCTTATGCTCATGGGTATACACTTGACATGCACTCAAAAAATGTCAAAAAAATGTCCCTTAATCTGTAAAATGAGAAAAATTTTCTAACCAAGATTCAATTTTGACAACAACCCATCACATTAATATATGAATAGAAGACTCAACGCTATCAAACATTAATATACATGCTCAAGAATTTAAAATTTTTAAGAAATTAACAAAACTAGCATGTAGAATGATGAAAAAGTAAGCTCTAAAAATAAAAACATGATGAAATTTTGAAATTTTCTATCCAAGATTAAATTTTTACAGCAACCCACCACATTAATATGTAAATAGAAGACTCAGCACTATCAAACACTAACCTACATGCTCAAGAATTTAAAATTTTCAAGAAATTGACAAAATTAGCATGTAGAATGTTGAAAAAGTAAGCTCTAAAAATGAAAACATGGAGAAATCTTGAAATTTTCCCATCAATTCCAATTTTGACAGCACTTCACCTCCTCTATACCTACAAGGAAGACTCAAAACATGCAAACTCAACAAAACAAGTTAAGAAAAACAAGTTAGATCAACATGTGTAAAAGAGGGTTGGTAACCAAAAAAATGAAACTTAACTACAAAAACTTGAAATTAAGTGCAAAGGACAATGGAGTAAGTCCCATCGGGCATACCAAATGTGTGCATGTATATTTTTCTTAATGCTAAATCAAATGAATCAAGAACTACCACCTAAAATAGTTCTACAATTTAGCTAAAACAAAACATAAACACCATCAAGATAGAGAACTAAGCAAGATCTAAACTAACATTATAACTTTGAAAACATGAGATCAAAACTATGCATGTTATTTTAACATCTCTACTCTCCTAGATTACCAACAAGAATGAATGGACCTATTTAGCTCCAATGGCAATCAAAAATTGCTTTGTTTTATCCTTAAAGAATGCAAGAATAGGAAGCTTTAGCTCTTAACAATGGTGACCTCTCAAGAAAATAAAAGGCAAGCTCTTAGTCTCTTTGCTATATGCTTTGCATTTTCTCTCTTAAGAAGTTTAGGTGTAGGTATAAAGGTAGGAGGAGGGCTCTTTATATAGCCCAAAGGATAAAGGATTCAACACATTCTCATGAATGTGGGATAAAGGTAAAACATGATTAGGAATGGATAAGGTTGCTTTATTAAAGGTAACCTTACTTTAGAAGGGTTTAATTTATGCTTAGCAAGTCATGGGAGTTGGGGGTGCTTTAATTAATCAAATGTGATTAACTAATAGGTAGATGTGAGCTTATAGAAGCCAATTAGAGGAATATTAGTACGATTTAGGCTATTAGAAAGGGATTAAATCAATTAAATATTGATTTACTAGTTAAATGAAGGGGAAGACTAATTAATTAATAATAATTAATTAATCTAGATAGAAGAGGTGATTTATTAATGGAAGGTCGTTAATTAGGGTGTTAGTTGGATAGGCGACTTAATCAATTAGCGTATTGTAATTAATTAATGAAACAAGAGGGAATATGAGCACTTTTGACGATATGTCATTGATTTGCAAGAAAGGAGATAATCAGCGCAATTTAAGTATTTAAATTGCTTGGGCATAATTATAGGTGTCTACACCTTCAACAAGATATTGAGCTAGACCTTGACAAAAATTTGTGATGTTGGAAGGAAATATTAGGATGATAACGTTTCTATTGTCTTTGGGCCTATAGAAGAACCTACAAAAAGGTTGAATAAGGCCACACCCTTTCAATTGGTGTTTGACACAGAAGTAGTTCTTCCCATGGAATTCATGTTACCTTCTTCATGTATTGCATGTGCGGAGGTCTAGCTGAAGAGCAAGAATTGGAAGAAATAATTGAAAAGTTAATACAACTAGATGATAGGCACACCATAGCACATTGGATTCAGAAGTAGGAAAAGGCCAGAAAGAAGGCATGACATGAAAGACACATCAAGGACAAGAAGCTTGAGGTTGGGAAGATGGTACTTCTTTATGATTCAAATTTTATGTGCCACCCAGAAAGCTTAAGGTGCATTAGTTAGGACCGTATGTTATCACTCACATACTTGAATCAGTGCTTGCCAGTTAGAGGCACTTGATGGAACATGGTTACCCAATTACTTCAATAGGAGTAGGCTGAAGCCCTACTATAAATAATCCTTCTTGGTGTTTGTAATAAGGAAGTATTTGTATTTAGATTAGATTTCCTTTACTATATTTTATTTCAATGTATTTTCTTCTTCGTTGCTATGTTTTGTCAATTTAGTTCAGTGTTTTGTGTAATAAGCACGTTTTTTGCAGTTGATCACAATATAAAGTGTTTATATACACAAAGGACTACACATACCCTTAGTGTGGGGTGGATAAAGGAGGTATGGAAAAGAAATAAAATCATGGGTAACTACAAGAGGAACAAAAGGAGCAAGGTTTCAAAATTCATGAGAACTTCTAAAGAATTGCTAAAAAAATTAAGACCACACATAAGGCATTGGGCACTCAGTATAATTCAAGGGAGGTTACAACATTGGAGACTACGTATGTTGGGTCACATTGGATAAACTACTTTGGCTTAAGGAAGCATGGGTAGAGGATATTTGTGACAGATAAGTAGTGGCGCACTAAGAAATTATGACTGAGGCACAAAATTTTGAGGCGCGAGACATTGAAGCACGGGATAATGAGGCATGCAACATGCTCAAGAGAAATTAATGCCATGTACAATGGTAGGTGGAGAAATTAATGAAGGTAATTTTTAAAAATTGGTTTAAATTTGGCATTCTCAACATCATTTACTACTTTACGAACTTGGAAAAAATGTGAAGCATAAAGAAGAGTTGGAGACAAAGAGCATTCTACATTGAGTAAACTCATTACATTTTAAAGCACGGTGTTGAGTACCCAGGTATGAAAGCAGGATTTAAGGAGTGGTGTGTGTGCGTGACGGAAGGGTGACTAGGGTTTTCATTTCATAGCTATTTTTTTATGCATTTGCATAATCAAAAGGGGCGATGGCACCATGGAAAGCTCCAATAGTAGAGAAGGAGGTTGATGATCCAACAGAGGAGTGGTGGTGGAAATGATGAATCCAAAAGGATTCATTGAAGGGAGGTCGTGGACAAAAAAATATTACTCAGTGTAGGGTTGTAGAGATTAACCACCACACTGTAAAATTTATGAAGGACATCACAAAGTAGAAGTCTACAAAAAGACTAACCGGTGACTGGCGGATGACACTAGGGTTTTGGATGCCTTAGTGAAGAAACTGCTTGAGAGTGTGGGTGTAATGTAAATCCTATAGTTTCCCTACTTTGGAAAGCCTGAGAAATTGTACCAATGGCTAATGTCGCAGGTCCATGAAGATTATTTCTATTTCACGGGAAGGAGAATAAGGATAACTACTAAATTGATTGGAAAATTTATCGGGTTGCATGATGACACGGGTTTAGAAATTACTGGAGACTTAACATATGACAAGGGAATTGATGCCACAACAGCCCTATACAAGTATAAGAAGGGGGATGAGCTTTCAAGGTCACCAATATCCCATACATGGCCACCAGAGTAGCAAGCACAATTAGCAAGGAGTAAAATAGGGGCCACTGAGTGATGGAATGAGGTAAACATACGTTGGTTGCATATAATGCACAAAATGGCCAACAAAACATACTACAATATCATTGGTTACATTACAGAGAGCTTGGTGAATGAGGTGCATGACCAAGTAGAAAAAGGTGAGAAGATAACCTGGGGTACAATTTTTTTATTAATTGTGTTCAGTGAAGTTGGGGTACCAGATGGTCCTAGGGAAAATATATGGGAGTTTCCATTGGAGAACAAGTCCCCAGCCAAAAGATATGCCAAGTACATGTTACGTGGGTCTGTTTCCAACACATACAAAGAGCACTTGGAAAAGTGGTTCTAGAGATTACGCATGGCATTTGAGGGAGAATGGTGCATTCCACACGAGCTGCCAAAGGTTTTGGACAAAGAAGCTGAATTCATATTTTACCAACATTTTAGCTTGGGGCGCTTCCACATGAAGTTTGGGGAGAAGATCCCATGGTGTAAGTTTCCCTTTGCATTTACCGCAAGATATTTTAAGGAATCTGTAAATAGATTTCATGACGTGCATCATCTCTAGTTCGACACCAAAAAGTGGACATACAAATTCACATTCTATGCAAAACATATATATGGCCAGGTAAGGAGGCCTATGTAGAAACCATAGAGTTTGATAATGTTGACATCACATTACAGAGTTTGGATGTATGATAGATTGAGCCAGCTTGCATCTACATTTACCTAAGGCCAAGGTTCAAGGATAGAAAAGTGGTGAAGGGCACAAATATGGCTCTTCTAGGACCTCCTAAGAAGAAGAAAATAGTGGGGACTTCAAGGAATGTTGCATCTACACCCCTGCTCCAGAAAACCCAGTACATACAGGACTATAAAACATCTTAGGACTATAAAAACTTGAAGACAACACCGGACTTGTGAACACCAGAAGGATTCTAAGGAAGACGCGCGCTTCAGAGACACTGGTGCTGGAACTTTGTAGCTAGTAAGGAAATCACCGTGCGTGACTCCTGTAAAGGATGAAGAGGAGGAGAGGAGAAAACACAAGAAATATATTCCTATACAAGATAGTGAGGGGGAATCTCCATAGCCAAGCATGCAGGAAGTAGAGGAAACTCCAAGAATGAGTGGAGATAGAGCTGAGGCCACCCCCAGTGTGGAAATACAAGATGATGAAGATATGGGCAAGCACATAGTCTATGAGACTATAGACCCTAGTGTGAGTATTCACAAAGATATCTCTGAGTGAAGGAGAAAGTAGCACTGATGGGGATATAGAAGTCCTCATGTGCCCCACGTAGGAAGAAGGGAAAGATGAGGAGGAGGTCAACCAGGTGGTTGAATACATTGTCCCACAGGATGTAGGCATAACCGCATAGAAAGAAGAGGGCACACTAGCGCACGAGGATGTTGGAGAGCATGCAGGCACACATGAATAAGAAGTGGTAAGTACTCAAGACTTGGGTTATCTGAATGACCTTTCAAGAACTATTCAAACCTATTTCTAGAGTACACTACCGAACAAACAGTTATATGGTGGGATTGGATGGACCCTAAAATGGCCAATACATGCACTCACAAGCAGCTATCTTGGGGCATGCAAATTCACATGGATGAGCCTGATTTTGATGTCTACGAGGAGGCATGCACTTTAAAGAAGATGAGGAAGGCACCTCATACATGTCATATGAACATTAAGCCAACCCAATTTTTAGATGAGCAGGTAAGCAATGCTTTGATTAAGGTGTCCATAGAAGTAACATGCCAAAATATGGATAAGGTGGCAACAATCCAGGTGCTACTGGAGGATAAAAATGATAAGGGCACATAAATCAAGTGCCTTATTTAAGAGCATAACAATGCGATCATGAGAGGCCTAGAGTGTAAAGATAATGGTGGAGTAGATTACAGATGAGATTTTACTACAGAGGCCCGAGTTTTAAGAGAAGGTGCCTCAAGACTTCAAGTCTAAGTTACACTATCTACGCATAATAGTTCACCTACTTTGGATGAGGGACCAATGCACCTCCCCAAGAAAAAGGATGTAGGGGAAGAAGCAACAAGAGCAAGGGCCACTATTGATAGAAAAGTTTCAATATATGAGGTGTTTCTCCAAACATTGAAGGATGAGATGAAGAGAGCCGATCAAGCTCTTAATTTATGTGTGGTGCCAAACGCCATAATAAGGACCATAACTTTAGTAGAGGATAATGAATTTCTGAAGGAAATGAAGGATGAAACACTTGGGCACAGAGAGGTTGGCACTAGTAAAATAAAATTGTGAGGCCCTCGTAATAGCCTAGGATCCGCACAAGGAAAGGATTAACGAGATTGGAAAACTCATAGTGTAGAAGATGGACCTTATGGAGGGAATGTTGTCAGGTATGGCCAATGTTATCTAGGTACTACAGAATGAGAAAGAAAATATCACTTAGGATGAATTGGATGACATAGCCACTGATATTCCAAAGAAAACAAGGAACGCACTGAGTGACTAATAGACCTTGGAGGCTAAGCTAAAAAATGAATATCTAGAATTAATCCTTCTAGTTGAAGAAGAGGGTGCTGTATAATAAATTTCATTCTTTTGTACAAAGTTTGGTTCATTATTTTCATTCTTTCATTACCTAATATTTATTATTGAAGACATATGAAGGAATTCACATCACCGGGATGACAATGTACTCTAGTGTGGGGTAATGTTGAACAACCATAAATATTCTAAGTATTGGGCACATGAATATAGGGCACTGGAAGCATGTGATGCTATAATAGTATTAAAGCACCCAACTTAGGACTTAGTTGTTTTGTGGATAAGGGCTATTTTTGGAGATAGTGTGTGGAACACACATAGAGATGAAGACTTGTGCTACATGTTATGGTATTTTAGGAACAAGCGGCAGATAAGCTTCATGCATAGTTTAAGCTAATAATAGGAGTTCTACTTGGAGTTAACTATAGGACATCTATTGTTAGAACACTTGCATGTTGTGCATACTATTGTAAAGGCACATGGTTATTATCAACATGCGACCTACTTTTAGAAGTCCATAAATCATGAAGGGCAAGTCCACACCCCTATAAATATGTATTGACTTGTGTAGTTTAGTGTGTGGTGAATTATTGTAGAGTTGTGCTGTTGGTTTTGACGTGCACATGACTCATGGAGATAATTTACAGGTTTATGAAGATTTTGTGTTCTCAAAATATTTATGAAATGGAGTATATTGTTTGGATAATGGTGTTAGACATGACTGAATCTAGTTCTTATATGGTTAATCTTATCATAGTTATTATTTATTTCATTTATCATGATTCTCTAAGATCTAGATCTGGATTTTGCACTGTGGAATGTTTATGTCTACTTATGAATCTGAACATGTTTAAACATCATCACACTAACATCTTGTACAAGTAACTCTAAAGAGGGACCTAGTACCTTTGCGTTCTTTGGGTGAGCACTTAGCTCAGGCTGAGTGATGTGTCACGCACTGGGTTATTCATAGTAAATTCTAGGCTGCATTGACCATTCTATTGTTGAATAAAGTGCTACATCACTTTGTGTCTCTTCTACGCTCATCCCTTGAGAAAACATCTCCTTCCACCTACCTCTTTTTAAGGACCAATGACTAAAACATAATTGTGTGATTATTTATCACCATTCAGACTTGTCTTGAATATGAGTATCATGGCTCTACTCATGGCATAATTCTCATGGATACTTTTTGTCCTTTTCAGGATGGAATCCCATGGTTGTTTGTCACTTGAAACCCCTCTTTCATAGCTAACCTTTATTGTGCTATGGTTTTTACTTCATAAAAGAATCATATACTCCTTCATAGTCTTGTCCACGACTAAGAGTCCAAAACAATGCCAAAACTTTGGGATGATAAAAATTCTACTCCTTGAGTCAACTTTCTTGCAAACAAATGATTCCCTCAAATGAATGTCATTATCTCTATTTCTGTTATAAGTAGACTACTCCCTCAAAGGACAACTATAAAAATCTAGCCACATGTTGTACTTAGTCTATCCAAACAAAGAAGACTAATTTGTATATGTCAAAAAAAATTATCTTGGAGCTTCCCACATTGATAAAATTCATGAAGACCTCAAGGAGACATTAATTTTCATCCTAATAAATATTTCCCACATCGATCAGTCTATATAATTCAAAAAGAAAAAATGCAAAAGAAAAATTCAAGAAAAACACAAAAAAATTGTCACGGACTTGCCTATTCTGGTTTTGGGTATCTTGTAAAGGGGCATGTCATCCCACAACAAGGTTATGCTAGATAAACCACTCCACCCTACCCTATTTTATTTTCTCCCTATCTACTTAAGGGACATGGCACACATGTGACACTTTCTGATAATTTAACTTCTTTCAATCATAGACCTATCAATCATGTAATGTATCTAGGGGCTTATATTCATAATCCTATTTGTATGGCCCTTATGGTCCTTACCAACTATGGAGCATTCGCTTATTTTTGGTTCACCTTTTCCTACTTATTGCTTCTTCAACATGACACAACCATCGAAATTAAATATCTTGGTATGATTCTTGTTTCACCTGTACTCCTACTAATCATCATTTCCAAAACATCATACATACTTAACAAAAACCAAAATAAAACCATACCTATACCAATCACATAATTTAACCAGTTACCCTTTTCTATTTTTTAGCTCAAGATTCAACCTTGCCTATTCTTCTACATTGTCTTACCAAGACCATTTTCCTTACTCAATCTACCTATAAAAATCTTCTATCTTGTCTTACCAACACCCTTTTCCTTACCCAACCTACCTATACAAAATCTTATTCTTCCCTATCCTATGGGAGAACTACATTGGCTTGAGGCCCCTTTTACAAGGGCTATGTAGGTAGCACTTTGAAGACATGGGGTCTTCAAAGGTTAGCTCGACCACCATTTTCCTACCATATTTTACCGTCATGCCGATATTTTACCCTACTACTTAATCTTTCTCATGTTTCCATAATGTCAATAAGTTGGTAAATAACCAAACATACCATACATCATAACCATGCATATACATCTAGTTTCCATAATATCAATAACTTGGAAATTAAACCAAACCATGCCTATACATCTAGTTTCCATAACATCAATAACTTGGAAATTAAACCAAACCATGCCTATACATCTAGTTTCCATAATATCAATAACTTAGAAATTAAACCAAACCATTCCTATACATTTAGATTCTATAACATCAATAACTTGTAAGTTAAACCAAACCATGCCTTTAGATATATTTTCCATAACATCAATAACTTGGAAATTAAACCAAACCAAGCCTATAGATATAGTTTTCATAACATAAATAGCTTGTAAATTAAACCAAACCACGCCTATACATCTAGTTTCCATAACATCAATAACTTGGAAATTAAACCAAACCATGCCTTAGCATCTAGTTTCCATAACATCAATGACTTGGAAATTAAAGCACACCATGCCTATACATCTAGTTTCCATAACATCAATAACTTGGAAATTAAACCAAACCATGCCTACACATCTAAGTTTCCATAATATCAATACATTGGAAATTAAAACAAACCATAACATCAACCATACCTACAACTAGTTTCCATAATAACCATATAATGAAAATACACAATAGATATAAATGTTATCATCTATATACTTGAAATATTGTATGTCAATACACTATATATACATATATCGATAAGTCTCTCCAAAAATCTCATGTACATCTCTCATCTTCGACACGTAGGTCGGTATATATAACTCAAAAGTAAACAATAAACAACAATCTCCCTAATCTCCTCATCCCCTGGGAGGGCCCGGTGCCTCTGCAACTCTGCCCTATCCCCTCACCCACCTCTATCTTCATGAACTAGTCACCTCCTACCGGCCCTACCCATAAGACTAGTGTCTCCCTAAACTACTAATACTATGGGTCCATGAGTGGACATCTCACCGGCTTCTGTTGAGCCCTATAATTAGCATAGCTGAAAAAAGGATACCACTCTCTCGTAATCGATACTCATAATATCTCGGCCTCCACAATAACCTCTATATCACCATCAATATCACATGTGGTGGTGCCATTGTTATCCTCTCTGTCCCTGAGGTTGTGGACCCTGTGCATGTGGTAGTGGTTCATGTACATGTACCTATGGTAATGGACCTTTCCCATGTATATGCATCCCATCATGTGCCCTTAGAGGTGAAGGAGGCATAGCCACGTGTCCTCCATCCCCGATTTGTACTGTGCTATTGTCATTATGTTAGTTGTGAGGCCACTTACATCAGTAAAGTAGTAACCTAGGCCTAAAGTTCCGCAACATGTCCCCCGTGTCTCCGGTTTGTGTGCTTGCTTCCACTAATTGTGCATGTAGTGTGACCACTTATTCCTATAGTGTAGTGACATGGGCCTGTAAATTTGTCACCTACCTCTGTAACATATCCCTCTCACTAATGACTATGGCTAAATCGGCCACTCCTAGCTTGGCTTGTATTGCTTTTACATGTGCTACCCACCACTAAATATACCTAGTTATACACCCAAAATCATCTATAGAGTCATTGACTACCTAATCCTCCACTCCTTCCGGAGGTTTTGGTTATGGCGAGAGGTAATGGCATCTCCACATCCTCTCGAGAATATTATGGGAATGGTGCAAGCACACCCTATTAGAGGGCAAATTATTGTTTGACCTAATCTACAGTATATACACTCATGCTCCCCACTTGGCACCCTTGAATCCATCTCACCAGATGTAAACCCTCTAACTCCTCCTTCATGCTCATAAACTCTAGATACGTAAGGTAGGGCCTCCAAAGAATCTCGGCCAGTGATAAACTAGCTAGTACCCTCTGATAATATGTTATATCTCAAGTCATACCATCAACTCTCGCTTGCTCTCCAATCCACATCCACCATATATATCCTACCCTATATACACCCACCTCCAACCCCTATCATGGTAATCTAAGTAGATGTAGGCACACAATGTTCTTATATGCCAAAGAGTGTAGAAATTAGGTACAACACATACCGTATCTTTATATCCTCATGTAGGCCCATAGCTCCTGTATAATCGAACCAAGTATGTTGGTGCCCATGTAAAAAAATGTGGTCAAACACCATATCCTCTAATAATCCTATGGAAATCTCCCACCCTCTAAGTCTAGGAGGGAAAAGAAACCGACTCCAACCATCATCAACATTGCTAGTTGGGTCTCTTGAGGGTACACCACATACATCTCCCCTCATGAATCGACATCGGCACTATGATACGAAAACTCTATCATAGCTGGACCAAACACCATAGCCATGTGATCAAATGAATCAAGATGAAAATTGATACAAGGGCTCCCCAACATTTGGCAACCGCAAAATCCTATACATGTCCTCTAGTGTGACGGTCATCTCTCCCGTCGGTAGATGAAAGTGGTATTGGTATCCAGATCCCATCTATCGATGAGGGCTACCATCATGTTGTGGTCTTTAGAAATCTACCTATACCTCCTAACAGAACCTAGCCCCAATGCCCACATATGATCCCACTCCTTCTCTAGAATGGTGGGCCTCATCTATACTAATAAGGGAAGAATCCAATTCCTCATCGTCATGTGATGTCTCGCCTACATCACCAACATTCACACAAGTTAATCATTTCCCTTTCAAATTTCCTATTTAACACTCAACTTCGCCTATTTCCTACCTTTCCTTACCTAGACCATCCACCTTTACTTAAATCACATTCTATTTCAACTATTTATCTTGTCCTTCCTCATCCCTCCCGAACTCATCCTACTGCATCATCATTTACCTACAACCTATGTTCCACTTTCTTTTGGACACATTCCCATGCCTACACCTACCTTAGACCTACCTTGGACACCCCATCTTGCTTAAACATACATTCCCCATCCCAAACCACCATTTTTCTAAAATTTAACCATTTCCTACCTAACCAAAGATTGGTCACCCTACCGATGTCGGTCCCCATTACCCATCGTCGCCGGTTCATCCATCGATGTCGGTCGATAGCCCAATTGCATCGAGTTACTAGTTTGGCCCCAAACCCAAACCCCCACGTCCCCCTAATGCAAAAAATTCACAAAATTACCTATTTTACCCACCCAAATCCCTTTAAACTTACCCTATATTCATTTTCACCCCTAATTAAACTAATTCCACCCTCCCACAACCCAATTTCACCCCCATTTTCATCAAATTTCACGCAATTTTTTTATTTTCCTACCCTATTCTTCACAAAACCAACAAATCAAGTTTGAATCCTACCTCTACTCGGTGCCTCCATGTTGGGACCTCTGGAGCCTACACTGGAGCACCCCTTTAGCCTTCTCCAACCTCTCGTCATGTTAACTAACTCTCCAAACTCTCAACCAATCACACTCACTCACCGAAGTGCCAGGCCCCCAAACTCACTCCTTTGATTACTAATCTCTAGTCAAATTGGACTACTAGACCTCTCTGTCATTTTTCTCACACAAATACTCTCAAATAATCATTTTCAACCTCAGCAATTGCATAAATGACTCACTTTTGGGTGGATTTTCCATTTTAAGACTCCGTTTTGGCAATTGACATCGATCTAGTCGTGTCCTAGGTGACCGGCATCGACACTCACACTGGTATCAATTCTCCCTAAATGGGCATCATTCACCCTATCAATAACCCAACCAGCCTCATTTTGACCTAATTTTTGTTGTAGGGTCCCCTTTTCTTTTGCCACAACCCTAAAATATCCCTACAGACTCACTTAATAGCCTCACCACCTCACCAACTCCCTAAGGATACTTAGGGGCATGTTTACCTCAACTGTGTACCCTCACCGAACCGACCCCACCTATTTTATAATCCAAATCACTTACTCGTTATACCATGTGATAATGATACTTATGTTATTTTACCTACCGACCTTGCCTTTCCTTATTTCGCGATGTTTATCTTAACCAGACCAAACCTTTTGGTGTTTTGGAGCACACATATACACATTCTTGCACCTTGACCCATTGTGTTTCCAGGAGCACTTCCTATACCTTGGATACCTAGACCACATCACCCTTGTTTGGATACATTATAAACCTTTGACAATGTAGAGTTTGTGTGCTCTTTAACCTAATACCTTGTATTCTGAGCGTGTGCGTGTGTTTTCTTGCCTCCACCTTATCACACCTATTACCTAAACCTACACCTACACCTTACCCCATTTTTCATCACCTGTCACCTTATCAAACCTATCACCAATTCAACCTTCCACTTAATCAGTTCTCAATTTGAGGGGGATCACCTCCACGCTTACTTGGGCAACCTATATCTTTTTTTGCATCATTGTCACTTACTAACACAAGCTACATGACAAAAAGAGGGAAATTTAGACACCCAAAATTGGGTCGCAACCCTTTAATATCCTTTCAATTAACACACCCCCTTACCATGACCCCTTCCACACATTATTATTATTAATCTAATTATTAATATTAGGTTAATTACCACCTCACCCCTCCACCTCACCTTGGACCCATTTCGGGGCATTTAACTAACTGAGACTAGGTCATCACTCCTAGCATTGATTCATCACTTCACTTAACTAACTAAGACTCTTTAAAAACCTAATACTTATTATTAACCACTTCTTCCATCAATTCCCTACATGTTTAAATGTGAACCAAGACTCCTAGCCCACAAT
This sequence comes from Taxus wallichiana var. yunnanensis, assembly GCA_018340775.1. Taxonomy (NCBI): domain Eukaryota; kingdom Viridiplantae; phylum Streptophyta; class Pinopsida; order Cupressales; family Taxaceae; genus Taxus; species Taxus wallichiana. The sequence goes on from CM031240.1 coordinate 758,517,055, forward strand.
CAAATCTTGACCCATGCCAAAAGGGAAGAAACAAGCTATTTTAAGAAAATTAGACTATTTCTCCCTAACCGATATTGGTTATTCCTTGGTCAACCATCAAGGAACCACAATCGGTTCCTTTAAATAAGTATTTCCAACTCTTTCCCCTAGGTTTTCTCTTTGGTTGGATTTTGGATTTTATTCACATTCTTGCATTTGATTGAGCATCCGACGATCAAACATAACACCAGAGCATCTAAGTTCTTCACCAACAACCAACCTCTTGCTCCATAGCCTCAGATTATTTATAGGAAAGCACTAAGGCTTCCTTAATAGAACACTGGATCTAGACCCATTTCTCCTATGAACGCCCACCAACCACCACATCTACCAATCTCTAGGTCTTCGATAAGTATCTTAACCAGGTTGTTAGTTCTTAACTTTGGTTTTAGATCTCTTATTGTCTTTTGTTTTACTTGCTTCTTTCTCACCCAAATACCATATGTCACCCATCTACCCAATACCCTAAACCTCTCCGTGTTTCCAATAACCTCTCTCACCCTTATGGGTCTTCATGCAAATCCTAACACCCAGCCTAAGCCTTTCAACACTGTGTAATAACAGAGAGATCAAATCAACTTCTTTTCATGTTTGGCACATAATTTCCCCTACCATGATTGGTTAACCAACTGATACCATCTAAAACCAATGACCAACATTGGCTCCCCAACTAACATCGATCTCTATGTTTGGCATTCTCCCTCAGACCAATGAGCTAATTTACCTACCCAAAACCTCTCAAAACTTCCCACAACCTCACCCAGACCTCCATAACACCCTCAGTTATGCCTACATATCTAACAACCCACCACCTACTTTCAATTTAATATTTTATTCACTATTTAGATTAGATTTAATTTACTTGTGTTTGTGTGAGATACCTAAATTATACAACTACAATAGGAATATCTATTCCATATTCTTACCAGCATTTAATTTATTTTAAATGTGGATTGAAAACCTTATAGGAAGTACCCCACTTCCTGGATCTAGCCCCGTTAGCAAATCCACCAACTGATTCTTTTAATTATATCTTGTGGTATTGTGTTCTTTTTCAGGTAGTCCTTCCCAGAAAAAAATGAGTGCTCTCGATTGACTTGGTCTTAAATGGTGCACAACCTCTTCACAACCTCTAGGTATTCCTCACATACCCAACCTTCTACCTTAAACATTTTTCTTATACATACTCTTATTATTGGTGAAACATTATGCTAACTATTCTCAATAAAAAAATTCAAACTTCTTCCAAGACTCATATGTAATTCAATTTCTTTTATTGTAGTCTCACTTTCTTTCATCTCATATGTTACCAATGTTCATTATATCAAAAACCTTAAAAATAACACTAAAAAATTAAATAAATGTTAGAGGTACAAACATTTTTTTACTTTAATAAAAGAGGAATCTAATTTCAAATGTTTAAGATGAAATTAGGGCAGCCCATTTTTCTAGTATTTCCCAAAAATAGAGATACCAAACCATTGTTTGGGCTTCCAACTACTAAAAATAATCTCAAAAAAATTCGAAAGATTAAAATCTAATCTATTAATGATATAAAAATAAAATCAAGAATGCAGACTCTTTATTATATGATGTTACAGAAACAAAAATTCTATTAAGTTTTTTATGAAAAAGATCTTATATTACATTAAATAAAACATGATACAAGATTTTTCCAACAAAAAGATGGGCGCGCTATGAGAGCACACCCAAAACCATGAGAAAATTAACACACTAAGCCATGCATAGGAAAACATCAAAGCATTACACCATAAAAAATAAATAGAGACGAGACTAAGCAGTGGTAGCAAATATGATAGTGGAGGGGGATCATGATCATTTAGCCAACTAGAGCCCAAAAGATCCTTTCCAGAGTTCAGCAATTCCCATCCCAAGTTCAAAGGGCCTTCTTCTTCTTGCTCAATGATAACTCGAGTGGGATAAATGACCATAACCAATCGGGAAACTTGTTAGATGGGAGCAGAGGTAGAGGTGGAAAGATCCACTCATCCTACGTACTTGGCTCGGGATGCAACAGTGAGCCCCAACTGAGTTGGTGAGCTAGTGGGGAGAGCTCCACCCCTGGTGGTGAGCTAGAGAGTTGCTCAAGTGATTTACTACTCGATACTAGTGAGAATGGATGAAAGAGAACCGCTATGAGTGACTTTGATGACCTCCATAGGGATGGCTACCATGAGGTAGAGAACAACAAGAATGAGAAGGTGGCTCCTGAGCCACATTGCATGGGGCATCACCCCAATGCCACAAAAGATTTTACGAATGCTCCACCTCTATAACCACTTTATAATGCTAGAATTAAATCAATAGCAGCACATTAGAGATAACCATCGATTTATTATAAATGGAAAAATGATGATCAACCTCAGTATTAGAAAACAAAAATCATTCTTTCCATAACCAAAATAGAATGTCCCCTTTAAAGGAAACTCTAAATCTAGGTGAACATATGAGGAAATCTAGGTCTATCTCCTAAAATAATATGGTGCCAAGTGAAACACTCTAGCTTGAAAGGGAGAAAGAATGAATGAATCTAATTCTAGGCCTATTGGGCTTTGGGACAAAACCAAAAAAAATGTGGAAGAGTTTCTAGATGTCCACAAAAGGGGAATTCAGGATTTTGGACACCAATTTGAACCAGCCAAGCGCCATAGGAATGCCTTGATGTAAGATACACCACAAAAAGTGCTCGGTCTTAGGCTCTACATAGGCTTAATAGACTATGTCGAACCTCCTTCTCCAACAGGAAGGAGAAGAATGAAGCCCCCACCTAGAATTGAGTTTTTCAACCATGGGAAAATGTGGTGAGAGCCAATAGTAGCCCTTACTCACCGCATCATTCGAAAGGGTGTGCCCACATATCACTTCCATTCAGTCCACCATGAAGGGTATGGAAGAAAAAAGAGCTTATGCAGCATAGAATTGGGGATTGCCCTAATCATTTCATCTATATTGGCACAATATATGGTTGTGAGTTGGTATTTAGCTTACAACTCATACCAAGAGTACCAAGAGTGATAACGCCTACAAAAGAGATCCTGAATATAATGAATTCCATGCTTGAAGAGCTTCAGAACCAGAATTTTGGGGACTTCTACAAGACACCGATCTTGGACTTGAATGATAGATGACCACCACAAGGATTTCTGGTTGAAGGAAAGGCCATTGTGAAATCCATTTCCTTTCCATTGGAGCCATAGTTTGATACGTTCCCATGCTTTCTAAATACTTTTAAGCACAAAGGTGCCAACAAATTTAATAGGCACAGGAGCAATGAGAAGATTAACAAACCCTAGGCCTTTCCAGGTGGGACAACCATAAGGGGATCCCTCAACAATACCATGTCGCAACAACACTTTCCAAGCTTCTTGACCTTTGATACAATGTATAATCCATTTCACACAAAGTTCCTATCCTTTCTGGAGGATGTCTATGAGAACCATCCCTATAGATTCATGGAGAAGGCAGAAAGTTTCCCAAGCAACTCATTAAAACCCTTTTCTAGAAAAATCGTTGGTCTATAAAAAGTATTTGAGAATCATTTCCAATTTCTGCATGAAGGTTTTGGATGGAACCCAACAAGATGAATAATACACATGCATGGCTTTGAGGATTTTATAACACACTTTGAATTTTCCTACTAATGAGATAGGTTTGTAATCCAATATATTTCTTGGCAACCCGTTAAATCGCATCTTGCTAAAGCTATACAGAAAATCCTATAATAAAAGTGAACCCTAAGAAATTTAAACATCTCATCATGGCTAAGAAGTTTTCAGTCAAAAGAGGCCAATTAAGGAGGTGCAAGGAGGAAGGATTTCTTGTAGCACTACGTTTTCCACCATGGAATGGAAGAACCGAAAGCTAAATAGAAGATATCGAAACAATTCATGGCATTACGGATGTTGCTTTCCTCCTTGATGAGGATGAGAAAGGAGTCATCTACAAAGTGACCATTAATAAATTGTGATCTTTCTATGAGGGCAAACGAAATCCCCTAACAAGCCCTTGAGATTTGACTAGGGCTAGGAGATAGCTAAAACATTCCACCGCGAGAACATAAAGTGTGGGAGCTAGCGGAAAACCTTGGAGGATATAATGAAAATGGTTGAAAGGCTTAGAATTATGGCCATTAATGGTGATTTGGGTAGAGGCATTAGTGAACAACATGTAGATTGAATTAATAAAATTAGGGAAAAATCCCAAGGCCTGCAACATGGAAAGAATAAACGACCATTCAATCTGTCATAAGCTTTTTTGAAATCAATTTTAATGAACATGGCCGATTGGTTAGATTTGTGAGCCCATTCCATGCCTTCCCAAATGGAAATGATGTTGTCAAGAATGAAACACCCTTAGATAAACCCGTTTTCTCTGATTAGATTATGGCAGGAAGGATATGGCGTAGGCTGAGTAAAAAGGGCTTTGGTGATGATATTATATGAAACATTAAGAAAATTAATAGGCCACCAATTAGTAATCTTCTTAGGGTCACCATATTTAGGGATGAATTTGATGTTCCCTTTATTGATGTGCATTCCCAATGACTAGTTTTGAAAACCTTTGAGGTAAACCTGATGAAGATCCGGGCCAACCGTATCTTAGAGTGATTTGTAGAACTTACAAGGGAAGTCGTCACACTTGGGAGCTTTATCATTAGAAATTTGCATGGTAGCTTGATCACATTGCACCTTTCTATCATCATAGCGGGTTTGCAAAGGTACTGTCATCAAGCATTTGGTATAGGGTTGTTTGATGCTCCTTAGAAGGGGCATGAGCTTAGAATACCAGTTGTAATGATTAATAAAGGTCCAAGCATACGTTGAGGATATGAAACCCAAATTTCTCCATCTTGAATGACCTAAATTGTTGAAAATGCTACTTGGCTCCAAGGAAAGAAAAATTCCTTAGAAACACGATCCCCCACTTTAAGCTAATACAACCAGGCATGGAATATAGTGCCTCTAGGCATTGTAATTATCCACAATTTTGATCTTCTACTAGATCTCTACCACTTAGAGTTACTGAGTTTTGGAGAATGTGTTTCCTTTTAGCACCACCTGCACTCGGCTAAGAGAGGAGGATGTGGCGGAGTATGAGCATCGTCTAATCTTGGCTAGCTGCCGAGTTACTATAGATTATGAGGAATCTAGTCATCGAGTTAGAGCATCCTCCACCAATGAATCTAATTGGCTTGTAGGGGTGGATGGTAATGTTGGTAGTTACGTGGCCATGGAATTAAATTCCACACCCTCTCGATGTGATTAAGGGTGGAACCTCATTCCATCAAGTTAGTGTTGAGAAAAAACTAGCCTTTATAACAGAGGGGTCGCCTATCATGCCAAGTGATACAAAATTGTATAGGGGAGTGGTCTAAAAGGAAAAAGTTTGGCATAACTTCCACAGGGATGGACTAAATGTTTTCAAACTCAAAGTAATCTTGAGTAGATAGTATGACACGATCAAGTTTTTTGAGGACCCGTTTGAGTAGACAACTTTAGTTTTAATTTTTGTTATGAAGATGGGGAGAAAAATTCTCTACTAGGGTTTCTTGAGTGCATGTCATACTGCTCGGCCTTCTCGGGTGTTGTGGGAAAGTTCTATCATCATTTTTCTAGGGTTTCTTTCCCTTTGAGTGCCCTTATATAATGGCCTCTTCCACTTCTCACCCATTGTTGAAGTCGTGGTTAGATTTGGATCTATTAGAATTGCAAACAATGGTTCCACCAAAAAAACCCTCGGAAGTTTTTTCCAAAAGTCTTTCACGAGGGAATGATTCTCCTCCTGATGTTGTTTTACCCATTCTAGAGTTTATTGCTACTTACCGGTGGTTGGAGCAATTCTATCTCATTAGGTATTTTGTGGGTCGTATCCCCTTTGAAAGTATGTTAAAATATTGGGTTACCTCACTGGGCCATCTATGGCATCCAACTTGAGGGTGTTCAAAATATGACTAAAGGGTTATTCATTTTTCATTTCTCTGACCCAAAAAATGCCCCGGCCATCCTTAACTAGTCAGCCACTTGGTATGTCTATAACTCTCTTTTGGTACTATCTCCATGGACCAAAGATTTTGTAGTTTCTGATTATGCGGATCTCAAGGTACTGGTATAAGTGGAATTCCCTGGTCTTCCACTACCATGTGTTCACTTTTTGCATCAAATAATGTCTTTCGTTGGGCATGTTGTGACTATGGAACCTCAACAATTTTATAATGCTCACCCACAAAAGTGTGTCTGTGTTGAGGTCAACCTCTCCCAAGAACTTAAGGAGTTCATGGAGATTCAAATGGTAGATAAATGATAATCCCAAGGTATATTATACATTAATCTACCTAATACTTGTTTTCGGTGTCAGGTCTCTGATAACAAGATCAAGGAATGTCCGTTATATGTACCATGCAACATCCCAAACCCCAAGGTGGCACCCAAAGCATAAAAACCCAATTAGGAGGAGGGGTAGTAAATAGTTGGACCAAAAAAAACAAGAATAAGCCAGCCCAAAGAAAATCCCCTGACTCTAATGGCTTGAGTGAGCCAATTGTTAATGAACAAGTTTGCGGCTAGTGCCCTAAGGAACTAGTCATTAACAACTCACATGTCCCCTTGCCTAAATTTTCCAGCACACACCAAACGATTGTAATTCTTATGAACTAGTCTAACCCCATTTACAACTCCTCACCTCTTCCATCTTCCTAGATTCTGTTAACATCTAGTTCATATGGCCCTCTCAAATAGGCCCAAAATTCAACCTCCCACTTTTGGGACCATATCCTGGCATGTAGCATGGACTCTACAAAGTAATAATATATCATTAAATAAACTGAACGTAGGAAATTTGAGCTTCAATATTTCTTGAAGAATAATAATGCTCAATTCCTGTAGAATCAATATGATGCCTTGTGAGGCTTGGATGAGGATGGTATGGCCCTTGACCACCATTTATCATGAATTATCTACCATGGAATGTGTGGGGTCTTACCAAATCCAATCATAAGTATATTGTTTGGGATGCTCATCAAAAAATTGTCAATTTAGATGTTTTTTGTTTTTGCAGGAAGTGAAAGTTGTATGTTTTCAGTTAATGATGGTGTGTAAATATATTTGTCCTAACAAGTATGGATTTCTTTAGTAATCATGAGGGGGCGTGGGGGTTTAATTTCCCTTTTTGCACCTAAATGTTGGCCCTTTCTTATGGATCATGGTTTCGACCCCACCAATCGTGTCATATCAGTCTTATTTAATGTTGATAACCTCCCTTTTGTATTCATTAACATATATGCCTCTAATGATGTGACTGAAAGGGCTAGCCTGGCAATGGATAGCTAATATCATTCCCGATGCATATTGGGTTATGTGCGGTGACTTTAATATCATTGAGTTGGCCATGGACAAATGTGGGCACTTACCTATGAGATGGACAATCGGCAAAAGGGAGACATGGTTCTATATGCTTAATTAATTTGGGTTTTATGAACCAAATATTCTATTAAGTTTAAAATAATAAGAAGTTTGCTACTTTTTGTATAATAGACACTTCAACTTCTTGAGACCAAAATTATTCTACTAATCACCTAAACACACAATTACATTATTTGAAAGAAAATATATCCTTACATGATATATAATTATTCAACACTAGGAAACCTCTCATTTCTTAGTAGTTGGAATAAGGAAAAATTAAGAAGATCGCTTATGCTCTATTTGCAAATCAAATTTTATGAGTAATTGACAATAATAGTATTGACACAAGACAATACCACCTATTAAATTCCATCAAACTCTATGAATAAAATAAGAAAATAATGACAAAACAAGGAAGCTAAATTTAGAAATTTGACCATATAAGAAAGCATTATTTTTTTATTGTGTGATCAAAAGCAGGTAGACCAAACAAAAAATTGATTCATTGTTTCACCAAAAAAAATGCAAGCAAACCAAATCTCCACTTTGTTCATTTTGAAATTGCAAGTTACTTGCATGGCTTGTTTTTTTGAGAGAAATGATAAGAATTGAATCTGAGCACTCGACTTGGAATAGAAAATTAATTCCACACCATATTAGCTATGCAGCTCCAAATGTGCAATAATTTTTACTCCAATCAAGAATGACTCTGTATTATTTTTAACGACAACCTGAGATTCAAGGGATATTCAACTCTCTATCAAATTCCCATTGGTGTTTTTCTTAAGTAATATTTTATCTTCATTATTGTATTGTGAATGCATCTTGATAATCGGGGTTTAATTAATTGATTTCCACTTTCTAAAACTAGTCTTGGTAGGATTGGTAACTAGGATATATATGTGTAAAGTTGTAATTGCCTCAAATTTTGGCATAATACCAAAATGTTCGAGTTTTAATTTTCTCATTGATTATTTACCCATCCTTTTTTTTTAATTTCTATTTTGATTTATGCATTGAGAATATTCTATTTCTATTCTAGTAGATTGTTAAAGTTATGAGAATTTAATTTCAGCAGCGTGCTTTTAATTTATTTGGTCTTCACTAGTTGTTAATAGGTCAAAAAAATTCCTTAAAAAATTAACTTTAAGAGAAATTAGTTGTATCATATATCTACCATTTGAATCCATTAAGTATCACCTTGATTGGGACCAAATGTGCCTCGTAAGTACTGAGCTTTCGTAGATTTGATATAATGGTTTTGTGAGCTTTCCATGTATGCGGTTTTGACATTTAGTCATCCATGATGCATGAGGATTCTCTTTCTCCTTTAACCTTATGTCTTTTATGTTTCTTTATCACCATATTCCTATGTATTTTGATGCTCACTCTTTATAACATTTAAAGTAGAATTTTTAGTATAGTATCGAGTGTGAAAAGTGGGTGTTATAGATAAACACTTTGGATTTTTATGGTCCAACAAAATTGTGCCTTCTATTACCACTATTTGCTCATTAGATGATTGCATTCCTACAACTCATGCCCTAGATCATCTTCCAGGTGATTCTAAAATGAGATGGTATTTCCTCATTAGTATGGTGTTCATAAAAACTAAATCAAGTAACAACGAATCCTAACAATAAAAAATGACCAAAAGCATAGATGAACAAAATCGTTAATCATCGACAAATTTTTTTGGTAGTTTCATATGAAACTAAGGGTTCCATACCAAGACCCAAAATGTTCAAATAATGAAAATAAAAATCTAAAAAATTCTATAAAACTACATGAGAAAGTGTAAAATACCACATCAAGCTAATAAAAAATAGTAAATCAATCTTGTTGGCACCAAATTTTGGATATATTATATATCTCGTGCATGTAATAATGAACATAGTAGGATGGAGGTTGAGATAGTGCATAACTTGACATGTAAGGAGAAACATATAGTTACAAGGATCATAAGTAGAGTGAGGCTAACGTATCTTAAATGAAAATCATGGGAATATGATGCCACCTCTATTAGATTTTTGGATCTCTAATGAAAAATGAATAAACGAGCAATTGTAGAAATCAAAATAACTAACAATAAGATGCAATATGATCAAGATTTCACAAGACAAAAATTTCTCCAAATCAACTAAATGTTCCATACACTCCACATGATAGACTAGTGCAATTCATGTACATATAGGAGGTGAATGTGTAACCTCCTCCTAGATCAGTGGGGATTAACTCTCACTAACTGAAACTAGAATTAGATTTGACTCCACATAACTAGTAGGCTAACTCAACATAACGGTAAGCTAACTCAACACAACTCATTAACTAAGCAAGCATATCCCATGAGTGTAAAGAATATCCAAGTAAATAAAAAAATAAAAGGAACATAAATATCCTACAATAATACCCCCTATAAGCACACTTAGGTGGGAAGTGAAAAAGGAGAGTGGGTCCTGACAACAAGACCTACTGAGGTACCCATGTATAATGAAATCTCTCATAAGATAGAGTTAAAAGAAAAAAATCATTGGTAAAAACTCCCCCGAAAGAGAGACATGAAAATCACTCAATAAAACTAAAGAAGAAGAAGTAGTGGGCCACGGTAACTCGGCTGATGAGGTACCCACGTCTAATGAGGAAGTGAGGACAAGAAGGTCCCCTAAGAAGAGTGTTGATGATGTGGTCCTCTGCATAAAGACTAAAGAGAATCCTCTTACACCAAACAATGTTCCTACCCTTGGGAAGGACAAAAAAGGAGTATTGAAAGTTAGCCCACTCCACAAAGGAAGAAGAAGCCTGCAATACTTTGATCTCTACATCTAGTCTGCAACTGAAAGGTGGCATAGGTCTAGAAAATGTGTGTACAAAAGACAATGGTAATGACACTACAATATACATGTTAGATAGGGAAGATGTCAGGGGGCCAATAACCCTCACAAAGGGATCCAAAAGAAGAGGTGGATCATGAAACATCTCTGAAATAGTGGAAGTGAAAAATGTCCTAAGGCGAAACTCCCAATGAGAGAGATGAATGGGTCCTCTAGAATGTGTGATGGCTCAATCGAGCATATTCTTGTAATGAAACATAAGTGAAATATTAAAATAGAAACTCATGTCGGGTAGATAATGATCCTAATGGGGTTGCAAGGAGAGAATTTTTGACAAGAATGTATTAGCATCACAACATGAAGTAGGAGGAGAAGATTGTTATGAAGAGCTATTGGAAGTCCAAGATGAAGCAATGTTGCACTCAAAGGTAACAACCAAGTGTATGTGGAGTGTCGTCAATTGAGAAATCAAGATGAAATGGAGCATGAGAGGAAATGGTCACATATGTCTCAAAGGAAGGTTCTCCAATAGAACACTACTACTGATTGGGAATGGAAGCATGAATGTGGATGACAATGAGCTCACGTGAGGTAACAATAGGGAGAGTGTGCTCAATGGCAAGATCATATGGTGAATGATCAACATGGGACTCATGATTAGAAATAGGTGTAGAAGAACACTCAACAATGAAATGGATGTGAGAAGGGGAGAATCTATGGAGGCACTAGAGTGGTCCAGGGAAGCGTCACGCGCAAAAGGTGAAATAAGGTTGTCATACAATTGTTGACAATGGTCCAGGTAGTGAAAGGGAACTCAGTGTGCTCGAATGAATGAAATATATCCATATAAATAGTAATACCAAGAAGGCCATAGACCTCATCATTTTGGTTAAACCACTCATTCTTATGTAGAGGCTCATTAGGCTCAGGAATGAGACCATGGAGGTAGGGCAACAAACGATGCATAGTGCAATGATTGATAATGCTTTCCTTCCAAGACATAAAGTTCCTAGAGTTGAGCATAACAATAGAATGATGAAACTCCATAATGTAGATAAACCCCCAAAATTATCCCAGATGACACTTTATAACTTAGTGTAAAAAGTACAAGTCCCCAGTGAGTTTTGCAAGAACCCCCAAAATGCGAACTTTATAAAGTAGTATTTTTACAAAAATAAATGAATCCATCATGTAGATCATGAGAAAACATGCACTTTTGACTAAAATAGTGCTCAAATCTAAGCCACTGATCAAAATTTATAACAAATACAATTTCTCGTAAATAATGGCTTATTTAATTAAAATTTTGTAAACTGATTAAAAATGCTAGAAATGAGGGGAAAGGGGTTCGTGCATATAATCGTTGGAACCGGGATGGAATGAAGATCACAATGGTTTAATTTGTGAGGGGAATTTTCCTCCTGCTAACTCGTGCCTCACCCTTTGTCTTTGTTAGGTGAAGATACAAGTTTAAAAAACCATTTAATTCTCCCTTAATGTATTTTCCAACAAAATAACTTGCATCCAAAAAGTGAATAATACTAAATTTTGGACAATTTAAAATCCAAGTTGGAAAATAAGAGCAACGTGTTCACCTTATGAGTGGAGGGGTCCACAAAAGGAAAAAGGTGTATAATTTATTTAGGGTTAATAAAACCTAAAAACATTATACTTTTGCTTATTGTTCTTGCATCACAGGTTCATGGTGCCGCTTATGACAATAATATGATGCCAAGGAGGTCGTTTTGGGCTTGGAGAGGCCAAGAAGGCACAACAACTTGATTTTTAATGTTGCAGAGTTATTTTTAAGCATACACCAACATGTATGGGGTGGCCCAGGTTAGAAAAACACTACTATAGGTGTAAAAATGAATTTCAACACTCCACAGTGTAAAAACACCCTTCCCGTGTCTGCAAATGCATTTCCAACCATGTTATAGGTCTAAAACGCCCCTCACAGAGATGAAAACGCCCATCATATGTGAAAATGCCCCTCACAACTTTGTCTCTTCATGCGAGGCACTTAAACAGGTTTGAAATGCCCTTTAATCAGCAAAAACACCCTTAACAAGCCAAAAATGCCTCAACCAAAGAAAAACTTCAAACATATGAAAAAACACCTAATACGGGTGTGAATGAGTTGTAAGGAGGCAGGAGAAAGACAGAAATGTTGAGAAAAGATGCCTGAAACCCCATAATTTGTAAACCCTCAACTTATCAATCTACAAACACCTAAGCTCAACCATTCTGAACCAAGACAGAGACAAATCTATTTGCACATGAACTATTAGTTTAACAAAGTATTCAAAAACTACAAATAACTCAACAATGGGAAACGTATCACCAAAATCACTCTGATACCATATTAGATTTTCTAGATCTCTAATGAAAAACGAATGCACAAGAAATTGCAAAAATCAAAATAACTAACAATAAGATGCAATATGATCAAGAACTCACAAGGAAATAATGGCTCCAAATCAACTCAATTCTCCATATGCTCCATAGGATAGACTAATGCAATTCATGTACATATAGAAGGTGAATGTGTAACCTCCTCCTAGATCAGTGGGGATGAACTGTCACTAACTGATACTAGAAGTAGAATTGACTCCACACAACTAGTAGGCTAACTCAACACAACTGGTAAGCTAACTCAACACAACTGCTCCAACTAAGCAAGCATATCCCATGAGTGTAGAAAAGTTCTAAGTAAATAAAAAAATACAAGGAAAATAAATATCTTATACGAACAACCCCTACTACCCCAAGAGGCTATTTTATTTATGGTGTAGGTTCAACTTGCATATTAATATAGACCACTTGTATTTATGTTAGAAAATATTCTTTTAAATCTGAAATATAATGAATAAATGTAAGGGAAAGGCCTAAAGAGGTAGTCTAGTATTGTTAGCTAGTATTTTTTTTGCTGGTTGTTATTTACTTTTTCTCTTGTTAATATAGTAGTATATGGGTTAATTCCCACTGTATGTGATCGCCATTGTTAGCATACGTTGTAGAAATGTTTTCATAAAAATGAATAAATGAATGTTGTTTATTTCCTACATACAATGTGAGATGACCAACTTATTTGCACATGTATCAATTAGTTCTATGTTTATTGAGTAATGCAAGTGATCTAATTTTTTTAGCTAATATTTAGGACATGAAATATACCACTAAGTATAGGAGTGCACACACTCTATTCTCTAAACCATGCACTTTGATCGAGCATGTGGAGAACTTTGTTACATGTTATGCCAACATACATAGTGGGAGAAAATAGATTGTGCACTTAGGGTCATAGGTCTCTCTAGATATATGGGAAACATAGTCTAGGCATAAAAACCCCAACATTTTGGTTTCATTTTTAGGACTATAATCAATGTGACAATGAAAAATGTCAAAGTTAATTTCTCTCAAGTGCATTGAGAAGTGGTTAGGAGGAGAAATAAGAAGATTGCATGCACAAGCATTATAGTTGTGAAAATGAAGACCCAAGATCATGGGTGGAGAAAGAACTTGAAGAGCCCTTGTATCACTTGATTACTTGCATGTATGGATCAAAGAATTGCTACTAAACAAACTACGAAACTTGGGCATAAAGTACCCCACAGGTAGATGAGCATTCATGTTATTGAAGAACATTGATGAGGTGTGAATGCATGTCATTGATGTGTGGTCTGAAATTGCTATAGGTAGCTTCCTCTTAGAGTTCATAATGTTCACATACCCATGCCCAAAATAGGTAAAGAAATATTTATTGTGTGAGCGGAGGGGAACATACATTTATTTGATCACAATAATGATCAAGATGTTATGTATTAACTAGGGTATTGAATATCTAACCATAAGAAACTAAAAACATTTTACGCTACTAGTATATGGTGTGTGGAAGGATGCATGAAGAAAAAAGGCATATACGATCACAAAAAGAAGGCAAGGACAAAATAAGTAGATGAGAGATCTCAAGATCCACATAGATAAGTACGGGGGGACCTATTTTTGGATTTCACAAGGACCTAGAAAGGATGTGAGAATGTCATGATAACCTCAACTAATAGAGGGAGACACACAACCATTGATCATATTGAACGAGACCGTACACAACCTAAAGAGATGGCTTGGGACCATCAAAGCATGAATGATTGCATAAGAAGAGGATGGGTGTTACTCCCGACACCACCAAATACTACTGATTATGTGATATTTAGTCAAATAACATGAAGGCTACATCCATATGGTGGAATAGTGACATAAGAACATAAAATTTATGTCGGATGAGTACTAACATTGTGTTATAATAGATTTGTGTATATGTTTCCTTACCAAGAACTAGAGTTCAAGTAATATTTGTGGAGGAATAATGCTAATATTTATGGAGGAATAATACTAATAACACCTAGAAGTATAGGTAGAGAACAAAAATTTACCCCAATGTGGATCCATAACCCACCTTTGGTAAACCAACTACCGCCTCTTGTGAATTATCCCCCTTGTGAACCAATCACCTCCTATAGTGAATCAACCACCACCACATGTAAGCCAATCACCCACTCCAAAACCACTAATGTATCCTTATTATTATAACTAGCCAATGAAGATCCCAAAGTATAGAGGAGTTTAGAATGCGATAAATCATGCATAATCTTGTGAGATAATATGGAGGACCTATGGAATCAAAACCCCTGAGAGGAAAGAAATCCATTTTTCTAATATTTTAAGGGACTGCACACATATGTGGCACCGAAATTATGAACCCTTGTAAAAAGTCTTAGAAAATTATTTTTTGAATAAAATGTTCTTAGAGGATTTTAAAATGCCATAGTTCAACCAAAAAAATTGTCACTTCTAAAGGAAATCAAACATGGTGCCACAGAGTGCATGAACACCTATGATGCAAATTTTAAGATCTATATTAAATTTATCTTATGATCTTCATCCATTCTAGAAAGTACAATGGTTTTTTGTGGCCTTATTAAGCCTTTTAGACATGCACTATTAATGAACACATTCATGGAGTTGCTTTAAAATATTTACATGTAACATTGTATGCATAAGTTATAGGAAGTGTGGGTATGCGACACTAAAATTTTCCTCCATAATTTCTATTTCATTAATGTATGTATTAGGAATAGGATGTTGTTAAGTATAATTAGTAGTAGCATCCGATAGAAGATAACGGCGCTATTGGTACGACGCCGCCAATAATGTATAGTATGGTAATAGTCAAAATTACAATAGGAATGTTGTGGTAAAAAGTAAATATTTGTCGTAAGTGGTTTGGTAATGTTAAAATGTCAAAGTTGGGGTAAGTAGAGAAGTAGGGTCTACATGATTAGGAATTAGAAATATTATATTGGTAATAAGGACAAGGAGTGAGGTCATAAATATTTTGTGTATTTTATTTGTAAAAATTATAAAAATGTGGAACCCATGTGAAATGATAAGGTTTATCTTATCTTAAAAGATAAGCTTACATGTACAGATAAGAGTTAAGGTATGGAATATGATTCGTCAGAGTGGATTTCTTATCCTATCTTAGAGATAAGATGGATAAGCCTGGAAGTTCTATAAATAGAGAGGCCACCCCCTCATTTAACATAGAAGGAAGTAGTGAGAAATATTGTATGAGTAAGTGTGTAAAGGAAGCCATCATTTTGAAGGTGTGTTAAAGAAGCCATTAAGAGGTGTAATTGTGAAGTTTCTCCCATAGTATTGGTGGAAGGCAAGTGAAGTCAGTAACACTTGAAGTACCTCATGGGTGAGATTGTAACAATTTCATGTTAATATTATAATTTACACTGATATTTCAGATTTATCATCATTCCTTCTTATCATAGTCTATGGTATTCTTGTGTTATGTTTGTTGTTGTGTTTCCAGATTACATCCACCAAACTAAAAGCTATGCATTAGTAAATAATCATAGCACGAGGAGTTCTAGTGAAGAATTATCGAGTGTCGGATTGGTATTGACATTTTGGTTCCGTTCTTGGGACCATTCCTTGTTAGTGGATTTTACGGAGAGATATTTTCACTTAGTCGAAAAATATTTGGAGGGTAACCTTGTTTTTACTTGTGCATAGTAGTTACCATGGTAAAGTCACTTTTTGTTGTGAATAGTATTTACCACAAAGTAAAGTCACTTTTTACCGTGTGAATAGTATTTACCACAAGAACTTCACTTTTATTGTGAATAGTGTTTATCATAGTAAAGTCAGTTTTACCACGATAAGTCAAGTTTTACCATAGTTTACCGCGGTAATTTCTATTTTCTATTATAGTGATTCCAATTATTTGTGCACATAAGTCTTGTTGATTGTACTTGTGGGTTGGTATTTCACTGGGGTTACTTTTGAAAATGGGGAAGATTCCTGTTTTTTCAGCCCAATCTAATGGAGATGCTTCCTCTTTCGTTCAAGAGTTTAAACGATCTTGTATTTGTAATGGCCTTATAAGAGAAGAACAATAGACTAAAAATTTTCCTACCTTTTTAGATGGTTCAGCCCTTAGGTGGTTTGAAACACTAAGTGATAATGTGAAAAACTTATGGGATTTATTAATCTGAAAGTTTTCTTGAAGAATTTGGTGAACAATGAAATATGCGAGATCTCATGATCGACATCACAAAACTATCCCAAGGAGAGAAGGAGAAGATAAGGGATTATCACACTCATGTTCTAGAGCTAAGGAGGAAACTCGATACCTAGATCAGAAGGAAGGATTAGCGGATGGGTTGATGAATGGCATGGATAATCTCCTCTGTAAGCACTTCATTCTTGGGATGAAGCTAGAGAACAGACAACGAGTGAAGTATGATTGCCCAGTTACCATTGAATAAGCAAAGGAGATTGCAAGAAGGCAAGAAGAAAGCATGGAAGAGGAGCCCAAAGAAATTGTTGCTAAAGTAGAGCCTACACCAACACCTTTGGTCCAGAATCCACAACCACTCTCGGTGAGCACAAATCTTTCTCCTAGTACATCTACTAAGTATGAAGATCTGCTCAGGAAGATGGGCCAGTTAACTATTAATCTTCTTCAAGGAAAATAATTTAGTTCTCAAGGAGGAGATAGAGGTCTAAAAAGAAATATTTCTGAAGTTGTATGTTATGGTTGTTATAAAAAGGGTCATAATAAGTATAATTGTCCAGATAGAGCTTCTACATCTGGTACAAGAGATAATGATAAAGGAAAAGCACTTGTGAATTATTTTGATGTAGTAGATAAGAGCATAAATAATTAATTAGATGTGTTTGTAACAAAAAGAAAGAAAGAAAAAGATAACCAAGATGGAAATGATCCTAAGAAGATGAAAGGAGAAACTAGTAAAAAACATAGGAGAAGAAAGTTGGGTGTGTAGGATTTTCTGATTTCACAAGGACAAGGACCATACTCCATCTTAGAAGATCTGTCTAAAAGGCCTGTAAATATTACATATGGTCAACTCTTGGCTATGTCTTCTGAGAAGAGGCGGAAGCTGCGAAGTGGACTCAATGCTCGATGAAGGAAGGAGGTTGAGGTCCCTATTTTGGAGGCAGAGGCGGATCCCTACACTCCACAAGCTGAGGTATTATGTAATGGTATTTTAATTCATGATGTCTTAGTAGATGGAGGTGTTATAGTTAATGTAATGATTGAGTCTGTAATGAATATGTTGGGTTTAAAAATTGATCGCCCCTCAACACTTATGTTAAGGTCATTAAATAAGGGAAAAAATAAACCAGAAGGTGTTGTTTCAAATGTGGCAATATCTATTATGGGTGTTGTATGTGTGGTAGAATTTTAGGTGATGAAAAATGGTAATGTGTTGCATACCTAATGTTATTGGGAAGATCATGTCTAAGGAGAGTTCATGCAAGAAACTACTGGAATGAAGGCTTCATGACACTTGGATGTGGCAGAGAGAGGGTGAAGATACGTGTGATCCCTCGGCATCATAAGACGAACCTGTGGATTCAAGTGATGAAACCCATGATTGGACATCCTCTGATTACTCTAGTACCAGTGAAGTGGACACAAAAGATGAAGAAAGTGAGGTTGATGTTTCGGTCATGGATATCCTTCCCGTCACACCGACTCATGAACCCATAAAAATATCTAAAGAAGAAATTGATGATCATCTCCAACGAATAAAGATTGGTGATCTTGTGATGGAGAATGAGAAGGAATCTTACCTCCATCTCTTTCGAAGGTACATACACCTATTCACTTTTGATTACAAGGAACTCTGTCAAGTAAGTTTGGTAGAACATTCTATTGAGCTAGTAGATGGTGCTAAGCCCATAAAGAAAATGCCATATATAATGAATCCTAATTTTTTCAAGGCTGTAAAAGAAGATATAGATAAGTTGCTTGATGCAGGATTCATATTTGCTATGGAGAATTCAGAATGGGTTTCTCCCATTGTGATCTCAATAAAAAAGAATGGGAAGCTATGCATTTGTGTTGATTATAGGAAGCTCAATAAGGCAACAAAGAAGGATCATTACCCTCTTCTATTCTCGGATCGAGATCTTGGGCCAAGTAGGCTGGCTAGGAGTGTTATAGTTTTGCTTTGATGGATATAGCGGATACAAAAAAATTGTATAGCAGAGAAACATCGATTGAAGACCACGTTCACCACTCCTTGGGAATTTTTGCTTATAGAGTTGTGCCTTTTGGGTTGTGTAATGCTCAGGAAACATTCCAGTGTTTGATAAATAGGGTGTTCGAACCCTACATTGGGAACTTCATCGAGTATTTCGGATTATTTTTGCATCTATGGGAGCAAGATGGACCACCCGCACTAGATGGAGACAACATTTCAAAGGTTAGATGAAACACAATCCTCATTAAACCCTACAAATTGTGTCTTTGGATGTTCTAAAGGCGTTTTGTTAGGGCATGTTGTGTCCAGAGATGGTATTGGTATTGATCCCGATAAAGTTTTAAAAATCAAAGAGTTACCATTTTCTATGAATAGAAGTAAGTTGAGATCATTTTTAGGCCATGTGGGTTCTTGTAGAAGGTTCATCAAGAATTTCTCAAAGATTGCATAGCCACCAACCCAGTTCTTGAAGAAGGATGTTACTTATGAACCGAAAAATAAGGCGCATGAAGTTTTGAACAAGCGAAGGAAGACCTGGTGTCTTCACCTATTTTAAAGAGTCCATATTGGAGTAAGCCATTCATTGTGTACACTGATACCTCAGATGCAGCACTAGGAAGTACTCTAAGCCAAAAGGATGAAAATGGGAATGAACATCTAGTTTACTTTGGGAGTAGACAAATGAGCAGTGCTGAGGTAAATTATACTATAACTGAAAAAGAGGCTCTAGCTATCATTTTTGTTGTAAAGAAGTTTAGAAATTACTTGCTAGGGTAAAAATTTATAGTTGTAATAGATCATTAGGCTCTAAAATATATTGTAAATAAGCCTAACCCATTAGGGAGGATAGCAAGATGGATAATTTTGCTACAAGAATTTAAATTTGATATTATAGATAGGCCAGGAAAGAAGCATGTCAATGCAGATGCACTCTCTCGAGCCTATGATGG
Organism: Taxus wallichiana var. yunnanensis; assembly: GCA_018340775.1. Classification (NCBI taxonomy): domain Eukaryota; kingdom Viridiplantae; phylum Streptophyta; class Pinopsida; order Cupressales; family Taxaceae; genus Taxus; species Taxus wallichiana. Next base: position 758,536,884 of record CM031240.1, read on the forward strand.
TTTAGGTTCATCTTGTGATGATGATGATTTCCTAGATGCAGCATTATTATCCCTTGACACAATCCCTAGTGAATACATAGATATTTGGAATTATCTGAATGAATTCAAGTTTCTTGATGGTGCCAATGCAAAGACTAAGAGGAAGATTACTCAAGCAAGACAACCATATTCTATTATGCATGGAGTATTATTTTGAATAGGACCTGATGGACAATACAAGAGGGCAATTGGACGTGATCAAGGGAAGGAGCTGATGGAAGAATTCCACAATGGTACATGTGGAGGGAATTTCTCTGGACAACTTATAGCAAGAAGGATCTTGGATGCATATTATCACTGGCCCACTCTTTTTAAAGATTGTTATAATTATTGTAAGACATGTGATATTTGTCAAACATATGGTAACCGTAAGACTTCATCACTCCATTATGCCCTATTCTTCCACTTGGTCCCTTTGAAAAGTGGGAATAGACATTGTAGGAGTCCACTTCCAACTATCCCATGCCAAAATAAGTATATTGTAGTTGCCACATTATTTAACCAAGTGAGTTGAAGCTAGGCCATTGAAAACTACTTCCATGGATGAAGTGGCAAGGTTCATATATGAACACATTATCACCAAATTTGGTTGTCCATTAGAGATTGTAACAGATCAAGGAAGCCACTTTATTAATGAGGTTGTAGAAGCCCTAGTGAATAAGTTTTCCATTAAGCATAGGAAGGCAACAACATACAAGCCAAGCACGAGATGGATAGGTGGAATGAACAAATTTTGTGTTGTGTCAAATTCTAGCAAAAGATGTAGCCTTGTAGTTACATAAGTGGGATAAAATGATTCATGCAGCATTGTGGGCATATAGGGCAACATTAAATTCAACAACAGATACTCCCCATTTCAGTTGGCTTATGGTATTGATCCAGTTCTTCCTATTGAGTTTGATATTCCCCCTTTGTGAGAGTTATGAAAAATGAAAGGATGGATGAAAGTGATTGATAAAGAAATGTTGGTACATATTCATTTGCTAGAGGAAATGAGGGAAATAGCAAAGGATACAAGCTATAGGAAGAAAATGAAGCAGAAGGAATACTTTTATCAAAAGATTCATTGGTCTCCATTTCATGTGAATGACTTGGTCCTAGTATATGATTCGAGATACAAAAAAAGAAGACAAAGAAAATTTCTTCCAAAATGGATGGGACCCTACAAAATAGTGGTTGTGCTTGAAAATGGTACATACCGACCGGAGGAATTGGATGGCACTCTCATTACGAAATGGGTCAACCACGACAAGCTAAATATTTTCCAAGCACCCGAATAGTCTACTCAGGGATGAAGTAGAATCTAGGAAGGGGAAGATGTCGACACTAAAATTTTCCTCCATAATTTCTATTTCATTAATGTATGTATTAGGAATAGGATGTTGCTAAACATAATTAGTAGTAGCGTCCATAGAAGATAACGGCACTACCGATGCAATGGCGCGCTAATAATGTATAGTATGGTAATAGTCAAAAGTATAATAGGAATGTTGTGGTAAAAGTAAATATTTGTCGTAAGTGGTCCGGTAATGTTAAAATGTCAAAGTTGGGGTAAGGAGAGAAGTAGAGTCTACATGATTAGGAATTAGAAATATTATATTGGTAATAAGGACAAGGAGTAAGGTCATAAATATTTTGTGTATTTTATTTGTAAAAGTCTAAAAATGTGGAACCCATGTGAAATGATAAGGTTTATCTTATCTAAAAAGATAAGCTTACATGTAAAGATAAGAGTTAAGGTATGGAATATGATTCGTCGAGTGGATTTCTTATCCTATCTTAGAGATAAGATGGATAAGCCTGGAAGTTCTATAAATAGAGAGGCCACCCCCTCATCTAGCATAGAAGTAGTGAGAAATATTGTATGAGTAAGTGTGTAAAGGAAGCCATCATTTTGAAGGTATGTTAAAGAAGCCATTAAGAGGTGTAATTGTAAAGTTTCTTCCATAGTATTGGTGGAAGGCAAGTGAAGTCGAGTAACACTTGAAGTATCTCATGGGTGAGATTGTAACAATTTCATGTTAATATTATAATTTACACTGATATTTCATATTTATCATCATTCCTTCTTATCATAGTCTATGTTATTCTTGTGCTATGTTTGTTATTGTGTTTCTAGATTACATCCACCAAACTAAAAGTTGTGCATTAGTAAATAATCATAGCACGAGGAGTTCCCGTTGAAGAATTATCATAGTGCCGGATTTGTGTTGACAGAGGACACTAGGATGAGTCATTCCATAGAGGTGTAAATATCCAACATGGATGAGCGGTTATAGTCTCTCACTTAAAAATGGTGCACAAGAGAAGCACTAAGAGATATGGTTCTATCCTACTACCAAGTTGAAGGGAACACCAAGAACAATATCCCAAGGAAAAATGTACACCTCGCTGCCAAGTGTATGAAATATATCATGACCACGATATGAAAATTTGTCTAGTACTCTAAAAGGCCAAATAGGTAAATTTCTCCTATGGTGAAAAACATGCAATACCAACACCCACGACATAGAACACTATCATGTGATTAAGGAGGATAAGAAATAACACTCAAAGGGAACAATGTAAGCCATTATTGGTCTATAATATCCAAAGCTGGGGTATGCCAATGGAGGGGATATATAGGAATTGGAGAAGTAAGAAAAGGAAGGAAATTACCTCAAGCGGTTTCTACAATTGTGGTGACCCTAACCACTATCATAGGAATTTTCCCACACATCCAACTAATGCGTAATGTACGGATGCACTCAATATAGAGGCTTGCCCAAAGTTGTAAATGAACATGACCCAAGGATGGAAGGTCCCACTCTTGGGGAGTTAGCATGGTTAAGATTAGTAATTTAGTTCTTAACGAGACCCAAAAGTATAATACTAGGGAAAAAATAAGAGTTAGGATGCACATCCAAAATAAGCCCCTTGCTTTATTTTTGGCTAACTCTCTTTCATTTCTTCCTTCTTTGTGCCTCGAGTCAAATTTTTTTCACTTTTCGAGGCACTCAAAATTTTCTAGAAATGGCTTCATCAGATAGAGAATTTTCTCACCTTTCCGAAAAGGTAAATTTTCCTTCTAACTCCTTGTATTTTGCAAGTTATGGCTCGCGGAGTTTTGAGGGAAATTTTCCTAGGAAGGTCATGTAGACCAATCAAAACATGACACGCGGCGGTGGAATGGCGGGGAGTGGGGAAAGTTAGAAATTTTCACTAAGGAAGCGGCGGGGGTAAAGGAAATACTTTTTCCAGCTGGTCTACAAAGGAAAAAAGTGATTTAAGGCCCACAACGAATCGAAGTGTGACATATGTTGTCGGAAGCGGGGCGTGGAGAAATTTGGTGAAATTTGCTGAAGTGTTTCCAAAGGGCACAAAGGAAAATTTCACCCGCAAGCCCATGAAGGAAAAAGTGGTTTGAGGCCCATGAATAGGATGTCGACACGTGTCTATGGGCCAGGCGAAAGTGGATCGGCAGAGTGAATTTTGGTTTTTCGCCAAAATTGTTAAGGGGTGAAAAAGAAAACCCATCCTGAAGGCTCGCGAGAATGAGGAGGTGCCATGTGTCGTCAAAGGTCAAATCAAGGGGGTGTTAAGGTGGAAAAAATTCCAAGGAACGACGCGATGAAAAATATTGAACCTGGCCCCCGAATCAATCAAGGTGTGACACGTGCCTAGTCTCTTCGGAGGTCGGGCACGGGGAATGTGATAATTTTGCCAAAATGTTGCAAATGGTGCCAAGGAGAAATTTTTCCCGTGGGCCCAAGAGGGAAGAAAGCTGGCTAAGGCCCGTCCAATTGGAGAGTGCCACGTGGCATCGGAGCGGCGGGGCGCGGAGTGATAAGGGAAAATTTTCCAAAATTTCAAAAAGGCGTAAAGTGGTTGTTTGAAGCCCGACCAATAAAAATGTGCCACGTGGCATCGAGTGGTGGGAAGTGGAACTTTTTGGGGAATTTTTCCCAAATTCAAAAAAGAGGAAAATTTTGAGTTTCATTTCCCGACCCCGATTTTGCCTTTTTTTGCCCTAAATCTTCATAGGGGCATATCTTTCGATCCAGAGCTCATTTTTCTCGATTTTGGTGTCATTGGAAAGCTATTGAAGTCCTCTACATGATGGAATCTTCAATTTTGTGTTTTGATGGAGTTTGGTGAGAGAAAAATGAAAAAACACCTTTGGCATGGGGAAAAGAGTAGAACCGATGTTCACCACCATTTTTAATGCAGTATGGCTTCCATTCTTCTCCAACATGGTCAAAAATCTTGGGAATGAACTTTTAAGGGTACCCATGCTATTTTGATGGATTTGGTTGGTGGTTGAATGATTCCTTTTACTTTTCCCACGTTTTCTCCTTCCTGAGCTCGGTTTTCATTGTTAAAAGCCAGATTTGGCTCATTTGTAAAGGGTTGGACATTTTTATGTTTTGCAGACTCCCTCCTTCACCTGGAAAGTGAATTTGTGGAATATCAGACCTTTTTTTAAGATTGCAATATGTTTTTCTTCCTTGTTGTTGTAATGCACTGTATTTAAAAGATGGAAATGACAATGCAAGCTCTGTGAATGAGTTTTCAATCCTTTCTTGTGTTGTTTACTTCATCCTGATCTTTCATTACATTTTAGCAATTTGTGCATGATATATGTTGCATTCTTTATAATTTGTGTCAATTTGCAGAAGTAAATGTTCACCACTCCTTTGGTGTATCACCCTGTTAGTTTTAGTTTTATCCTTTTCTTTCTATCCCTGTCTCCTTGGCAGAATTAGAGTAGGATTTTGAGTTTAAACCTCTGCAATTTTCAAGCATACATATGATTAGAGGAGTTGAGGAACCAGAATTTAATCTGGAGATTCTTTTCCCAATTTTGCAAGTCCCACACTTGGGGAAAAGATTCAATGTTGTGCAATCACACTGGATGCCCATTATCAAACTAGAAATCTGAGAAAACATCCAGGGTGTTGTTGATTTGTACACTAACAGTTTTAGCACGCCGGTGGGACCTTAGAGGTCTTCATCTTCATTGCAACAAAGTTGATGTGCTTTTGTTGTAATTTCTTGCTGAAAGAGCCCTGATTTGCACATCTGGTGACTCCAAAGAGGAAAAATCAACTAGTTTTAGCAGTCCAAGTCTGAAGATTCATGAGAAGGATCTAAACAAGGTCAAGGGCTAGAGAAGAGGGATTGTCTGAGTATCTAGTTATCCCCAGGAAGAAGATGAGAGAGGAAGAAGAATTCAAAGGTCTCCATCTCCACCAAACAGAACTCTATCAACCCCTCCACCTGGTAGACCTTTCACCCAATCAACAAGGGTTCTCAAGCCAATCAGAATGGCACAACACAACCCTTATGTCAACTTCACTGGTAACATCCCACTTGCTCTCAATGCACAAAATCTAGTTCCAGTTGCAGCATTGAAGAACATCCCATACTTTACTAGGGAAAATCAGACCACTCCTAGTGATCATGTCAAAGACATTGCTAATGTTTGTGCAATCCATGAGATTGTTGAGATGCAAATTGCTTGTCAAATTGTTAACATCTTCATTCAAAGGGAAAGCCTTGTAATGGTTCAGGAGCCTTGGGGTAGGCTCTATCCAAAATTGGAACCAATTGTGCATAGCTCTCCATGAGCAGTTTGGAGAAAAGGGAGATAATTTGTCTCTATTGGAACAATTGACAACTATCAAGAGAGCTCCCAATGAGCAACTAACAGACTTCAACTTCAGATTTCAAAGGACATGGGATAGAATCCCAGTGGCAGTAAGGCCAATAGCTGAAGGTGCTTTCTTATACTATCTCAAAGCTTTAAATTCTGATATTTCTATGTTAATTCAATCCATGGGAGGTGCAAATATACCTGCAGCTTATAGCATTGCCATTAGGGCTGAAAATTGTTTGATCTAAGTTGGTAAGTGGCTCTGGCTCCTCCTCCCATGCCCTTGTATCTAAACTTGGAAAGCCCAAGCACTAGTCAAGCACCTACTTTAGCTCCTATTCCCACTCTTAGAAATCAAGTTCAAATGAAACTTCTACTTCATCCTCTAGTGCCTCAAATGAACTTCAAGAAGTCATGAAACAATTACAAAATTTAGGCAATGAGTTGGTTACACTCAAGAGGCAAAGAAGCCCAAAGTTTTAGACCTTCTTATCAGTCTCAAACTCAGCCTAATAGGCAACCATATCAACCTAATAGGCCACCCAATCCAACTACAAATCAAAATCAAGTAAGGCCTCCTACCAATAGACCATTTCAGCCCTATAACCCCAATGTTGCATCTACCTCTAAAGCCTTAGTGCCAGTGCAAAATAATATAGCTCAAGAGTATGATTGGTGTTTCCCATGTAATGAACCTCACAACCAGTCTATGTGCTTTAATGGTGCTTTGAACCAAGCCTTGATGGTGACAACAACTAGCGTAGAGGGTGAGGTGAGCCAAGAAACAAACCAACAACAAGGAACATCTTAGCAAAATACAACTCCAAATGAGACTACACTTGTGAATTGGCAGGCTGAGGATTTTTGTGGTATGAATCAAACAATTTCTCAGAATGTAGCAAGCTAACACAAGGTCAAAGAAGAGGAATATTGGTGAAGGGCAATCATTAGCTCTAGGTGATCCACAACCTTCCATCACTCCACAAAGTGTTGGCAAGCAAAATGTAGTTCCAAATGTGCAAGGACAGCCCAAGCCACCTTCTAGACCAGCTCAAATGCCAGCTATTACAGCCCATGTACAAGAAAAGAGTGTGTAGGCTAGGGGGCAGAAAAGAGATGTTTCATCCCCATTTAGCATCATTGAACAAATGAAGAAGACAAATGTGAATATATCTATGTGGGAATCACTATCCATCCCAGGCCAAAGGGATCTTCTACAAGCTGCCATGAAGAATTGGTCAATTTCAAATCAGCAAGCTCATATGCAAGAGAAGGTACTCACAAATGCTGCTCATCCTGAGGGGAAACATGGAGGATAGCAAGGTAAAGTCTTGAAACCCCCTCCATTCTATGTTTCATTGATCATTGGGGATAAACTAGTACACAATTGTATGATTGATTCCGGGGCAAGTAGTTTTGTAATGCCCAAGCAAATAGCTAATCAGTTGGGCCTCTCCAATATGAAGTCATATCCAAAGGGGTGGTGCAACTGGATGGGACAAGTAACAATAATTGGGGTAATTAAATATTTGAGCCTCACTTTGCATGCATGCCCCAATGTCACTATGTTGCAAGATGTGTCAGTGATAGATTTACCACCACTTTTTGCCCTATGTTTGTCAAGGGATTTCACAGCTAGAATTGGAGGCTACTTATCTACTGATTGGTCACACATGTTGTTTAGAACAAGATATGGAACTAAGGCCACAATCAGGTCTAAACCTATTGCAAACTTTCACATTGAGCCTCATACTCCAAGCCAAATCAATGCCAATTGTTCAACATTTGATCAAGAGGATTATCCAAGCACAGATGAAGTTGACACCAAAGTTGGAAGCATCCCAGATTTGAATCTTGATGAATGGGCAAGCAAGGTACATGATTTTTATCCCTACAAGGAAATAGAGGAATCTGAACTAGGAGTTTATTGCATGCATGAAGAAAATCAGCCTATTCCTAGCATCACCAAGCCAGACCATAAGGATGACAATGAGGTATGGCAGCTATTCTTTGATGGATCAAGAAGTAGACAAGGTGCAGGTGGGGAGCTATGCTTGTTTCACCTCAAGCATTAAGTATTATTCAGCTTTTAGATTTCAGTTTGCATGTTCTAACAACACTGCTGAATATGAAGCTTTGATACAAGGATTGCATTGGTCAAGGAAAAGGGGTATCAAAAACTTACAAGTCTTTGGTGATAGTGAGCTGATTGTTAATCAAGTTAAAGGGCAGCATGCTGCCAAAAATGACATGCTCAAGTGTTATAAGAATAGGGTGTGGGACCTCATTGAGGATTTTGAAGGCTTTGGCATCAATTCCATCCCTAGGAAAGAAAACCAAGTTGTTGATAGACTTGCAGTAGTTGGGGCAGCCTTTGATGTTGTGGAAAGTATCAAGGAAGATAAAGTGCAGCCAAGCATTCATGTGATTGTAAGGCCATCAGTGCCAGATAATAATGTAAGTTGGAAAGTGTTTGAAAGTGACCAACAAATCATCAATTTCTTGCAAGAAGAAGCTGAGTTCTCAGCCAAAAATCAAGAAAAGTTAGAACAACAGTATGGTGATCAAGTAGTACAGCTGAGAACCAACAAACTACCAAAAGGACTTGTCACTTTGGAGTCCATCTTTAATCCTAATGATCAATTTAGGAAAGAGAAAGTAAACATCCAAGTCAAGGGAGAAGATTCAGTACCCATCTCAGTGGGAGAAGGAAAATCACTTCAAATTGGTAAAGTGGCAACCAAGCAAGAAAGGTATGAGTTCATGTAACTTTGCTAAGAGTTCCCGGATATATTTTCTTGGAGCTATGAAGACTTGAGAGGTTTCAATCCCAAGCTAGCTCAACACACAATTGAATTAGATCCAAGTGTTAAACCCATCAGGAAAAAACAAAGGCTAGTCAATCCACACATGGAGCCTCTCATGAAGAGGGAATTGAATAAGTTAATAGAGACAAGTATCATATTTCCCATCAAGCATTATAGGCTGGGTAGAAACTTGGTTCTAGTTAGAAAAAGAGTGGAGAAATCAAGATTGTGTAGACTTTAGAGATTTGAATAGAGCATCCCTCAAGGATCACTACCCACTTCCTTCTATGGAGCAGATTTTGCAAGTTGTTGCTCACTCTGAGAGGTTTTCATTACTAGATGGTTATTCAGGGTATAATCAGATCATGGTAAAGGAGGATGATCAGTTCAAAACAACCTTCACCACCAAATGGGGGACTTATGCATATAGAAAAATGCCATTTGGGTTGTCCAACGCTTGGAGCTACCTTCCAAAGGGCAATGGATATGGCGTTCAAGGGATTGATCAACAAAATAGTGCTGATATATCTAGATGATATTACTTGTATTTTCTAAAAGTGCAGTAGATCATCTCTTTCATTTGAGACAAGTGTTCCAAAGATGTAGAAGATTTGGGGTATCCTTGAATCCCAAGAAATGTATTTTCCTAGCTCATGAGGGAAAGCTCCTAGGCCACATTGTTTCCAAAGAGGGATTAGTAATTGATCCAGAGAGGGTTGAAGCAATAAAAGCACTACCATTACCAAGTCATAAGAAGGCCCTTCAAATTTTCTTGGGAAGAATCAATTTTGTTCGAGGTTTGTTCCAGATTTTGCAGCCCTTGTCAAGCCAATAACTATGATGTTGAAGAAAAGTATGGCTTTCAAATGGATAGCTGAAGGTAAGGCAAGTTTTGGAGCTAATCAAAGAGGCTATCTCACAAGCTCAACTCTCATTAACCTAGATTTTTCTAAGGATTTTATCCTTTATGCATTTGGAGGTGATGATACAATTTCTGCAATTTTAGTACAACAGAACAAAGAAAATGCAGAGCAGCCAATTTCCTTCTTTATCCAAATCTTGGAGGACTATGAGGTGAGGTATTCTTTCATTGAGAAGCATGTTCTTGCAATGATTAGGAGCTTGAAGAAATTTAAGCATCTAGTTTCAAACAACAAGGTTCAACTGTTGGTTTCTCATGTGGGAGTTAAGGACTTCCTCCTCAACAAAGACCTAAATGAAAAACATGCAGGGTGGATTACTCGTGTCATGGAGTATGACATTGAGATCAAAGTCACCAAGCTGGTCTAAGGAAAGGGATTGTGTGAGCAGCTGGTCTTGAGAAAATCAATGGAAGCAAGCAATGGGAAGGATGTTGTTTTGGTGTTGCAAGACAACCAAGAACAAAGAGGTGTTCAAGAAGAGAATGGTGGTATGCTCACTCCTTGCTTGGACCCAAGACATAATGCACTTCCTACAAATAGGCCTATGCCCTCCAGAGATGAACAAAACCAAGAGAAGACACTTCAGATTGCAGGCTATTCCATATGCACTTGTTGATGGTGTCTTGTTCAAAAGGATATAAATGGAGTGCTGTTGAGATGCATTGGGACAAATCAAATTAAGAGAATGTTAGAAGAGTTCCATGGTGGATCAGTTGGGGGTCATTTTTCTCCAAGAGTGGCAGCCCTCAAGATTATGAAGGTAGGATATTATTGGCCCAAGGTGTTTGGTGATTGTTATGCATGGATCAAGAGGTGTAAAAATTGTGCATTCTTCATAGGCAAGGAAAGATTAGCAACCCTTCCATTGCACCCAATTTCAGTTGACCAACCATTCATGCAATGGGGTTTGGACTTCATTGGAGTCATTAACCCAAACTCAAGCCAAGGACACAAGTGGATTCTAACAACAGAATGACTACTTCACCAAATGGACTGAGGCGGTGGCACTCAAAGAGGCAAATGAATCTAGCATTCTAGACTTCTATGAGGGGATAATAACCAGATTTGGTATACCTGCCACTATAATATCAGATAATGCTTTGGCATTCATAGGATCAAAGGTAACTGAATGGGCTGTTAAAAATGGGATTTATCTAAGCACTTCATCAAATTATTACCCTCAAGGTAATGGCCAAGCTGAGTCTACCAACAAGAACTTATTAAAGATCATCAAGAGGACTCTTGATGAAAATCAGAGGACTTGGCACACCAAATTGAAATCAGCCTTATGGGCTGATAGGATAACTCCCAAGAGATCCATAGGTAACTCTCCATTCAAACTTGTTTATGGAAGAGAGGCAATCTTTCCCATGTCACTTGAGTTGCCAACATTGGAACTCATGAAGAAATTGGAGTTGTTGGAGTTTGAACCCATGGAGGTTAGATATGAAAATTGATGGAACTCCAAGAAATCAGAGAGCATGCAGCCCAAACAATGGAGAAGGACCAAGCCTTGATCAAGAGAACCTTTGATAAAAGAAAGCTAAGGCTAGAACCTTCAAATTGGAGATTAGTGTTGAAATGGGATGCGAGACCGAGCAAAGCCAGGAAGACATTCAAATTTTGATGCCATTTGGAGTGGCCCCTACATGGTCACAAAATGTAAGAACAACAATGCCTTCTAATTGTCTACATTGGATGGTGCAGAAATATAGATTCCAGTTAATGGAATCCATCTAAAGCATTTCTACTAGAAGGGAAACTCTCCACCTTGTACATATTATCTTAGATTTTCATTCCTCCAAGTGCTTGTGCACATTGTTCTATTATAGCTTAGTCTTACATTTCCCTAAGTGCTTTAGCACAAGCTTGTTGTCCCAAGGATGCATTTTTGTAGACCATGTTCCGGATCAAGTGATGTTATGCTCTCACAATCTTCCTTCTTGAAATTTTCTAATGAGTTGGGAGTACCAAGAAATTAATTTGATGACCCCATGCCCAATGGATTGTTTCGAAAACCCAGTAACTTCATCCAAAGAGGCGAGATGACCCCTCTGAGTCACCAAAATTGTTATCCAAAATAAGCCCCTTACTTATTTTTGGGTAACTCTCTTTCATTTCTTCCTTCCTTGTGCCTCAATCAAATTTTTTCACTTTTTAGGCACTCAAAATTTTCTAGAAATGGCTTCATTAGATAGATAATTTTCTCACCTTTCCAGAAAGGTAAAGTTTTCCTTCTAACTCCTTGTATTTTGCAAGTTATGGCTCAGCAGAGTTTTTGAGGGAAATTTTCCCTAGGAAGGTCCACACCAATCAGAATGTGACACATGTGGTGGCAGAATGGTGGGGAGCGGGGAAAGTTAGAAATTTTTGCTAAGGAAGTGGTAGGGGGTTAAAAAAATTTTTTAAGGAAGTGGCGGGGGTATTTTTTCCTTGGAGTCCGCAAGGGAAAAAAAGTGATTTAAGGCTCCACTCTCATGAATCGAAGTGTGACACGTGTTGTCGGAGCGGCGGGGCGCAGAGAAATTTGGTGAAATTTTCCAAAGTGTTTCCAAAGGGTGCAAAGGAAAAATTTCACCCACAAGCCCATGAAGGAAGAATTGGTTTTAGGGTCACGCGAATAGGATGCCGACACGTGTCTATGGGCAGCGAAAAGTGGATCGGCAGAGTGAATTTTGGTTTTTTGCAAAATTGTTAAGGGGTGAAAAAGGAAAACCTAGCCCAAAGGCCCACAGTGAATGAGGAGGCACCACGTGTTGTCGAGGTCGAGATCGGGGGTGTTAGGGTGGAAAAATTTCCAAGGAACGGTGTGATGAAAAATCTTGAACCCGGCCCCCGAATCAATCAAGGTGTGACACGTGTCCTGGTCTCATCGGAGGTCGGGGGCGCGGGGGAATGTGAAAATTTTGCCAAAATGTTGCAAATGGCACCAAGGAGAAATTTTTCCTATGGGCCCGTAGAGGGGAAGAAAGCTGGATAAGGCCATGTCCCATTGGAGAGCGCCATGTGGCATCGGAGCGGCGGGGCATGCAGCGATAAGGAAAATTTTCCAAAATTTCAAAAAGGCATAAAATGTGGTTGTAGGAAGCCCATAGACCAATCAAAATGTGCCACATGGCATCGGAGTGGCGGGAAGTGAAACTTTTTGGGAAATTTTTCCCAAATTCAAAAAAGAGGGAAAATTTTGGGTTTAAGCCCGCGACCTGATTTTTGCCCTATTTTGCCCTAAATCTTCATAAGGGAATATCTTTCGATCCAGAGCTCATTTTTCTCGATTTTGGTGTCATTGGAAAGCTATTGAAGTCCTCTACATGATGGAATCTTCAATTTTGTGTTTTGATGGATTTTGGTGAGAGAAAAATGAGAAAACACCTCTGGCATGGGGAAAAGAGCAGAACTAACGTTCAACCACCATTTTTAATGCAGTATGGCTTCCATTCTTCTCCAACATGGTCGAAAATCTTGGGGAATGAACTTTTAAGGGTACCCATGCTGTTTTTAGGGATTTTTTCAATGGTTGAATGATTCCTTTTACTTTTCCTACATTTTCTCCTTCCTGAGCTCTGGTTTTCATTGCTAAAAGCCAGATTTGGCTCATTTGTAAAGGGCTGGGCATTTTATGTTTTGCGAGACTCCTCCTTCACCTGGAAAGTGAATTTGTGGAATATCATACCTTTTTGAAGATTACAATATGTTTTTATTCCTTGTTGTTGTAATGCACTGTATTTAAAAGATGGAAATGACAATGCAAGCTTTGTGAATGAGTTTTCAATCCTTTCTTGTGTTGTTTACTTCATCCTGATCTTTCATTACATTTTAGCAATCTGTGCATGATATATGTTGCATTATTTATAATCTGTGTCAATTTTTAGAAGTAAATGTTCACCACTCCTTTGGTGTATCACCCTATTAGTTTTAGTTTTATCATTTTCTATCTATCCCTATCTCCTTGGCAGAATTAGAGTAGGATTTTGAGTTTAAACCTCTGCAATTTTCAAGCATACATCTGATCAGAGGAGTTGAGGAACCAACCTTTAATCTCGAGATTCTTTTCCCAATTTTACAAGTCCCACACTTGGGGAAAGATTCAATGTTGTGCAATCACACTAGATGCCCATTATCAAACTAGAAGTCCAAAAATTTAATAAAAATAGACACAATATGTGTAAAATCCTCATTGATAATGGTGTGAGGTGAACATACTCACCGAGGATGCTTTTGAGTGCATGGGGAGAAATATTTGGAAACCACCCAAAACAATTTGTTTATGTCTAAAAAGATGAGGGTTTCCCTCTTTCAATGCTAAAGGAGCAGCCTCGAGATATTATGGGCACAAAATTTATGACATATTTTGAGGTCATTGAGCTTGCTCGAGGATGAAAATTAATCTAGATTACTAAAATGCCATTGTGTTTTTAAAACAATAAAGATATGCAAAACAATAGAGATATGCACTTTAAGAAGGGATGCATGAGTTTTGATAATGGGAAATGATGAGTGGTGAACCCACAAGGTGAAGTGTTAGTCCCACCCATTTGTATATATTTTTAATGTATAAGAAGACATCAACTAAATCTCCAATATTTCGGTAGAAGGAGAGTATTACATTAAATTGATGAGGAAGGATGCATTGATTGGGAATTAGTGCATTATCCTCATACACTAAGACAATTAATCTAAAAGGTTTATTGAATAGGCCTACAATACAATCAAAAGAAGATGTAATGAGTTTAATAGGAATTTCAAAGGGTCATTAAGGAGTAAAGTACTAAAGTGCGCTAGTTGAAGTTTACAGTGGGACCTACAGTGACATAAGTATGTAAAATTAATATTAAACCTATCAAGAAGATAATTCCCACCATTAATAGAGTCTTGTGGATTAATAAGGGTAGATTTGTAAAATTACCTCGATATGATGGGACCACATGTTCCTAGGTGTATATGGTGGATTTGGAGGCATGTCTACTACAACAAGAAGAAAAAATGATTTCTCTAGTACATTCTCTTAAGAGTATAGATGTGAGGTGGTGGGAAACATACTAAAAATATTTAACAAAGTGGAGTAGTATTAAGGAGTATATTGAGATCCACTTTTATATAAGTAATTAGAAACAAGAGTTTCTAAGTTATGATAGAAGAGCCTACCCATTTATTTACGTGTATAAGCACAAGGTAGTGTAGGTTAGCACCTCCAAGACATTACCTATCTACTTATGGGTACATGAATTTTATATCACCCTAACTACATGGTCACACACTTGGTATTATAGGTCAAACAAGGATGGAGACATTGAAATAGGAGAGAGTGAAAGAAGATCTAGGGAACACCTTTTATTTTTAATATGTAAGGGTAGAATGAGAAGGGCCTTGAGTAATAATAAAGAAAAACATATTTTAGAAATATATGATCATGGAGAAATTATTTAAGTGACTTTCTGATAGGGAGGGATACGTGCTCAAGGATCTATTTGATGAAACAAAGACCCTCATGTAGACAAGTATCATGGCCTAGACCAACCAAAAGGTTCAAGGGAAAGGGATAAAAGGAAAAATTAATGAAAGGTAGATGAGAAAGATAAATTTGAAGACTAATTAAATTTCTAGATAGGTATTATTTAATTCCCAATTAAATACATGCACAACATAAAAATAAGGTACTACATTGAACCCAAGCACATAGTAGAAGTCAAAATTAGGTCAAAGAGCAATAAATGGCCACCATAGGATATTATTGGTCTAACATATGGGTAGCACATATTATATAATTACTTAGGGATTCATAGAACTATTCCCTAAGGGTTATAAAAATGAAGGAATTACATTCATCATTAGGAATATAATAAATCTAGGTAAGATGTAAAAAATGATAAGAAAAAGGACATATTGAATGAATCCTAATTTGATAAAAAAGTTGAATGAAGTTATCAACAAAATGTTGGAAGTAGGGGTCATATATCCAATAGAGGAGTTATAATGGATCAATCCCATGGTTTTATCATAAAAAAGTATACACACATAGGGATATATGTATAATTTTGTGCATTGAATGAAACATGTGTCATTGATCCGTTTTTAACCCCATTCACTAAAAAAATAGAGGGGGTGGTAGGATATGATATTTACACCTTCACCGATGGGTTCTTTAGATATTAGTGAGTCCATATTGTAGAGGAAGATAAGGAAAATATTGTATTTTTAATGAAATTAGGCTCATTTTCATACAATGTGATGCCCTTTGGGTTAAAACTACATCGACAATCTTCTCATGCATAAGTGATCGAGGAGTTTAAGGATTTCATTAACAAGTTCTTATATGTGTACTTCGATGATTATAACATTTATTTTTAGTAAGATACCACCTCGCCAACATGGGGATAATATTTGAGAGATGCAATAAAATGAAAATTTCCTTAAACCTCAAGAATTATGTCTTTGTGACACCATTTGGGGTCCTATTAGGACACATGATTTACAAAGAATGAATGTTGGTTGACCCAAGAAAAATTTATGTTATTTTGAACCTTAAGAACCTAGAACCTATCACAATGTGTGAATGTTCCTTAGGCATGTGGGTTAGTATAGAAAGTTCATAAGGGACTACGTTAAGGTAAAGGGCCCTTTGGAAGATCTTATAATAAATTATGACCCATTTAAATGGATGACACACTAACATGAGGCCTTCAACACCATAAAGGATAAGTTTTTCAATGTACCTATCTTGAGTTATTTAGGATAGAAGAAGACATTCCAAATTCATGTGTATTCTTCAATAATGGAAATAGGGGCTATTATAGAGTAACTAGGAGAGAAAATGGACCAGCTAATCAAATTTTCAAGTAAATAACTCTTGTGTACAAAACATAGTTGCATGATGACTGATTACGAGGTCCTATCTATGGTATATGTGCATCAAAAATTTCAAGAATAATTTTTGCCAAGACATTTATATTTTTATGAACCATGAGGCATTTAAGTACCCAGTGAATAAGCTAATTTTACATGAGTGAATATGTAAGTAGATCATCTCATTTTATGATTTCACCTTCATAGTGGTGGTTTGTGAACACGAATCTGGCACTCTGATAATATTTCACCGGAACTCCTCGTGCTATGATTATTTTAGTAATGCACAACTTTTGGTTTGGTGGTAGTAATCTAGAAACACAACAACAAACATAACACAAGAATACCACAGACTATGACAAAAAAAGAATGATGACAAATCTGAAATACAACTATAAAATATATTATTAACATGGAATTATTACAATCTCACCCATGAATTACTCCAAGTGTTACCAACTCCACTTGATTCCAACAATGGTTATGGGAGAAACTTCACAATTACTCCTCTTGATGACTTCCTTAACACACCTTCACAAAGAATCCTTTATTCATAAAATAATTATTACAACTTTGCTCTATGATAAATGAGAGGGGATGGCCTCTCTATTTATAGGAATTTAGGCTTATCCACCCTATCTCTAAGATAGGATAGGAAATCTCTTCCAGCCAATCATATTCCATGCCTAAACTCTTTCCTTTACATGTAGGCTTATCTTCTAAGATAAGATAAACCTTATCATCTCACATGGGTTCCACCTTTTTAGACTTTTCTACAAATAAAATACACAAAATATTTATGACATCACTCCTTTTCCTTATTACAAATATAATATTTCTAATTCCTAATCATGTAGACCCTACTTCTCTACTTACCCCAACTTTGACATTTTAACATTACCGACCACTTACGACAAATATTTACTTTTTACCACAACATTCCTTTTGTACTTTGACTATTACCGTACTCTACTTTATTGGCGCACCGTATTGATGGCACTATTATCTTCTATTGGACACCACTACTAATTATACTTAACAACATCTTATTCCTAATACATACATTAATAAAATAGAAATTACGGAGGAAAATTTTAATGTCGACATTTTCCCCTTCCTAGCTTCTACTCCGTCCTCGAGTAGACTCTTATGGACACTCAAGTGGTGCTTAGAAAATCTTTAACTTGTCATGGTTGACCCATTTCGTAATGGGAGTACCATCCAATTCTTCCAAATGATATGTACCATTTTCATGCACAACTGCTATTTTGTAGGGCCCCATCCATTTGGGAAGAAATTTTCTTTGCCTTCTTTTTTTTTTGTATCTGGAATCATATACTAGAACCAAGTCATTCACATGAAATGGAGACCAACGGATCTTTTGATCAAAGTATTCCTTCTGCTTCATTTTCTTCTTATAGCTTGTATCCTTCATTATTTCCCTCATTTCCTCTAGCAAATGAAGATGCACCAACCTTTCTTTTACTAATCACTTTCATCCATCCTTTCATTTTTCATAACTCTCACAGTGGGAATATCAAACTCAATAGGAAGAACTAGATCAATGCCATAAGCCAACTGAAATGGGGAGTATCTTGTTGCTGACTTTGATGTTGCCCTATATGCCCATAATACTGCATGAATCCTTTTATCCCACTTATGTACCAGCAAGGATGCATCTTTTGCTAGAATTTGACATAACACAAAATTTGTTCGCTCCACTCCGTCCATTTGTGCTTGGCTTGTATGTTATTGCCTTCCTGTGCTTAATAGAAAACTTTTTGACTAGGGCTTCTACCACCTCATTAATGAAGTGGCTTCCTTGATCTATTACAATTTATAATGGGAAACCAAATCTAGTGACAATGCGTTCATATATGAACCTTGCCACTTCATCCATGAAATTTGTTTTCAATGGCCTAGCTTCAACCCACTTGGTTAAATAATCTGTGGCAACTACAATATACTTATTTTGGCATGGGGTAGTTAGAAGTGGACCTACAATATCTATTCCCAACATTTCAAAGGGACCAAGTGGAAGAATAGGGCATAATGGAGCTGATGAAGTCTTATGATTACCATGTGTTTGACAAATATCACATGTCTTACAATAATTATAACAATCTCTAAAAAGAGTGGGCCAATGATAACCTGCATCCAAGATCCTTCTTGTTGTAAGTTGTCCAAAGAAGTTCCCTCCACATGTACCATTGTGGAATTCTTCCATCAGCTCCTTCCTTGATCACGTCCAACCGCCTCTCAGTATTGTCCATCGTGTCCTATTCAAATAATACTCCATGCATAATAGAATATGGATGATTGCTTGAGTAATCTTCCTCTTAGTCTTTGCATTAGCACCATCAAGAAACTTGAATTCATTCAGATAATTCCAAATATCTATGTATTCACTAGGGATTGTGTCAAGGGATAACAATGTTGCATCATGAAATCATCATCATCACAAGATGAACCTAAACCATCATAGGCTCGAGAGAGTGCATCTGCATTGACATGCTTCTTTCCTAGCCTATCTATAATATCAAATTCAAATTCTTGTAGAAAAATTATCCATCTTGCTATCCTCCCTGATGGGTTAGGATTATTTACAATATATTTTAGAGCCTGATGATCTGTTACAACTATAAATTTCTACCCTAGCAAGTAATTTCTAAACTTCTTTACAACAAAAATGATAGCTAGAGCCTCTTTTTCTATTACAATATAATTTACCTTAGCACTGCTCATTTTTCTGCTCCCAAAGTAAACTGGATGATCATTCCCATTTTCATCCTTTTGGCTCAGAGTACTTCCTAGTGCTGCATCTGAAGCATCAGTATACACAATGAATGGCTTGCTCCAATTTGTATTCTTTAAAATAGGTGAAGACACCAGGCTTCCTTCAGTTGTTCAAAATCTTCATGAGCCTTCTTTCCTAGTTCATAAGTAACATCCTTCTTCAAGAACTGGGTTAGTGGTTGTGCAATCTTTGAGAAATTCTTAATGAACCTTCTATAGTAACCCACATGGCCTAAAAATGATCTCAACTTACTTCTATTCATAGGAAATGGTAACTCTTTGATTTTTGAAACTTTATCGATCGTACTAATACCATCTCTAGATATAACATGCCCTAACAAAACACCTTTAGAACATCCAAAGACACACTTTGTAGGGTTTAGTGAGGCTTGTGCTTCATCTAACCTTTGAAATGTTGTCTCCATCTGGTGCAAGTGGTCCATCTTGCTCCCATAGATGTAAAAATCATCCAGAAATACTCTGATGAAGTTCCCAATGTAGGGTTCAAACACCCTATTCATCAAGCACTGGAACGTTTCCGGAGCATTACACAACCCAAAAGGCATAACTCTATAAGCAAAATTCCCCAAGGAGTGGTGAACGTGGTCTTCAGCTGATCTTTCTCTGCTATATGAACTTGGTTGTATCCGCTATATCCATCAACAAAACTATAACACTCCTGGCCAACTACTTCATCCAAGATCTGATCTGAGAATGGAAGAGGGTAATGATCCTTCTTTGTTGCCTTATTGAGCTTCCTATAATCAACACAAATGCATAGTTTCCCATTCTTTTTTATTGAGATCACAATGGGAGAAACCCATTCTGAATTCTCCATAGCAAATATGAATCCTGCATCAAGAAACTTATCTATTTCTTCTTTTACAGTCTTGGAAAAATTAGGATTCATTCTATATGGCATTTGCTTTATGGGCTTAGCACCATCTACCAGCTCAATAGAATGTTCTACCCAACTTACTTGACGGAGTTCCTTGTAATCAAAAGTGAATAGGTGTATGTACCTTCGAAAGAGCTGGAGGTAGGATTCCTTCTCATTCTCCATCACAACATCACCAATCTTTATTTGTTGGAGACGATCAACAATTTCTTCTTTAGATAATCTTATGGGTTCATGAGTCGGTGTGACTGGAAGGATATCCATGACCGAAACATCAACCTCACTTTCTTCATCTTTTGTGTCCACTTCACTGGTACTAGAGTAATCAGAGGATGTCCAATCATCAGTTTCATCACTTGAATCCACAGGTTTTGCCTTATGATGTCGAGGGATCACGTTTATCTTCACCCTCTCTCTGCCACGTCCAAGTGTCATGAAGCCTTCATTCCAGTAGTTTCTTGCATGAACTCTCCTTAGCCATGGCCTTCCCAACAACATTGGGTATGCAACAATACCATTTTTCATCACCTGAAAGTCTACCACACATACAACACCCATAACAGATATTGCCACATTTGAAACAACACCTTCTGGTTTAGTTTTTCCCTTATTTAATGACCTTAACATAAGTGTTGAGGGGCGATCAATTTTAAACCCAACATATTCATTACAGACTCGGTCATTACATTAATTGCAACATCTCCATCAACTAAGACATCATGAATTGAAATACCATTACATAATACCTCGTCTTGTGGAGCATAAGGATCCGCCTCTACCTCCAAAATAGGTACCTCAACCTCCTTACTTCATCGAGCATTGAGTCCACTTCGCAGCTCCTACCTCTTCTCAAAAGACATAGCCAAGAGTTGACCATATGTAATATTTGCAGGCCTTTTGAACATATCTTCTAAGATGGAGTATGGTCTTTGCCCCTGTGAAATCAAAAAATCTTGCACACCCAACTTTCTTCTCCTATGTTTCTTACTAGTTTCTCCTTTCATCTTCTTAGGATCATTTCCATCTTGGTTATCTTTTTCTTTCTTTCTTTTTGTTACAAACACATCTACTTCATTATTTATGCTCCTATCTACTACATCAAAAGAATTCATAGTGCTTTTCCTTTATCATTATCTCTTGTACCAGATGAAGAAGCTTTATCTAGATAATTATACTTATAATGACCCTTTTTATGACAACCATAACATACAACTTCAGTTATATTTCTTTTTGGACCTCTATCTCCTCCCTGAGAACTAAATTCATTTCCTTAAAGAAGATTAATAGTTAATTGACCCATCTTCTTGAGCAGATCTTCATACTCAGTAGATGTACTAGGGAAAATATTTGTGCTCACCGAGAGTGGTTGTGGATTCTGACCAAAGGTGTTGGTGTAGGCTCTACCTTAGCAGCAATTTCTTTGGGCTCTTCTTCCATGCTTTCTTCTTGCCTTCTTGCAATCTCCTTTGCTTGTTCAATGGTAGCTAGGTGGTCATACTTTACTCATTGTCTGATCTTTGGCTTCATCCCAAGAATGAAGTTCTTACAAAGGAGATTATCCACGCCATTCATCAACCCATCCGCTAATCCTTCCTTCCATATCTAGGCATCGAGCTTCCTCCTTAGCTCTAGAACACGAGCATGATAATCTCTTATCTTCTCCTTCTCTCCTTGGGCTAGCTTTGTGATCTCGATCATGAGATCTGCATATTTCTGTTGTTCACCAAATTCTTCAAGAAAATTTTTAGTTAATAAATCCCATGAGTTTTTCACATTATCACCTAGTGTTTCAAACCACCTAAGTGTTGAACCATCCAAAAAGGTAGGAAAAATTTAGTCCATTGTTCCCTTCTTATGAGGCCATTACAAATGCAAGATCGTTTAAACTCTTGAATGAAAGAGGAAGCATCTTCATTAGATTGGGCTAAAAAAATAGGAATCTTCCCCATTTTTAAATGTAACCACAATGAAATACCAACTCACAAGTATAATCAATAAGACTTATGTGCACAAATAATTGGACTCACTACAATAGAAAGTGACTTTACACCTTTCTACAGTAAAATAGGAATGACCACGGTAATCTTACATTTACTTTGACTTACTACGGTAAAAAAAACACTATTTACTAAAAATTTTATCATGGTAAACACTATTCACAATAAAAATGAAGTTACTGTGGTAAATACTATTCACAGTAAAAAGTAAAGTTACTGTGGTAAATACTATGCATGGTAAAAAGTGACTTTACCATGGTAACTACTAGGCACAATAAAAACAAGGTTACCCTCCTATTGATTTATGACTAAGTGGGAATATCTCTCCAGAAAATCCACCAACGAGGAATGGTCCTAAAGGCAACGGAACCAAAATGTGAACACGAATCCGGCACTCTGATAATATTTCACCAGGAACTCCTCATGCTATGATTATTTTAGTAATGCACAACTTTTGGTTTGGTGGTAGTAATCTGGAAACACAACAACAAACATAACACAAGAATACCACAGACTATGACAAAAAAAGAATGATGACAAATCTGAAATACAACTGTAAAATATATTATTAACATGGAATTATTACAATCTCACCCATGAATTACTCCAAGTGTTACCAACTCCACTTGATTCCAACAATGGTTATGGGAGAAACTTCACAATTACTCCTCTTGATGACTTCCTTAACACACCTTCACAAAGAATCCTTTATTCATAAAATAATTATTACAACTTTGCTCTATGATAAATGAGAGGGATGGCCTCTCTATTTATAGGAATTCAGGATTATCCACCCTATCTCTAAGATAAGATAGGAAATCTCTTCCAGTCAATCATATTCCATGCCTAAACTCTTTCCTTTACATGTAGGCTTATCTTCTAAGATAAGATAAATTTTATCATCTCACATGGGTTCCACCTTTTTAGACTTTTCTACAAATAAAATACACAAAATATTTATGACATCACTCCTTGTCCTTATTACAAGTATAATATTTCTAATTCCTAATCATGTAGACCATACTTCTCTACTTACCCCAACTTTGACATTTTAACATTCCCGGACCACTTACGACAAATATTTACTTTTACCACAACATTCCTTTTGTGCTTTGATTGCTACTCTACTTTACTTTATCGGCACAGACGCACTCGACGATCGATGCGTTATCTTCTATTGATGCCACTACTAATTATACTTAACAACATCTTATTCCTAATACATACATTAATAAAATAGAAATTACAGAGGAAAATTTTTATGTCAACAGTCAAGCTTGGAAAACTCAACTATGGTCTTGACTACCTATTCATAATCAATAAAAAGGAAGTCATGTGTGACATAAAATATTATATGACACATAAACACCTATACATGATTTGAATGGTACCTAAATAATTAAATAAACTTGTGGGATTCCTTATGTTAGAATTGACATAATAGGGGTGGAAAAAAATGAGAAGAAAAGACTTCCTATATGTATAGCCCTTACCAACTCATGGATGGGGAATATACAAGTTAGGATGATATGAATACATTAGGTGTTTCATTTTGGAACTTGAGAGCATGATAATTCTATAAGAGGAACATGCGAGAATAGTACAAGGGTATTATACTAGAGTGGCTAGATCTATTTATCTTTTATTATTTAGGATTTGGTGGCCCACCCTCTTAAAGGATGCCATGGAATATATCACCAAGTGTGATATGTGGTGAAGGGTCAGCAAACCAAGTAGAAGGGATGATATTCCTTTAATACCTATGTGCTTAAGAGACAATTTTAAAAATGGGTTGTTGAATTTATGGTACCAATCATAGATGGTTCATGAAGAATCGAGCAATATATCTTTACCACAACTAATTATTTAACAAGTAAGGCATAGGTAAAACCTATCAAGGATTACGCTTTGAAAATGGTGGTAAGGTTCTTGTAAAAATCTTATCAATATACCTTCCACTCCAATTTTCAAGTAGATAACTCTTTTCTACAAAACATAGTTGCATGATGAATCAAAGATGAGGTCTTATCTATGGTAAATGTGATTCAAAACTTTCAAGAATAAGTTTTGGCCAAGACCTTTGTATTAATTATGAACCACGAGACATTTAAGTACATAATGAATAAAATAATTTTACATGAGTGAATAATATATGGCTTCCCATTGAGCTTAACCAATAATCAAGGAAGTCACTTCCTTTTCCAAAACAATGTTCATTCTACAGCATAATATATGGAGACGTACCAAAAAATAACTCATTATCACCTTGAATACAATAGAATTGTGGAGGGTTTCAATAAGATCCAGGAACAACACTAGCTAATATGTTTAATGTAGGGTGAAAATACTTGGATGATTGAGTTTTTAACATGTTATGGGTGTATAAAACCACATAAAAATGCCTAATAAGTTCATACCATTTCAATAGGTGTTTGGGAAGGAGGGAACACTGATGAAATTTCTAGTGCCCTCTCTTTACATAACATTCATAACTAACTTGGATGATAAAAAACATTAGTGAAAGGATAAATTCATTAACAAGAATTGGATGAGAAGTTAATGTTAGAAATATGGAGCTTGGGAGTGGAGAAGGTTATACAAAATACCTAACACAAAAGAGACATAAAATACAAAGTACTAAGGGAAGGCATGTACATCCTCCTATACAAATCTAAATTTTCCTTGTACCCATGTAATTTGTGCACCAATTGGATGGGCCCATACATCATCCACAACATATTGAGAGTGGTAAATTCATGTTGTGTGTATTGTATGGAGAAATTCTTCTATGTAGTTTCAATGATAGTCGGTTTAATCTTTTTCATTCCTAACAATAGCCTAGTTGGGTTTCAAAAGTTAATAATGCTCTTTGATCCACCACCAAAATAATTCCTTAGCCATTTCCATTTATTCAATTTTCTTTTAAGAAAATTTTTAATATTTTATCATAAAAGTCATGATGTACATGTGCGAGGCACAAAATAATAATAATATCATTCATTATTTTAGATAATATTTTCATAGTGCACTATACAAGGATGTACTTTAGGAAAGTTTGACTACACGTGGCATATGTGCATGTAAGTAACCAACCAATAGTGATAGAAATGAATACATGCAAATCAATGCACATAGATGTAATAAAGCATAATTAACACAAGGAAATAGAAAGGGATGAATGTAATTTGTGTGCATAGACCAATAAATAGCCCACATAATAGTATTCTGTGATGGAGGACCACACACACAAAATTGGGGGAGGAGAAAAAGGATGAGAATAGTGGCAACATAAAAATATTATATCTAGATAAAAATTATGGTTGGAAGAAGGAAAAACAAAATGAGGGGGTGCACATGACCCATGAATTTAGGAAAGGAAAAAGTCATTCTGGATGCTTTGACATCACCTTGGGAAGAATAAGAGCCAACAAATTGGAAAAACACCCCTAGTATTAGAAGGGTTGTGCATGTTTCTCAATTCAAGTTTGCAGACATGGGATGTTGATGTCACAATGATGTATGCCTAAAAACCAAAAAATACCCTCCCATTTAGAGGATGACATTGATTTTAACATAGAAATCGATCTCCAACAATCAAGGGGAAAAGAAGGAGAGAAGGTGTTAAAGTTTTGTTTGAGAAATTTGTGAGTGTAAATTAAATTATTGTGATAATTGAACCACTGATTTTGGTAAAATAGTATATATTAGGGTAGAAGGAGTGTAAAAAGTGCAGCCGCAAAGAATTAGAAGTTGATAAAATTGGGGAAAACATAATTTTTGCATTATGCGAGAAGGTTTATGCCATTGATAGGTAAAAATCTCAAATTTGAAGAATAAAATCCCCCAACCACCACCATTATATGATCTCTACTTAAAATGGTGAAGAGTAAAATAAGTTAGTGGTTTCTCCAAGTCAGCCCAAGAAGCACCCATGCATATGTGCATATTCATATTAGAGGAGGAACAAGTTCCTCTAAAGAGTGAGATGGAGAAAATAGGCATCCCTAAGATATAGGTCCACAAGGAATTTAAATTAGGGAAATATGGGAAATTAAGGTGTATAAGGTGGAGATAAAATACATTGACCACTAAAAAAATTCAAGGACCTATAGGATGACTACCTCATTAGAGATGTGATGGGCACAAACAAAAAAATGATAGATATATATATCAAACGGTGCATGGAGCTAGAGGAAATCGAGGTGTTTAAAATTTTTAAACTCCCTTGTTTTGGGCTTACAACCAAGTGTGTACACTTTATTCTATCACATATACATGGTAACATTTTCTAATTTAAGCAATAGAAAAAGAAAATATCCACCAATTTGATCCATCTATTCACATTCATTAAGCAAAGAGGTGCAAGCATGTATAAGTTGCTAGATGACAATAAAGTGGTGGATGAATTGAGATAAATGATGAAATACAAATAAAGTAGGGAATATCAATAACATTCATTCCATTTATAATAACAAATATTAGGGATTGTCTTATGAGTGTGAAATTTTTCCACTCGAGATAGATGAAAAACATCAACCAAAAATTCCTCTACATGAGACACAAAAATTCACCATCAAATCCCATTACAACTTAGCCCAATATATTACTAACAAGGTCATTGATGGGAGAATGGTCGTGCATGAGAAAGGAGACACATTAAAGTTTGGTGTAGTCTTGATCATGATCATGTTTGATGAGATTAGAGTACCTGATTGATATGAACCCATTATGTAAGGACTCCTCAAAAAAATTATTCAAGAAATAATTATTCCCATCAACGATACAAAAATGAACAAGATATAGAAATAAAAATGGTGTGATGCCTATATAAATACATTTTGGAATGAATGTCGCATCCCAAGGAAATTATTGACAATATACTAGGGTTAAATTTAGTTCACAATGTCACTGCAACTTTACTACTATATGCAATATAAAATGGAGGATGGCATTGATCGGTGTGGTTTTGGCTACCCCGCATCTTTTCGGGAAATATTTTAAGGTTTCCCTCATTATAATTGATGATGTATTCTACTTAGAGAGTTTGTCTAATGCATATGATGACATCATGACACTCAAACTAACCATGAGCTACCTAAACAAGGAGGTGGAGGATAATAGTGAAAAAAATGATGAATCACATGTAGAACGTGATAAGTGCACTTTCTGCTAAAAAAACATGGTATAGTTGACCAACCAAGTAATCAAATATGTGTTGCAATTATATAATAAGGGCATGCAATATGTCTCAATCATCCTTAAACAAAATAATAAATTGATGTTTAGGCTATAGGTAATCCATTACGAGAATGAGGAGGAAGAGGATGATCAATAAATGTATTTGGAGTGAAGAATGAGAACATGCTAGAAATAAAAAAGTAGCAAATTAAGAACTTTCTAGTTCCACCTAATGTAGGGAGAGGAAGCTCATAAACCGACTTATAGGAATTTCACAAAAGAAGGAAAAAAATATGAGTTAGAAGGGACCAAGGAAATTCAAATGCCCCTAATTCCAAAAATATATTTTTTCCCTTATGATGAATCCTAGGTATAGAATAATGTTGATGGAGTTGTGAATTATGAGAGCCACAATCTTGACCACTCCACTAGCTTCCCCTCCATCATATTACTTCCTAGTATGCATAATAGAGATGCAAGGATAATATGCATAGGGAATTAAGAAAGGGCCCACAAAAGATACCAAAATGGAAAACTATAGAAAGGTTCACAATGAAGCTTGTGAGGAAAGTGGTATGTAGAAAGAGTGAAATGTATATTACATCATGAACAACGTGATATGATAAGAGAAGAAAGGGAGAAAAACATCAAAGGATGTAAATCATGAAGAACAGGGGACTCAAATAGGAAATGAAAAAGGATAGCCAACTATAGAAAAAGGTCCCAAGACAAGAGGAGGACATTATCCCCAAAGGAGAAGGATAATAAGGAGAAAATAAATAATACCATATAAGTAATATCAAGTGATAGCATGGGTGCCCTTGGGCATGCCCTAGGACCTCCAGAGCACTATCTATAAAGTGGAAATAAATAATTTCATGGATGAGGAGGTGTGCTTAGAGGTGTTGATTAGGAAGGGGAAGAAATTATTTACTAAGCACCTTACAAGTTCTCACATGCCTAAAAATGCCTAGATATGACATGGGTAATGTACCAAAGGTATGTGAGGCCAAAACATTGTATCTACAACCCCTTAAGCACTAATTAGGAGCATCAATTTTGACATACAAATAGGAAAAATTAGTATATTTGTGAACCATTGGAGGAGGAACCAAAGATAAATTATACTAGTGGGGAGAATGTCTCTTTATGAACCCCTAGTGGTTAATCTGAAGAGAAATACTCCAACACACTCATGAAACTTGTGGTTGAGGTTAATTGAAAAATCCCTTAAAAGTAGAATATTTCCCAAGTAAGGGCCAACAACTTGTGTTAGGTTAAGTATGAAGAACAAGAGCTGCTAAAAAAATTTAAAAATTAGAATGTGTAAATGAAGAACCTTTGCACAAAGATAATGGAAAAGAGGATTATGTCTAATTATCTTCTTATGCAGACCCATGACCTACCTTGAGCTATTGATTTATCAAGTGTTCATAAGCACTCATTTTAAGGAACCAATGGAGGACTCAACCGATGTACTAAGAATATAAATTTAGGTGAAATTGGTTTCTTATGAGGATATCTTAGTTGAACATAAGAGGAAAATAGTAATAGTTGATTAGGTATTTTACAAATGATCAATGAGTAGAGGAAGTGATTGTGAAATGACTCAAGGAGTATGCATGAAATAAGATGACACTTGAGGTTCATATCTTCACAATCTAAGGAAAAATAGATAATACATAGGTGAGAAATGGGGATTAATCCTTGTGGATCAGATAAAGGAAAGGTATACCACCATGGAGGAAATTTTTAAAAACTCCTACTATAATCCTTGAAAGAGGAATTATGGTGGTAAAAGTGATGGGATCAACTGCATACTCCTCGATCCCGTTGTTTCCAAAGTAAACATGACATGATGAAGTTGTTTATGTTTCATCAATTATATTAAAGATTCATATGACATCTACAATATCATCCCTCTATGGGGTTTACAAATGCTAGTTCCACATAGGGCTAAACCATACTCTCCCCTCTAACTCTATCCTTTGGCTCTATGGTCGACCCCAACCTCTTATCTCGGTCCTAGTTTTCAAACCACCTCCACCACCATGTTCCTTACCTTCTCCCAACTTCAACAACCTTAACTCGGTGCCTTCTCGTCATCTTTTATAGCCACACTACCCCAAAATTTCCCACTTCTCTCTCCTTTATGTTTTATTTTTTTATTTTTCGCTTGGACATCAAATTTAAGTCGGGACTCTTTAATCCACTTATCTATGTGATCTGCTTTCAGCCAATCCATTTTCACCACATCACTTGGTGGTTGGATTTTTCCTTATCATTCACTCTATTTTCCAGTCCATCTGTCACCCATGTGACCATGTAGATTTATATTTTATATCCTTTCTGTCGCTTTATTGTGTCTTATCACCTCGTATCATCCTTCCTATTTCTGTCATGCCCTCTCCTTATGCTACGATTTCCTCCAATATCCTTTCATGTCTCTTTTATCACTCTGAACTTCCTTTTCTCATGTTTGGCTTTACAAAATCCTTTGAACATGCCTTCCTCTTCCTTGGAACTCTTATTTTTTTGTGCCTTCCTTGGTTTCTTCTCACAAGAACTCCCTTATTTTTCTTCACTTTATTTTACGTGCTTTATATCCTGGTGTGCTACTACACCACCTTTTTATATCTCCTTTTTCATGTGATATCTCTTCCTAGTGCCTTCTTGTGAACATGTGTCTATTCTTCCTATAAGATTCTTCTTTTTATGTGTACCTTATCATTATTCTATGTGCTCTTCCACTCTCTTTGTGTGCATCATCCTTTTTCTCCCTTTCTCTTTGGCCTACCTCTCTCGTAATTCTTCCCTTTTCTAATGCAATCATTATATGAGGAATCATTTGCTTTCTTGTCATGTTTTGGAAGTGGATTATTGAATATTTTGAGCTTATGATTTTCATTGACTAGTGTAGAGGTCGTAGGCTCTAGAAGCTCAAGTTTGTTATCATTGATAAGATCTTGGATGATAGTGTGAAGTTTGAAACACCTATCTATAGAATGTTCGACACATTGATGATAGTCACATCGAAATTTCTCATTGTAATTTTGAACCTTTAGGACAAGATGGATCCAAGTTGAGCGGAGGAGGAAGCGTGATAAGATTTCTCTCAAGAATTTTTGTAATATAAGATGTGGAGCAATAGTCAACTTTGTATATGTTCACTTAGGTGGTTGTCATTGGAGTTCTTTGGTGTTAGATACAACATTGATAGTGATTTTTGCTTCATTGTAGGTTTGGTTGTTGATGGATTAAATGTTGATTTACTTTGAAATCATGTAGAATATTATTCTTTCTTTTGATATTTAAGTTTTCCTATAGACAAGAGATTCATTTCACTTAGTGTGAAAGTGTGACATAGTTAATCAAATGATGGAGATGTTTCAAATAGAACACTTTCCTGAATAGGTGACAATAAACTTTCAATGAATAAGTCTTGAAGCTTAGAGTCAACAACCACATTAGACATCTTAGTAAGGTTATTTTTGTATCGTAATACATAATCTATGAGATGTTCATTAGATCCTTGTTTAAGTTGTTCTAGTTGAGCATATGAGATCTTAGAGCTTATATTGATAAAAAAATGAGTGAGAAAATCATTGGCTAGATGAATGAAAGATGTTATCGAGTGGACACGTAGGTCATAGAACCAACACATCACATAATCATGGAGACTACAAAGAAATATCTTAGCCAAAGAATGTGATCATCCACAAAATCTAGACATGCCACATGGAAGGTTGGAGATTCTCTTGTGGGTCACCATGTCCATTGAAAATGGGAAGCTTGGGGATGAAAAAAATAGGAGGAAGCAAGTAAGTGGAGTGGTAGATACGACTGGAGTGTATAGTAATAAAGTGGAATCAAAATATGGAGATGCATGAGAAGTAGCCTATTGCAATTGATGAATTTGTGCTTGAAGGTCTTGATAAAGGGAGGCTAAATCTTGAGTGTCAACGGAAGAAAATTGTCACGTGTGAGAAATAAGAGGTGGAGTGAAGTGGTTAGTGGGAGTAGGGATAGAAATGAGGATGGTAGAAATGGGGGAAGAATAAAAGTAGGTGTTTGAGTAGCAATGGAGGTGGGAATAGTAGTAGAAGCATTAAGCTCTGTAAGGTTGGTGGCTTCCTCACGAGAAGTGAATAAAATAAAGTCTAAGTCTTGTGGATGCTCAAAGTGATATGATCATTAAGGTCTTTAAGGTGGGCTTCAGTGAATTCACCATAAGATTGAGCCATATTGATAAGAGGATAAGAGTCCTAAGGAGAAGGTGGATTCGAGCATTGGGTTCACCAAAATGATTAAGCTAAAATGTGAATTTATATGCCTAATCTGATTTCTATTGTAGTAGTAAATAAATAAACAATTAAGTACAAAAATTAACCCAAAAAAACTAAGAAAGAAAGTATGAAACCCTAACTACAAAAATAGGGTAAAAATCCTTAGTTGATCCACAATTGTTCTTGGATTGTGCCAAAGTGTTGACCGGATGAACAAAGAGGGAGAAGTGTCGCACAAAACCCCAAAAAAGTGTGTGAGATGACAATCTGCCTAAAGCTGGGTGCTTGGATAGAGACAAGGACTCCCTTGAGCGCCCTAGGCCTGTTTACGGGCACCTATGTCTACCGAAATGCTCGAAAACATCCTTTGAGTGGTCGATATTTTCTCACCTTTAGTCGCTATGAGGTCGCACAATGATCACTAAGGTCACTAAAAACCTACAATGAAACAATGACCTATAAAACCCTTAAATAGACATCAAATCCTAAAAAAAAATAAAGATGCTCAATGAGGGGTAGGACTTTCCTCAAACTACCATAATGATGAACTTACGACCGAGCATTGTGCTACATCTCATACCCAATGTAGTTTTGTGTGTGTGTGGAATTGTGCCCTAGGTGCCTTTTGTGCATGTCGCACTTGATAGTGAGAAAATAAGCTAGATGTAAATAAATGTAATAGATGTGTGCATGGAATAGAATGAACTTTTCTCCTATGAAGTGTGTATGTAAATAACCAGCCCTTGTGTCCCTTGGATGGTGTTAGATGGATACAATGGAGCTCTTAGATGCTTGATGGATACAACCTTAGGTGGTGATAGTTAATGCTTAGTGTTTGGTCTTTTATTATGATCACATAAATTTATATTTCGTGATTCCTTGCTTGAATTTTGTAATTAACCCCAAAAATTTGAGTATAAAAAATATAAGAAGCTCAAATGGTTAGAAAGGACCTAAAAGATATGAACAAAGTATACTGAGGTCAAGGGTTCCCAAAGGGGATGAGGGCACGTGGCGTTGGTATCCTGGTTGGGCGTTAGTCTCTAGGATGCTAAATGCAAAAGTATAAAAAGGAAGACGAAGCAAGTAAGGGTGTAATACCAAAAGTGGAAACATAAAGAAAATAAAGGTGGCCAAATACATGGGTTAATTAGTACTTTTCTTACTTAGGAATCATATGAATAGTACTATGCAACTAGGACTAGATAATTATCCAAAGTGCGTGATTTTTTTCTACACCACATTGGCTCCTTTCTAGAGTAGTGACATTCTAATTTTTCTTTAAGTACAAGGTAAACGATGCTAAAGTTGTGAGGCTTAATATTCTTGTTATAAATGTGTTTAATTTGATCTTGATATACTTGATGATGTTTAAGGGCGACAAAAGTTCATCTAAGAACTCAAGTTGTGTTAGATGCTCCTAACAATAGTTCTCATCAAAGATAAAGTTACGAAGGGAAATACGCAAGGGATTTTAATCTCAAGAGGAAGGATGGTTTCAGATCCATATATGAGATAGAAAGGAGTAGCGTCTGTGGGGTGTGGATGTTAGTTGGTAAGCCCAAAGAGTGAAGGAATATGAGAGATGCCAATTATGACCCAACCTATCAATGTTCTTAGCAAGAATGTTAGAAAGGGTTTTGTTAAAGGCTTCATCCTAGTTGTTATAGTGGGGATAATAATGAGAATAAAAGCTAAGCTTGATGTTAAAGGAGTCAAAAAATTTCTTAATATATTTATTTTCAAGGAATTTCCATTGTCCATGATGAGCTTGTGAGGGATGCCAAAATGGCAGATGATATGTTGATAGATGAAATTAATGATCTGGTTAGCTTTGGTAGATGTGAGTGGAATGGATTCCACCCATTTGGTGAAATACTCATTAGCAATGATGATAGAATGATGGCATTGAGAAGAGTGTGGATTGATAGTCCAATGAGGTCGAGCCCCCATTGTGAAAAGGGCCAAAGGTCCTGGGCGGGCTGTAGAGCTGGTAGGATGTGGATAAGATTGGAATGTTTTGGCATTTAACACACTTTTAACATACTCACAATAGTCTTGGTTGAGGGTAGGCCAATAATAGCCTAGAAAAAGGATGCAATTAGTAAACATCCAAGCCACTAAAAGTGTCCACCACAGATAATGTCATCATGGACTTTCGAATAACACATGTAGATTCAAGACTTAAGGAAATGTAGGAGAATGCCATCAAACCCACATTTGTAAAGGATGCCACCAAGGATAACATAGTGGGTTGCACATTGAAGGAAGGACCTCCTACCATTCTTGGACATGTCGGAGGGGACTTTAGATTGGGATAAGTAGTCAAGATCTGAGAATACCAAAGATCAGATTGATTGGTATCATATGATTGACATAGGGAAGCTCATGGACATGATATGGTTGATCAAGACATTGAACAAACAATGAAGATCTTTAGATTCTTCCATTTTCCATGGGATAAGGGATGCGAGGGAAGCCATCATGTGTAGCAAAAATGATTGGATGATCATGGGATGGCTTGGATGGTATAGGAGTCAAATGCTTCAAGGAGAAAGATGACGATATCCCTATATTTTTGAAGGATGTCATTTTTACATTGATAGGTTCCTATGACTTGATTGATGATGAGTTAGGAATACCATAGATATCAAGAATTTTGATGCCAAGTATGAAATGGTTTCAAGGCCCAAAATGATGAGCTTCATACTCAGCCATATTATTAGTGCATTCAAAATTAAGTTTGAAGAAATGGGGATGGGAGTATCCCAAGGAGGAATGATAATGACATCAAGCCTCCCCTTGTTGACACTTAGATCCATCAAAGAAAAGGGTCATCTTAAGAGGAGAAAATCATGATCAAGGGTGAAGATAGATTCATCGGAAATTATTCATGAGGGAGTTGATTATCGGGAAGAGGGGCCTCAAAAGTTGATCGGAATAGCTTGGCCCTTAATGGATTTTGGGAGATGAACTCTAGGTCAAACTCTATCATGAGCATGAGCCATCAGTGATATGATCACTATGATAAGGCTTGGAATGCATGGTTTTAAGAATGTGGAAACTAGTAATGAAAAAGGTTTTATGGTTAAGAAGGTAATGATGAAAGTTTAGAAGTGGTAAAGAAGAGGGCACAACACATAATTTTCAGCTTTGGTGTAGTGGGTTTCATAGTCATGAAGGGTATGGCTGATATAATAGATAACCTGCTCCTTCCTTGCTCATCATGGTGTGCCAACATGGCACCTAGAGCATGATCAAAGGTAGAGATATAGAGATATAAAATGCTCCCCCTCATGTGAGGTGTGAGCACTAGTGGAGAGAGAAGATACTACTTAAGATCATCAAAGGCCTTTTTGATAGTTGGCATCCCAATTGAATTGGGTGTCTTTATGAAGAAGGTGATGAAAGGGTTGGAATGATCTGAGAGTTGTGAAATGAAGTGACATAATTGATTGAAGTTGGCCTTGAAGACTACAAAGTTTCTTGAGGTTAGAAGGGGGAGGCATCTCAAGGATGGCCTTAATTTTTGTATGGGTCAACTTCAATACCCCTAATAGAGATGATGAAGCCAAGGAGTTTTACTAGTTAGCACTCCAAATACACACTTGGTTGGATTAAGATGAAGGAGGAAGTGAATAAGGTGCTCAAAAGGATTTCAAGGATATAAAGATGGTCACGTAACATGCTTGGATTTACCCAAGAGGTCATCGACATAATCTTCTACAATTTTATGGATAAGGTCATGGAAGATATAGGTCATAACATGCATTGGTAAGTGGCCCCAACATTTTTCAAACCAAAGGCATGACACGATAATAGAAAAGGTCCCCAAGGGGTGATGAAGGAAGTCTTATGTTGGTCTTTTGGGGAATAAGGATCTGATTGTAACTAAAAAACCATCCATAAGAGAGAGCATCTCATGGTCGGCCATGAGGTTGATGAGTTGATCGATGTTGGGAAGGGGAAATTCATCCTTAGGAAAAGAGATTTAAATCTCAAAATTGGTGCAAGATGTGGAGATTTCTAGAATATTTGGCAATGGGTATGATATTCAAAACCCATTATGGATAATCGATAGGTTGGATGAAGTTAGCAGAAAGAATATGTTGTAGCTCTTCTTTGAAAGAAGGAAAATGGGGATGCATGCGATGCAAACTTTTGTTTAACATGTTTAGCATCCGGGATGGTGATGATGATGTTATGGATGATGATGGAAGGATCAAGACCCGACATGTTGAGAGTATGACCATGTGAAAGGCTTGGCTATGCTTGGATAAGAAGAAGGAGGTAAAGGATTTGAGCTCTTGAGGATCAAGAGATTGGCCAACCTTGAGGATGTGGGGCTCTTGGGGAGTCCCTATGTTGATGTCGATGGTGGATTCATTAAGAGGGTGGAAGTATCAGGAGGAAGGGACTTTTGGATATGAGAATCCTCGGCCCCCATGTAAGAAAGAATGGAATCATCATCACTGCATTGAGGATATCAATGGTAGGGGAATCCTCCCCTATCATCTCAGGATACTTAAGAGGAAAGGACCAGTCTCATTTTCAACTTGATAGGTGACTAGTCCGAGGGAAATGGTGGAGACTAAAAAAATTTAGGAGGGATAGACATAGTATCATCTACATCCATGGGATAGTTCGGATGAAGAAGAAGAATATGGTGGCTCAATGTCATGTGAGAGGAGGAAGAAGTGCATGGAGGAGGAGTGGAGGGATATTTGTATCCCAAGCCAAAATTTCTCACATGGTTCATGGGATTGGTTAAGGACAAGATCATGGATACCTTGTTCATAACATCCTAAGACCATATCCCTTCCACACACAATGATAAAGGTAAGTATAGGAAAAATATTTGTTAGAGAGGAAATCAAAACCATTGGTATATGGTTTTGTGTGAGGGTGGTCATCAGCATGAGAAGAAGGTGATCAAATCCACCATAGACAAGATTGGTTTTGAGGAAGGGGGACCAAAAGAGATGATATCCCCAACATTGGATTGATACATAGGGGCCTTGTTAGGGTGACCAAGGTGATTAAGAGAAGGAAGGGAATTAAGAGTGAGGAGTTGATACTCCCCAGAGAAAAGCGTTGCATCACATCATCAAAAGATCCATCATGGGGTAATTTAGATGTAGGCATAGCAAAGAAGAACTAGTGGATGCTTCAAGAAGAGTCTTGCTTAGGGACAAGCACATTGTTTTGGTCGATAAGTCATGTGACATGCTTTAAAGGGAGGGAGGTCATAGGGAGAGTATGGATCTTCCCTTCATGTTCATATTTAATACAATGGTGGAGGGTAGATGGGACACAACACATGGCATGAATCCAAGGGCGTCCAAGAAAAACATTATATTGAAACTCCCCTTCTACAATGTAGAAGATCTCATGAAGGATTTATGGCCAACATGGATGGGAAGGATAATTGTGCCCAAAGGGGGGAAAACATCATTAAAAACACAAAGGATGATAGGTGATTGGGTGATAATGGTGTTAGGGAGTTTAAGTTGATTGAAGGTATGGGAAGAAATGATGTTGATACTAGCACCATTGTCAATCATGGATTGATCGGATGAAGGTTTCATTGATACAAACCATGATGAAAAGAGGAAGATCATGGTCTTTAGAAGAATGTTCAGGGATTTTATAATCCTCAAGGATATGGTGGTGGAAGCTTGTGAGATCCAACAAGGGCCGCAAGGGGTTGAGGCTCATCGGATGATATGGGAATGCATTGTAAAGCTTCAATAAGAGCCTATTTGTGGTTAGGGGAGCTTTGGATAAGCTCATAAAGGGACATCTTAATAGGATCTTGATGTAACTATTTTACGATGGTCTTTTGATGGAGGTAGGATTAGGAGTGGCTAGGATAGACACCTTAGCCTTAGAGGAAAGAAGGGGAAAAGGTAATGGGATGTGGAGAAGGCTCACTGGGAGGAGAATGATGATGACTTTAGATTTGGATGAGGTGGAAGGTTGGGCCTCATAAGGGTGAGACCTAGTGGTAATAAAATGACATCTATGTAAAGAGGAGGGCTATCTTTGGAAGAAAGAGAAGTCGAGAGGTGGAATAACGATGAAAGGTGGATTTAGAAGTCTTGGGCTTGGTTGGAGGATTTGAGATTTGGATGAAGATGGGCTAGGGGATGGAAGGGTGTCTTCTTCTTCAATGAGAAGATCATCCTCTTCCATAAGACTATCATCAAAAATGGGTATGGAGGGCTTTACAATGTTTGGTAGTATGGCCAGGAACACGATGGTAGGCACAAATAACATTAGGATCAAACCATGTGGGTTTTGGCCCACGTGGGTCAAAGGTTTAATAGGTGGAAGGGTGACCATGGATGCATGGAGAAGATGTTGAAAGACCTCGGTATAAGATCCGAT
The DNA here is from genome assembly GCA_018340775.1 of Taxus wallichiana var. yunnanensis. Taxonomy (NCBI): domain Eukaryota; kingdom Viridiplantae; phylum Streptophyta; class Pinopsida; order Cupressales; family Taxaceae; genus Taxus; species Taxus wallichiana. The sequence goes on from CM031240.1 coordinate 758,574,676, forward strand.
GGGTGTTTGGAGGATGAAGTTCTTGGGACTTGGGATGGGTTTGATTTAGAAGAAGTGGATGAAGGTAGAAGAGGGGTCTTGTTCTTATGAGGCTTGATAGGAGCCTTGGATTTAGATTTTGATGTGGAAGGAAGGGTGGATGTTGATTGAGATTGGGATGAAGGGGTGGATGATGGTTTTGATGATGATTTAGAAGAAGAAGGAATGGGTGATTTGGATGAAGGAGGGGTAGATGATTTGGATATAGTTTTAGAGGGATGGGTGGTGGATTTGGATTTTTATTGAGTAATGATGGGTGCTTTGGATGAAGGGCCAGTCCTAAAAGTGAAGGAGGGATCCCAAGATGGATGTTTGGATACTAGGTGGTTGAGATTGAGGAGGTTTAGGAAGGGGGAAACTCTAGTTTCTTATGTGGATGGGTAAGTGATTTTTGGATAGGTGCCAAGGTTTCTTAGATTTACGTTGTGGGGGTTTACTCTTGGTAGGGATGATAATAATCTCGATAGGGGGGATGTTTTGAGAGGTGGATGATGTGGAGTTTAAGATTGGAGGTAAAATGGGTTCACAAGAGATGATGGGGATGTTGATTTGATAGGAGAGGATTTAGATGTGGAGGAGGGGGATGAAATAGGGACATTATTTGGATGAGTGTCTATGAAGGTGTGGAGATAGAAGATGGCGTAGATCAATGTATGAGTAGGTAGATGGATGTTGTAATGGGATTTTTGAGATAGGGGTAGTAGTAGGTGTAGGTGGTAGGTGTAGAGGAAGAGGTAGAAGAGGTGAGGAGATATATGGTGTGGAAGGGGTATAGGAAAAAGAGAAGGAGGTATGATGGATGTGAGAGAAGTAGGCTCGGATGTGGTAGATGTAGGGATGATAGATGTAGATATGATGGGCACGATGGGTAGATGTGATGTGATGAGGTGGGTAAGGATGATGATGTAGGGACTTGACTTATGGTACTAATGGTATGAGCATCAGTGTTTGAGATGTAGAAGGGGTTGTTTGGCTAGTAGGTGGATGATTGGGAAAAGGTTGTTTAAAGATGTCAAGTGGTTGGTTAGGAGGGGCATTAGGATTACTCACTTGAAGGTCCCCTTGGTTGATGAGTCATTGAACAAGGTCCTTAAAGGTATGACACTTTTCAATGTCATGCCCATGGACTCAATGATGTTTGTAATAGGAGTCCTCTCAATACCAAGTGGGCTTGGGTCATGATTCATCTAAGGGTTGAATTGAGGGAGTTGGATGAGATTGGAAGCCATAAGCTTATCAAAGATGGAACTATAAGACTCTCTCGAGGGAGTATAGTTTGGTAGGGAGGAGCTCATTTGTGAAGGCTCGGTATGGGAGGTAGAAGAAGAAGAAGACTTGATGACAACAATAGCACTTGTCACACACTTGGATTTATCTGATGAGAAGAAGAGGAGGATTTGGTGAACTCCATCTTAGGTTTATTAGATCTGAGTTTAACATGGCCTTTCTCAAGGGCACAAAGTTCTAATTTACGAGCCATGGTAAAATCTTCTTCAAGCTTTGAAAGGATTGAATCTAAGGGTGGAAGAAATGTGTTTAGCACAAGATCAAGAAAAGATCTCATGAGCTCGGTCTAAGGAAGGGAAAAGGATAGTGGTTGATGATGCCACCATCTTGTGACAAAAATATGATGGATTCATCTTTGAATTATTTAATGGCGTATAGATCAATGATAGTGATTTTGTGAGAAATGTTGATGGAGAAATGCTCTAGAAAGAGTTGGGAAAGTTGTGTGAAGGAGAAAGAGGGAGTGTTGGGGGATGCCATTATACTAGTCCAATGTAGGGGATGCTGATAATGACATGGGGAAGGTCCTAAGCATGAGGTCCTTGATCATGGGCTATGAGATAACATGCATGTTTGAAATCTCAGAGATGTTGTTGAGGATCCTCTTTGTTGTTAAATTTAGAGAACTTAGGAAGTTCCCAATGGGGAGGATAAGGTTTGATGGGGACAGAAGGATGGATGGGCTCATTACAAATTTTTTCATACATGAATGAGCTTTTGGGACCCAAAGTAGTGGCTTCCAGTTAGCTAATCTACTCAATAATGTTTTCATGGGGTCATTAGAAGTAGGTGGAAGAGAGGTCAAGGATGAGGTTGTTGGATGTAAGAAGTGGATGGGTTAGATTGAGGATGAGGCTGATAATGTTGAGGATGGGTAGGAGTTTGAGGAGGTGGTTGATAAGGAGGAGGATAAGTGATAGGTTGGGATTAGATAGGTTGAGAGATGGGTTGTGAAAAGGAATGTAAGTAGGGGGACAAGATTGAGGGATTTTTTATGTATGACAAGGGGGTTGGATTGAGGATGAGTATGATAAGGAGGTTGAGATGTGTGGATGGGTTGATGATGAAACATATGTTGAAAAGTAGTATGAGGAGGGGGTTGATGTGTCTGAGTAGATTCTAAAGGGAGTGGTTGTGAAGAGACAACATTAGCATGGATTTGGGATGTAGGAATGGGGACCGAGTTCTGAAGAGGGTTCTTAGATGTAGGAGGAAGAAAGGTGGATTCTGAAAGAGGTTGAGTAAGGGCATCAGTGACCACAATGGATGAGGATGTGATGGGCATAGAGGATGAAGGGATGGTATTGATATGAGGTAAACCAGATGGGATGGGGACCACCAATTGAGTAGATTGGTGAGAGGAAGAGTCAAAGGAGGCATGCTCACACTAGGCCATGGCCATAGCCAAATCATTCATCGCTCAAGGGAAAAAGATGGAAAGTTGGGAGGTGAGAACCTGAGTGGACTCAGGATGGGAATGGTAGGCAGATTTGTTGAGGAGGTCCATCAATGGGAAGGTGAGTAGATTTACGGATGAGGTAGTCATGGAGGGTGACATGATTAGTGTCTCTAGGAGTTCTTGGAACTCCACACATCTGTAGGGGATAACAAAGGGGTCCAAAGGCTTCAATGGAAGTAGTTGATGGGGGAGTAGTTGGTCTAGAAGGGATCAAATGGTGATAGAGGAAGGGGTTGGTCTCAACATGAGAATGGAGTGTGAACCATGGGTGGCTCACTAGAAGGGATGGTAGAAGTGATGGGATGGTAACCATAGAGGAAGAGATGATAGCCATGGTTGATGTCTATATATGAAGAGTGGTAGAAATGGGAATGTTAGATGAAGAGGCTTGTTCCATTTTTCTAGTCTATGACCTTAGGTAAGAATGGGCATGAAATAAGAAACCTAAAAATCCTATGTTGATAATTACTATAGCAAGCAAAGCACACAACACAATATTATTTATCTTGATTATTAGAAAAAGTGTGAAAATAAAATAAGAAGGCTCAGAGGGAACCTAGGAAATGGCTGATCTAAGGTTGGTTTCAAGACATTTAGGGATGGAGTCCTCGATATACCTGAAGGTACGTGAGGCATGATTCTATGATAAAATTTATAATGCAGCCAGAACACCATGACGGATTTCCTATAAGGTGATGAAATCCCAATAGTTCCACCTTGGAGGAGTGCTTTTGATGTGTAAATTAATTCATGGATTTGGATGTGTTTGAAAAGAGAGTGGATGTAAGGGATTGACCCCTAGTTATACTATGTTAAAATGAGAATGGGCCTTGCTTATATAAGTAAGGAATAACAATCTAAGAACCAATCAAGGTCGTAGAGATCAAGCCATAAATCAAGGATATAACTAGTCATCAAAGAATTAGTCAAGACCATAGATTTATGAGATAACTAGACATCAAAGATCTAGTCAATACCATAGATCAAGGAAAAACTATACCTAACAACTAGATAATATCCCCTAATATCTAAATAAATAAAAATAAATATCCACACACATAAGTGGGTGAGGATAAATATAATAAAGGTAAATAAATTACCTAGTTGAACATGACCTAAGGTAAATACCTACTCTAAAACCTCCCCTCAAGTGAAGCTAGCAGCCAAAATAGAAGTGGCATGTCCACGATGAGTCCCGACAACTAGGCTTGATGAGGTACTCACGCATACAATATATCCATGAAGAAATATCGAACCAAAATAAGGAAAGAATCTGTTAAAAGGAAAGAGAAGAAGAAGAAGAAGGAAGATGTTCTCACGAACACCCCACAATAACAAATTCCAAAACCCCAAGCATTCCACACAACTCAAGGTAGCGACGTGATGCAAAAGGCTTCGTAAATATGTCTCAGTAACCTCTCACTGAGTTAAAATGTACTTCAAGTAAAGAACTCCATCATGAATGTGCTTGACAAATGAAGTGGATGTGTATCTCAATATGTTTGGTCTACGATGCTTAACTAGGTTGCGAAAATGTGAATTGCACTTTGGTTGTCACCAAAGTATAGTCGTGAATCTGTGGGAATCCAAACTCTGTCAATATTTCTTAAAGCCAAAGAATCTACTAACTCATTGTAACTATATCCCCGTACTCTGCCTCCGAAGATGAAAGTGCGATAGTCTATTACTTTTTACATGCCTAAGAAAATGGAGAAGAACCAAGACAAAAAAGATAGCCGGAAGTGGAACGTATATCATCAATAGAACTCCGTCCAATTTGAATCAGATACTCAACCAAATGAGTAGAACCCCTAGCATATTGTAGACCAAAGTGGAAAGTTCCTTCAAATAACACAAAATCCTTTTAGCAGCAATGACTACTATGAAGAGAATGTGCAAACCGAGATACAATCCCTACTAAAAATGAAATATCGTAGTGAGTATGGGTCAAGTACATGAGACTCCCAACCAACTGCCTATACAATGTACGATCACAAAGTGGTGTGGTATATGTGGAAGTAAGAGTAACCCCAGACTGAAAAGGATATGGACTTGGCTAACAATTAGCGATATCAAAGCATTGAAGAAGATCATGGGTGTACTTTTGCTGAGTCAAATGAATCCCTGAATTTGTCTAAGAAATCTGAAATCCAAGGAAATAATGCAATAACCCAATATCTATCATATCAAACTATGTAGAAAGAGCCCTCGGAATAGTCTGAATGTGGGAAGAAGAGCTATCAGTAAGTAACAAATCATCAACATACAAGACAAGTATCACAATATCCTCACCAACATGTTGGATATACACTTTGTATGATCGGAGTGGCAACGAACAAAACCAATAGATAGAAGAAAAGAATCCATCTTCTCATACCAATCCCGAGGGGCTTGTTTGAGACCGTAGAGAGACCTTCGGAGCCTACAAAAAGAGAAGAATCCTAAACAAATCCATTCGGTTGCTCCATGTATATTTCCTCTTATAAATATCCATGTAAAAAGGCACTCTTCATGTCCATCTAGTATACGGGCCACCCCTATGATGAAGCAATAGCAAGTACAATGCATAAATAATCCATCTTGGCAACGGGGGCAAAAGTCTCAAATTAATCAATACCTTTAACTTATGAAAAACCCTTTACAATAAGATGAGCCTTATACTTATCAATGAACCCATCAATTGTGTATTTAGTTTGATATACCCACTTACACCTAACCATATTTCTTCCTTTAGGAAGAGATACAACATCCTAAGTATGATTCTTCATCAAAGAAGAATACTTGACTATCATCGCATCATCCCACTCATGTATCCCATGAGCCTTTAAAAAGACTTTGTATCATCGAAACTACCCGACACAAAATTCTAAAACCTCGTAGAATGTGCATGATGATGCCTAGTTGGTGGAAGATCCTGTTTGAAAGGTGTTACCTCGTAAACCGTAGAATGAACCCACTTAGGCATAGTGACAACATTGGTGGGAATAGGATAGTCAACGACATTTATAACCTCCTCATCAACCTCCTCAAAGAAAGGATACTCAAGATGAGATGAAGAAGAAGGAGGTATGGAAGAAGATGAAGAATCATGAGGAGTGAAGCGCTCATCAAACTAAACATGTGTTCGAAAAAGAATGTCATGAGTATCAGAATCTAGAAGTCGATAATCTCTCATTTCGTCACAATACCCTACAAAGATCAAGGGTTTTCTCTTCTTATCCAAAGCTTTAATTTTCTTATTTGGCATAAAGGCCAAAGCATGGCTCCCAAAGACTTGAAAAAATGAGACATCTAACTTAGTGTTGGACCAAGCTTCCTCTGGAGTCAAATTCTCAAGTGCTCTGTGTGGTGTGTAATTCTAAATGTAGTTAGCACAATTAATTGCTTCTACCTAGTAGATAGGAGGTAAATCTCTAGAATGCATCATACAGTTAGTCATTTCCTTCAAAGTTCTATTCTTTCATTCTACTAATCCATTCTATTGTGGAGTATGAGGAACATAATGCTAGTGAATAATGCCTTGAGTTGCCAAAAAATAGAAAACTCATTGCTTTGAAGTACTCCCCCATTATCAGTGTGAAGGTTCTTTATGCAACTACAAGATTATTTATCGACCCAAGCTTTGAATACTTTGAAGTGTGAAAAACATCACTTTTGTACTTGAGAAAATAAAGCCAAGTACTCCTCAAGTAATTATCAATAAAGGTAAGTGCATACTTAGCTCCATTAAAAGAGGGGGTACGAAAAACCATCAAGTCACTATGCACAAGCTCAAGTGGTGAAGAAACTATCTTGGACAAATTCTTAAGAAATGGATCTTGATCCCTAATGCACAAATACCAGAGAAAACTCCCTTAAGACAAGAAACTATAGGAATACCATCTACCATACCATGAGTGTTTAACTCTTTCAAATATATGTAATCGAGATGTCTAAATCTTTCATGCCAAAGCTTACTCTCTGAATCTGCATGAGAAACCAATCATGTCCCTATAGAGGAAGTGTCATCAAAACCCTCAAAGTGATATAATCTATAACTATGATCAACAATACCTTGAGCAACAAGTGAATGAGGCTCCAACAAATTTCATACTTCTGCCCCATGTGGTGTAAAAGTCACTATTTTTCCTTGACCAAAATGACAAATTTGATATACATAAAACAATTTTTAGTGATCTTAGGAACATATAGTGCATCTTGATACTGTCACCATTAAGTTGTATATCACCTTTTCCCTCAACGAAAGAAAGGAAGAATCTCCGACCTCAATTTTGGAAGTAGAACTCAAACCTAGAGAAACAAACGACTCCTTGGAAAAATTCATGTGATGAAAAGCAATATAATCTATAACCCAACTATCTGCAAGTGGTGACTGAGATCTCCCAAAAACATTAAGTGTTTTTCCATGTTGATTAGGAATTGTAGTGGAGATAGAAATTTTTTGTTTGTTGACTGCATCCTCAAGGCTTGCATTCACTTATAACACCTATGTTCTTCATGACCACTACCCCCACAAAAAGAGCATGAAAGGCTAGACTTATTCTTGGATTTAGAAGACTCATTGGGTTTAGAGTTGTTTTCTTTGGGTTTAGGAGCACTTTGAGATGGAGAAGGGGTGGATTTGGTTTTACTTTTTGGTTTTCCCTCACCCTTAGGATTAGATGCAACTAATGCTTTGTGAGAGATGGAAGACTCAAAGGTGATATAATTTGGATTCTTCCCTAGTAAGTCTTTCACAAAATGTTTCTAAGTTAGGCATTTTAAATTTGTCACCTAAGGCATCTATGATAGAGAACTTGGATAGAATAAAGTAAACACACTCTTAATATTTTTTATCTCTTCCACTCCCCTTCAACTGTGTCAACAAATGCTTGAACTTGGTAAGATAGTTTATAATTATTAGAAAATGTTCAGGATTAAGAGAGGTAATATTAATTTCAAGTTACATGGCTCTCATATGATCCACCTTACCAAATAAATCCTTCAATTTCTCCCATATTTTGAAAGGAGAGTCACATTTTTCCAAATGAAACAAAATACTACCACTTATATAAGTTCCTATCAAACCCATACACTCATCAAATTTACACTGGTAGTGAAATTTCTCATATTCTCTAATGAACATTGGTTATTCTAAAGAAGTTAAATCCCATAATCCTTTTCGCTTAATTATTGTTTTCATTCTTACTTTCCATGTGTGGTAATTATGTGTTGTTAATGGCTCAACATGATCTAATGAAAAAGTAGATAAAGAAGCCCTCTTTAAAACATCACCAAAAGAAATGTAAGAACCAAGCAATGTAAAAAGACCCCCAAACAATGCAACAAGAGCCCCCGCCAAGATTCTCGCACATTATAATGAGTGTGTCTTATAATATGTCACTTTATAATTATAGTGCAATTCTCAAAATAAATATTTCCAATGGAAAGATCACGAAAAAAACAAGCACTTTTTCAAAAATGATGCTCAAAACTGAGTTACCAATCAAAAGATACAAACTTTTCAATAATATGCTCTACTATTTATTTTAGTTGCTACTTAAATAGAATAAAATTCTCTTGCCTTCACCACACAAATAAATGGAAGGGGGTTGAGTTTAAGCCCTCATATGACCATACCCTCAGATGACTAGGGGATAAGGATTTCAAATCCCGAACTTATTTGCAAAATAAAACTTACAGACGGATTTCAATAGCAATCTCCTGCTCTGATACCATAAAAGGAATGATAACCAGATCATACCAAGCCAAGAACTCAGATGTTAATCAAACACCATGATCAATAAGATGAAATCAATTCACCAAAATAATTTTACATAAACCTTTACAAATAAATGAGAAACAATACCATATATTACAATGAGAATGAGCCCTGCTTATATAGGTAAGGAATAACAATCTAAGAACCAATCAAGGTCATAGATCAAACCATAAATCAAGGAAATAACTAGTCATCAAAGAACTAGTCAAGACCATAGATTTACGAGAGAACTAGACATCAAGGATCTAGTCAATACCATAGATCAAGGAAAGACTAGTCAATAACATAGATCAAGGAAAGAACTCGTACCTAACAACTCAATAATATCCCCTAATATCTAAATAAATAAAAATAAATATCCACACACATAAGTGGGTGAGGAAAAATACAATAAAGGTAAATAAAGTACCTAGTGTGAACATGAGCTAAGGTAAATACTTACTCTAACAAAATAGAAAATATAAACAATGTGATAAAATAAAAGGATGGGGAATAAAAACAAGGAATACCTAGAATATGCGCAAAAAGCAAATCTAAGCAAACCATGCTCCAACGCAAGAAAGCAAAAGTAAAACTCCTACCCATAAGGCTACTAGAAAATGGATATGTAAGAAAATATAAAATGAGTAATGAAAATAAAAGAGACCTCACCAAAGAAGGGTGGGTCCCACCAGATTGCCAAAATTTTGACAATATTTCCACACTTCTATTTCGAGATTAGTGAAAACAAAACGAGAAATCAAGAAACCTCAAAATATGGGAGGGTTTAGGGACCTCCTGATGTGGATGATGATGAAGATGGTATGGGTGCACAAGAATGGATCCTCTTCATCATGAGTTAGTAACTTGCATAACAATGAGAACTAAACACATAAAGGATTAGTGATAGAGATGGTGGGCTTCCCGATTCGATCTATTACGAGAAGCGAAAGCTTCCTAGAAAGGATGTCATCCCACGTGATAAAAAGATATAGGTAATCGATAATGAATGGAAATATGTAGATAACAAAATATGAAATAGAGATCTAATGAACTGAAAGATACTGATATGATAATTTATAATGGAAATGCTAAAAATTATAAAGCAAACCAGAGTGATTTGATGGTGACCTAAGTGGAAATGGTACAATCGATGAAGACAAGATCATAGATGGCCTGAAAATGTATAGAACAAAGATGAAATACCTGATGTAGAGTTAAAGAAACTAACTCCAAAACACAAATGAGGTAAAAGGATAAAGGAAAGGATAGATCTGAAGGGAGTAAGGGGTCAATAATGACCTTGGCCAGCCAACAGAGACATAATTGATGGCAACCTATGCGGGGTTGACAAAAGTATGTATAAATAGGGACAAATGTTGGTTCTGAGATGCTTTAGGATGGGTGATAGAATGTTGATAAGGTGGGTATGATGTAAAATAGTACATATAGGATGCAATACAAGGTGGATAGGATGCAAAATAGGATGGGTCTAAAATATATGGGATATAAGTCAATGGCAACCAAATTCAAATCATCGGTGACTAAAACAGATGTGGGATCTTGGCTAAAGGATGGAGTAGATAACTAGATTTAAAGACAACAATGGATGACTGAAAGGATAGGTAGAACTCCAAGCAGACCTACAAACCTACAAGAAAAAGAGAAGCATGCACAAACGATTTCTCCAAATATTCTTCACAATAATCGAAGCTCAAAAAAGGGAACTCAAGGTCTTAGGCTATTGGTGAGTTACAAGTAGTTTTTAATCATCAACCCAAGTTCCATTCCCATTGAGTTCATTGGATGCTTTCAATAAGTGGCCATGGGGGCACCTTGAGGTAGGGGTCTAACTTCTCCATATGGACCAAGTGGAACATCGTGGGGTACTCCGAATACAAATCACTCAAGTATACATTAAGGATCTAAGCCCACCCTCATGTCCCACTTAAAGAAATTGCTCCTCTCCACTACGGTTCGAGCTCTAGTATAATAAAAGTTTTTACCATCCAAAGTTTTAGGTCGGGGCTTAGACTAATTGTTTTAAGTAGCTCAATTTTGATCAAGTGGTCAAGAGGTTGAATCCCTTCGTCCTCATGGAACTGGAGGGTGTGTCGGGCCAGCACCACCGGTCACATTAAAAATTTTAATAGAACACCTAGATTTTATAGGGGATCTCATCGATTCCTCCAGGAAAATAAAAAAAAATAAACAATGGCATGCAAAGGGATAACAAAGTGATTTAGCTGATAGCAAGATCTCCAAAGATGATGTAGGAAGTAGCACTCCTGAAGAATACAAGAGATTAGAAATTTTCCAACCCTTTGAGAAGAGGGGTGAGTGTGTTTAAGATTCAAATACCAATGACTGGGATAGACATCCTGATAAGAGACGTTAAAACAATAATAAATGGGTGGAAACGGGTGATAATGAATAGCGGGCTATTTTTAGGCATGCACGCATGTTGGGGTTATTTAATGGGTAAGGGAATATTAGAAAGGATTAAATGGGTGGAGGGAATCTTAGGAAGGGGTTTAATGAAGGGTAATGATTAAGGGGTGTGGGAATCCAATAGGGGTATTAAATGGGGGTGATTAGGATAAGATTAGGATAATTAAATGGGTTTAGGGTAGATGAAAATAATAAGGATTAATGGGGATTAAAATATGGGAATAATGGGGATAATGGGAATAATGAAAAATAGATGGGATGTGGGGGAAATAGGATTTTTGGGGAAAGTGGGTAATTTAAAAATAGGACTAAAACCGAATGCGCTATGCGAGGATGAGAGGAAAATTCAAGGTGAAGGCACGGGGGTGCAAAAATAAGTGTTTACAAGTGGAATGCACGAGAAGATAAAATTTTAAGGGTAAAGTGATTGTGGGAAATGTATGGGGCAAGGAAGCACACAAGACAAAGAATGTGCATAAGCAATATGGCATGAACCTAGAACGTAAGTTACCTATGCAACTAGAGGCATGAATAAAAATCAACATAGTTCACTAATTTTGCACGCACATGAATTAAAACAAGGAGTCATTAGTTAATTAAGGTTGAACTCAAATAGGCACCAAAATAAAAATTTGAAGGTAGTTGGAAAATTAACATTAAATGCATAAGGTGGCAAAGTGAGAGTTCAAATATGGGAGAAGTAAATGCAATTAATTATGCCTATGTAAGAGGGGTATAAAGGAAGCGGAAGAACACATTTTAGTTACCTTTCACTTAAGTTAAAATGGAGCTCCAAAGATAAAATTATTCTAAAGAAATGAAAATGAATCAAACCTCGCAAAAATAGTGAATTTTGACCATTAAAGGAGAACCAAAACATTTGAAAATGCATGAAAAGTAAAAAAGGAGAGCGAAGAAACAAAAATCATAGGAAAAAAATTATAGGTTCTTAATATACATATTGACCACCATTAATGTGAAGATGAGCTCTCTAAAATAAAGGGGTCAAGTTCTTTAAATCTAACACAAAATATTATGAAGTGGTGAGAGAAACAAGAAAATGGTGTGCATGTTAACATCAAGGAAACATAAAAAATGAAGTGTTTTCCAAGCTTTTTTAAACACCTTGAATGTTAATAACACAGTTGATTTCTCTTTTATTGTGAATCTTGCATTCCTTGATAAATTTTAAAATGTTTCTAATTAACTTACATAAAATGGATTAAAATAATGTTGCGAGTGCATATTTTGATTTAATTAACTTCCAACATTAATTTCACAAATAAGAATAATTCTATCCAGAGTGACTATTGATCTAAAAACTATCAAAATAAAAGGGAAATATTACTCTTACCTGATTCTCGTGTGGATTTGGAAGAGTTTGGGTGATCTAAGTGTAGGAATAAGTTCGATCCGAGATTGAAGACACTTCATTACTTAAATTGACACTGAAATCGAACTTGGTCAAAACCATGCAATTATTTCTAAAGCGTTTGTATGGTGTTGAACCTTCTATAGGGTCTTGGCCTTGTTTGGAAATATGGGTCTGCAACTTCCTAAGTGCTTTTCTTGCCTACAAATGTATGTGCCTATGTGTTGGTATTCTTCGCTTACCTTCAAAACGGCTCTGTAAACTCTACTCAAACCTTAAAAACCTTGTAGTGTAAGAAGCAGTTCATGTAAAACAAATTTAGGTGGATTGTGGGCATCCCTATGCACCACCGATGTCTCCACTACTCCAAAGAGGGACCAAATCACACATCATTCTCTTAGCATGTGATATATACCGTAGTACAATCAGACTTAACTTACAACCATGCTTGCACAATGTTTTTGTGAGTTTCACACTTGCTCAAATCCTTAGGAAGGTTTACTTTGCTTGTAGAATTGATATGGAGACTCATATACCTAAAAGGAGACTTTAGGCCTCAGAGAGGTGCTTCCTAATGGATGTGCATGAGTTATTTCATAATTTAGGGAGTTTGGAGTTCCTTTTGTGCTTGCTTTTACATGAGGATTTCTTAAAGTGTCAGGTTACTAAATGAGGTGTGATTTACTTGCTTATATATGCTTCCAAAGGTTATTATGTCATGAAAGGATAACTAAGGGGATATATTTTCTCATAATAATGTGATAGAATCGAAATAATTAGCTCAAAACATGTCATTCCAAAACCATACAACAGTTCGGGTATAATTATACATCCTGACCAAAACCAACATTTTTGGACTGGAGGGAGAAAAGATAATTTTGGCTTCATAGGTCAAAGGATGGGTGTTTATATATGTGTTATATGCGCTTAAAATTTATGAATTGACTATAGAGAGTTGTGTAAATATAATCAAGTAATCAAAGTTATATTAGGGTGTACTAGGAAAGAGTGATGAGAGTGCATGTGTCCATGCAAGTGTGTAATTTCAAGATTAGCGAGTGTCAAAGGATAGATTTCCAAATTTTAGTGTCTACGTGTGGAGTTGAGATATTCGAGTATAAATGAGAAACATTGGGACTTTAATCTTCCCGGAGTGAATTAAAAGGACTTTGAACCAGGTGTGTAATAAGAATTAGACAGAATGAGGCGCACAAGTATAGGACCACACAACAACATAGTTCTTCTACCGGAACTAGTTCAAGTAGTTTGTAGGAATCAATGTTGGGAGGATACGAGTTTGATAGTACCATAATTAGGGAGCTTGGGGAGGAAGAAGAAAATAAATTAATGGTAGAAGAACTAGAGGAAACTACAACCATAAATGGAGCCAAAACCTCAAGGAAGACAAAGAAAAAGTGAACGCATATAACGAATTTTAGTAGGAAAAATAAAACTAAGGAAAAGACTCATGCACCAATGCCACCAATTAGTTTAGAAATGTAATATCCAAAATTTGTCTTGGAAGGAAAGAGATGGAGAACTAACATGTAAATGTGCGAATCACACAATTTAATCATCGCACACATGGTCTAGAGGCTACCTTGGTAATGGACTATAAGCGCAAAATAAACCAAAAGACCATCAAAGGAGGCATGCTTTTTAATAATAGAATAGAGTGTGCTTTGGAAAAGAATGGGGTCATTCAACTCTATAGACTATGAACTACCATATTTTAGTAGGCTAATGTAATTGGTACAATTTTTTTCTTTCACACATACATGAGGGCTACTTTTTTTTGCGGGGCGTAAAATGAAAATAATTTTGGCATGCATAAGTGAGGTGACCGAGCTACAATGTATAGGAGATGATCTTAACATGAACTTGCGAGATAAAACTAGGATTGAAAAAACAGGGACCTTCGAACTATTATTGTGGAGGGAAACATTTCCTAATAGAGTTCATTGAAAATCGCACTACTAGGATCACAACGTGTCTACTAAGTTTGAAGTTGTCATGAATCTACCAATGAGTTGACGTGAATAAAACATTTTTATATATTGCACATAATATATCCCGAGGAACCCAGTGTAATATTACATGAATCATTGTAGAGAGCATTGAGTAGGATGCTAAATTAGCTCACATTGTAGGTGGAAAAATTATTTGGGGCATCATCCTAATTATTTTGGTATTTAACAAAATTGGTGTTCTAATAGAAGTAGGCTTCCTACATAGAAGTTCCCAAATGAGAAAAAGTCACTCGTCGAGAAGATTACAAATAATACCTAGGCCCTATAATGTTAAAAAATACATATAAGGATAGGTAAGATGATTGGCTTAAGAATTTTAGGAATGCCCTCAATGATGAATGACATGTGTCTATGTTTCTTCCCAACCTATTAAAAGATGAGGTTGAGTTCGCGATAATGCAACACTTGTTGACAACAACATGCCACTATGGACCAAGTTGCCATTTTCTTTCACTAGAGAATATTTGTTGAGATTTGTAAAAATGGAAAGAAGATTCATTTTAATGTGAAACGCTTCAATTTAGATACACACATGCTAAGGGATAAGTATGTTTATCTATGGAAAAGTGTGCATGTGCGGATATAAGAGACAAATCTATATGATATAGATTCATTGAAAATTGTGATAATAAATAATGAAGCATGCCACTTGTTCTACTTCCTAAAGCCTAAGAAGATGAGAGAGAAATGAGTCCCGAGAGGGAATGATGAGGAAATTTACGCACCAAAAAAATAAAGCACATCAAAATAAAAGTGCATAAACAAATATCCTAAAGATTACAGCAAGGATACCTAAGCATGCTAGCAGAGGAAAAGAAGAAGAATATGAACAATTAGATGATGTTCCATTGGTTATAAGGAAAATTTGACTTATCGCTATGGTTAAACAAGTAGGAACTTCCACACTTGACTTGGAGTCAACTAGCAACACAAGGTTGGAGGACTTAACAAAAACACTCATGTAAAAACAAATGGAAACTGAAACATTGGTCAATTAGAAGTATGCACATGCTTCCAAAGTAAAAGGAGAAGGAGAAACAATCATGGAAACAATTAATCCTCCCAAGGAACCTTCCTCTACAATAATTCCCATGTGCAAGGAAAATGGTCCAAAAAGTAGAAAAGATCCTAAGGACTCCTATGTTGAAACATCTCGCACCTTCAAATACACCTCCAAAGTTTATCAATATTGAATAAAAGGGTAACAAAGAAAATTTGGGTATGAAGAGGAGGAAACACATGCAATAGAGGAAGAAGAAGAGAGTACAAAAGATATGTGTGTCGTGATGAAGAAGAGAATGCATACAAGAATGTGGATAAAGGAAAGGGAATGTAAGAAGAAGAAGAGGATTAAGGGATGAATTATAATGAAACAACCCCTATAATCTATTTTCTTAAGGTTCTGAAGGGTAAAACTAAATAAAAATTATTCTATCATGACTATCTGAAGGATACAATCATGGTAACAACGACAAAGAGGTCATTATATTTTACCATGGATGCTTCCAAAAATGATTCCCAATTTGATATCCCCAACCTAGCTTGCATTTGGTTCTTGTTGAAGTCATGAAGGGATTAGGAGTGGACTTCATGGACACTTTCTAGATGTTGAAGATGCAGGTTGGGGACACACCGATAAAAAGAGTTGACCAAGGAGTCCAAAAGACAAAGAAAAATTAGAGGAGCTCTCAAAGGAGCATAAAAATATGATAGAGAAACATATGTATAATAACTTAAAGGTGTTGAATTTATGAAATTGGATCATTACCAATGAACCTAGGTTGGCCAAAATGCTCTAATGGATACTAGGGAGGCTTTGATAAGTTGGAAAATATGGTTAGCATGTTCCTTAAGTTAAGGGAAGCAGGAGGGGGTAGCCGAGCATAATAGAGAAAAGAAGAATAGGAAAAATCAAGAACTCTTTATGCTAAGAAGTTGAAGACTTGCATATACTTGGTCACAACCTTGGAGAGAATCTCACTTATGCGACAAAGTAGTCAAGGGATTTTTCAAACAATCTAAGATCCTTTATGTATGCATGCTCCCAGACATTTATAAACAAAAATATTTGGAAATGAAATTTGATAACAATGACATCGACAAGGATAGTCATGATAACTTGATGCAAGACACCGAGGATTCAGAAGAGGAGATCAATGCAAAAAGATAAAATCAAGTAGTGGTTAGGTGAGTTAAGGAAGCTAACATTTAAAGAAGAAATTGCTCTTGATGCAAAGTTGAATATTGAGGCAGGGAAAACTTGAAAAAAATTAATTAGAAGGGAAAAACACTAAAAGGTATCAAGGATTTAAAATTCCTCACCGTGCACGTGGAATGAATGGCCCCCTCCTTTAGAAATCCTTAGATCCATGGAAGGTGCATATAGATATTTTAAGGTAGGAGATACCAAAAATTTTTAAGGAGGCAGAAAAAATGGTTACCTAAGGATAGGAAATCTAGTTATTGGTGGTGTTGTTGAGCCCCTAAAAACTTATTCATTTATTGGTTAAGTCCCACAATCGGAAACTATTATTATTATTTATTCTTTTCAATTCTTTAAGCACACACATTTAGTTAGAAGAAGGATACAACATCTATGTGTAGGTTTAGAAATAAATCGTAGTTAAATCCATGCCCCATATTAAAGCATGAAGATAAATTTAGAAATGTATGAATTTAGTGGAAAAAGAGGCACATGCAAATAGTTGGATCCAAAAATAAGTTTCATAGAGAGAAATGTTGGTGCACCAAAAGAATAGTTAGGGTAAATATATAAAAATAATTGTAGTCATAAATATATATATATACCAAGAAAGAAAAAGTAGCGCGCAAAGTGTCATTTGAAGGCAATCGAGTGACAAAATAGACTTTCCATAAATAGCATGAGAAGCATGCAGTAACATAGAAGTGGTCATCCAAAGCATTGAACTTCCATGTAATAAGTAAATATAGGATGTGGTGACATGTGGCATAAACATCACCTCTATGTAATAGTTAGTTGTTAAGAGTAGAACTCAAGGGCTAAATATAAGTCGTGTTCAACAAGTGAAGGGAAACTCCCCACTAGTATAAATACTAGGGGTATAAATACCCACACACACGAGGGGTCAATGCAAGACACACACACACACACACACACGCACACACACACACACACACACACACACACACACACACACACACACACACACACACACACACACACACACACACACACACACACACACACACACACACACACACACACACACACGCACGCACGCACGCACGCACGCACACACGCACACACACGCACGCACGCACGCACGCACGCACGCACGCACGCACGCACGCACGCACGCACGCACACACGCACACACACACACACACACACACACACACACACACATAGAGAGATATATATGGAGAAGGGAGACAATGAAAGAAAGTATTATTATACTTGATGAATGCTAAAATATGAATATAATGAAGGATTTACCGTGGAGTTATTGTGCTTATTTGTGGGAAAATATTTCTTATTCATGAATGTATGCCATAAATGCGATCTTTTCCTTGGTAATATAGCCATGTGCATAAATTACTTTCCATATTTTCTAAACATGACGGATCATGCATTCTCTTGCACTTCAGGTGAGCATGCTAGGATATTTCTTAACATGATAGTCCAGTGTGGGTGGTGAATCACAATTGATACATGCATGGGTATGAGTGATTCACATGTGTATGTACTACCTATGTGGTAAACTATATGCACAACATTCAACAATGAAATTTCAATAAAATAGATGGGTTGTTTAGTAATTCTTACACATTTTATAGTAAGAATCACAAATATAATCAATTTAGGTGACATAAATTAGAACCAAACACGAAAAATACATGCCATACAAGAAAACTATGGTTTGATTTTTTTTCTTCAAAACTCATTCTCATGGTTGAGATGAAAAAAAAATCAAGAAAAATGAAGTGAGGGATTTTATATAAGTGTAGAGAATTAATTTAGCCTTAGAAAAATTATAGAATTTGAGATATATCATAATATGGAAAATATCTAACTCTATTGTAGTAAGGATCATGTAATACAATGTAGGCTCATAAGAGATGAAACATTAAAGGTGTGTAACAAAACGTAGGTTTACCAAAATGTAATACATGGATTATAACTATATGAAACACTAATAACTCAATTACACGAATTAAGCATCACGACACATACAATACATTAATTATGCCTAATTAATTACAATGATAGGCATGTTCCAAATTATATTATAAGAAAGGGATGTCAAATAATGTCAAGTGACAAACATTTAAAGGCATATATTTGTTTGGTAATTAAAGTATGACCGAAGAAAAACCATACATGTGGGCTCTTTCATATTTAGCAAAGAGACTAAAATCTCCAAGCATTGGATTTGTTAGGATTTTCCATGATGTGAGAAGTTTACCATAGGTGATCTTCATTCTCATTCTAACATTAAAACTAGGTTGCCAAAATCCATAATCATGGTGCTAAAATCCCTTAGGAAATTATTTTTCCCACACAATGGTATTGTTGGCCTCCACAACAATAACACAATTATTTTTATAAATTTCAAGGCCACAAAAACATTGATGGGGTTTCCCCTAAAGGTGGCCCAAACATAGGTTTTGAATCATATTTTTACATACTAAATGTCGATAAACCACTTACCATCATCATAGGGCTAAAGAATATGAGCTCAATTGGTTGTTTTATGACACAATTGTATGGTTTATAGTGAGTCCCAAACCTAAATTAATCATATATTCTGCTCCAACAATAATTGTGAAAACCAAATATAGATGAGAATACCAACATTTTATCTTCATTTCTATATAATGTCTTTTATTTTCTCAAGTCCTCCTTTCCATGAATTTGGAGATGTAGTTGGAGCAAAAAAAAATTAAGTATGTTTTATGATTCGAGATCCAAACCCTAATAATTTAGTGGTTATTAAGGGTTGTGTGGTCAGGGACATCTAGAGATCCAATCCTAATAAAATTAATTATATTTAGAAAAATTAGTATATTCAAAGAGTGACATTACAGAGGAAAAAAAAAAAAGTAGGTTGCTAACCATAAAGACTACATTGTTCGCATCGAAACATTTTTATGATATCTATTTACATTACACATATTTTATCATTTTTTGTTCAAACAAATTGTTTCCAAATAATACATTATTTAGACATCTAATTATGCCATAGGTGTGTTCCAAATCGAACCGATTTAATCTAATTTCAATTAAATATTATTTATGAGTAACTATTATAACAACTAATATTCGATGATTACATACAACAATATTTAGTTTACAAGTATCTAAAACTAATTAACCCTAGGTATAGAGACTTATCCGATCTCAACCGATCTCGGAAATGATCGGGACTATCCGAGTGTTGTATCTCGCTAGAACAATGTCTAAATGGTTTGTTGAGGGCTTGAAAACTCTAGAATGTACTAGATAGAAGCACTCATAGGCGGGTAGAAGCACCTCAAAGGTGCTTTAGTGATCTGCTTGGGTGCTTACAATCGCGCGATTGTTCAAGATATGGTATTTTCTAGGTCATAAGGTCTTTACTTCTATTTGTTCTTTGTCACTTTGATTTCTTCGTTAGGGTTCGATCGCACTCAGAACTGAAAAATAAATGACTATCTACACATTCCCATAAACCACATCAAATCTAATAAAAACGCATAATGTGGAGTTGGAATGACCTTGGCGGTCACCTAAAGAGTGAACTTATGACTGAGAGTTGCACTACATCTCAAACTCCATATATTTCTCTGTTTTTTTATATTTGTGTTTTATTCCCTAGGTTTCCCTTATACAAGTTACGTGATGATATCGGGCTAGATCTAGATTGTCCCAAATATGTAAAATGTGTGTGATGGAATAGAATAAATTCCCCTCCTATGCAGTGGATGAAAACCAATAGAACCCTTGTCCCTTGTGTGAATGTGATAGTTATGTACTTTGTAGTGTTATTTTGTCTTTGTGTAAGCTTCAGGGGTGATATAATTAATGTTTATAGTGCTTGGCCCCTTATTTGAAAGAAGAAACTAAGTGTGTGTGTGTGTGTGTGTGTGTGTGTGTGTTTCCTTGTTTGAATTTCGTAATTGACAATTGAAAGGTTGGTCCAAAGTATTAAAAGGTGACCAAGAAGTGAAAATTACCCAAAAGAGTAAGAAGAAGAAAGAGAGGGACACGAGCACCCACAAGGGACAGAGTGTCCTGAGCACTTCCGTCCTAATTGGGCACTAGTGTTCAAGGATATCAAAAGGTAAATTAGTTAAATGTTAATGTAACTATAATATGTGTACAACCAAGTAAAGTGTAAGAGATAAAGCAACCAAAAGTCCAAAAGGAGTTGTCAACCACTAGTTTTCTCACTTAGGAATCATGTATACATTAGTATACTTTAGGACCTAGAAGTGTACCCAAGTGCATAGATTTTGTGTTTATGTTTTCCCCACTTTATGTTGTTGAGTGAATACTCGATAGCATAAAGTAGATAGAAGATGTGGACCTTGTAATCTAGAGGGGAGTGTAGCTAATAGCATGTCGAGCAGGGAAAAGTGGTCATGTGAAGTGTGAAGTGATCACAATGTGAATTGTGCCAACTAGGAAAAGGAGGTAGACCCTAGGGGTGAATCGTATGCATAGTAGCGTGTTGTTGAGCTTGTGTTTGTTGACGTGAGTTACTTTTTGTTGCTTGTAGGGATAGACCTGCAAAAGAAGAGTAAGAGTAGTCAAAGTCCCGTATGTGAAAGATCATAGTAACGTATGTATAAGTATGTAAAAGTAGTAGAAAATAGTAGCTAAGGAAAGAGTGCACCTAATGTATGAGAGAGTATATGATAGAAAATTATTCTATTTATCTTGGAGATGTTTTCAAATGGGGTTGGGAGTGATCAATTCCCAACCAAGAAAGCATCGAGCCACGAATTTGAGCATCCTGTCGCCAAGGATAAGGTTTTTGGGCGATCTCATGCTAAGGATGATTTTTTGGTTGATATCACGCCAAAGATGATTTTTTGGGTAATCTCACACTAAGGATGAGTTTTTGGGTGATCTCATGCCAAGGATGATTTTTTTGGCGATCTCACACCAAGGATGAATTTTTTGGGCGATCTCATGCCAAGGAGAAGAGTTTTAGGGAGAGAGGTTTGTTTTTCTCTCCTTTCATGATGCTTCTCAAATGATAAGTGCCACTACAAATTGGCATGTACCGATTTGTAACCGAATTATAATCGATTTGTAACCAAATTGTAACCAAATTAACTGAATTATGTAACTGAAGCCAAGTGTTTGATACTATAGATATGTACTTGTAACTACTAGAAATTATGTTGAACTAAAAAAGTTTGTTTTTTCCCCGTGACACAAGTTCCTAGGTGGGACACAAGTGCCCGCTATTCTTGTCTAATAATGGACGCTAGTGTATGATCTATGTTTTTGGTCCAAGTCTGATTCTGGACCAATCTGTAATTGTGTGCTTTTGTAAAAAAATTCTGTGATGTTTTGTTTTGGAGCTTTGTGTTGCTAGAAGGGTGATTTGTTCACTTAATAGTTGCACCCCCTCATTTGGGGTGCATCTGAAAAATGTAGGAGGATGTGTCCCAAATGGGAGGAGTAGAGAGTGATATACATATCATAGATTAGATACCTACAAAGGGTAGGGGATGTACATAGTAGAAACCAAGGCACATGCAAATAATATAGGCTAGAAACAAGTGTTAGTGTAAAGAGTTGGGATGAAATATAACACGGTGTAAGAAGAAAATGTGAAGACAAGAGGGAATACGAAAAATGGGTTACATACATAGGACATTTCTCATAATGTCACAAGACAATCAGGGCTAAAGTGACCATAAGCAAACAATGATCAAGCAAGACATAGGGCATAGCCCGCAAATAGTGGCAAACAATAACAAACAAGAAGTAATAGATAACCATGGTTGTATAGTATCTTGCAAGGAAAATGCTACACATGAAGCACCTGTTATCCTATTAGAAAGATAAATAGTATGTTAAAGCATGTATAGAGTAGCGAAAAGTAAGTGATAGTGACAAGAAATAGTAAATATTGTAACAATAGGACTGTGATGTGTAGTAGGAGAATAGTAAAGGTAGATGCCCCCAGAGCCTATGAGGGGCTGATAAAGAACAATGTTGAGCATCATGCATCATGTAAGAATCTGTAAAGGTCCTGCATTCACATTAAGATATCATGTGAACGTGCATCTATGTATATAAAAATACAATGACATATGAAGTATCCAACTAACATAGGAAACAAAGTGCAACATGTAAGTAGTATAATCTAAAAATAGTAAATACAACCAAAATACTTAGATGTCATGTGAATGTGATGGTGTATTGTGATATGCAAGATGTGTCAATGAGAGGGTCTGCATTTCCCCAGGTGGATGTGAGTGACATGAGGTTCATTTAGGAATTATGCCCTCAACAGTCAAGTATGAACCATATAATAAGAGTGTCATCGAGTAACAAAGGTATTGTATGTGATTGGTATTAGATGTTAGTTAACGTGAAGCACAAAGTGTGAAGTGTAGCAGATAAGATATGAGTAGATGATAGAGACAACAAATAATGATTGGGGGAGAAAGTGTGATTCCCCCAAGTGTGTGAGTGATGGAAAGCTATCCGACGATAGCGAAAAAGTGAGGAACCCTTATCTGGTATCCAAGAAGGAGAAGGCATGTGACCATGGTCTAGGACCGATGGTGTAGGAGAGTAAATATGTGTATGTGAGGGAGACTGATGTGGTAAAGGAGGTGGAGAACACATATATGAATGGGTTTCCTAGGTAGGGGACTTAGGTCGAAGGGGTGGACTAACAGACCGATGAGGATGATGGGGTCATCATGTAGGTTGTATATGGATGGGAGAGCTAGGTGTGGAGATAGATTTAGAATTGAGAGGTGGAAAAGGCATAGATTTCATGACTGTGGTTGAAGCAAAGGGGATAATGGGCCGAGGTAATGGCATGTGTGGTGGAATACCTTTAATGGTGACAACTTTCTTGTTATGAATGAACTTAAGGCATAAGTGGAGCATGGAAGAGAAAGCTTGGGAAACACAAAACTAAGGGAGACCTAAGTGTTACCAAAATATTGTGTAACATTATTAAATAAATTGTAATATTATTAATAATGAGTTTATAGAACTCATATTAATAATATAGTTGTAATAGTTTAATTATTTGAGTGAGTTGTGAGAACAATTCACATAGCTATTTTGTAGTGTGAGTGATCCTAGGGATGTTTGAGAGATATTAGGAGATAAGTTTGAGAGATTCATGGAGAGAGATATGAGGGATTGAAGATGAGTGTTGACTCCACCATTGTAGGAGATCAAACACTATATATGTAACCTCTATCAATATCAATGATATCCCGAATGAATTTAATTTCCATATTTTATTATTCGGTGTTTTTATATTATATTATATTTCTTATCAGTGGTGTCAGAGCAGCTTTTGATCCATATTCCATGTAGTCAAATCATTTCAAGCATCCGCCATTGAAGCCCATGTGCAAATCTATCACAACGAAATGGTGGACAATTGATTTTGGTCAGCGGATTCTCCAGTGCCCATTCTACTACATGATGTTTTCTATTGTGTTTGGTGCACACTCACCATCCATCGTGATCTGCTCCTTTGGCGTCACTGTATTTTCACCCAATCACGAAAATTTTGATATGAATTGAAAAATTCGAAAGCAAAGATTTCCATACATGGCAGGTTAGAACTCAATTGTTTCTAATTAACAAAGATCTATGGGAGATTGTAGAAGGAAAAATCAATAAACCACGCGACGTAGATGAAGCAAAAAAATGGGAAAGTAAGGATCGAAAAGCAACAAAGTGATTATTGGCCTAGGTTTATATGATGCCTACCTGCATCACATAGATCTAACAAAGACATCACATTTGATCTGGACGACATTGAGCAAAATTTTTGGGTCACAAGCAAAGATTGCAACAGTGGCACTCAAGCAAAAGTTGTTCGGACTCAAAATGGAGGAAGGAGAAAGTATGGTGGAACATATCAGTAAACTTCATTCTATTTCAAATCAATTAGCTGGAATCAAAGTCGATGTGCTTGATGATGATGCAAAAGCAATATTACTTAATAACATGCCTCCTAGATATTCTTATATGGTCTTCACTTTGAGCAAAATAAATCTGAGTCTAGAGGATTTAATTTCTTCTTTGATAGAAGAAGAAAATAGAACTAAGAAGATTGATCTAGAAGAAACTGCAATGTATGTTAGAAACAAATCATATGCTAAAGGAAGATTCAAACCTTCTTTTAAACAAAAATCAACCTCCAAAGTTCCACAAAAATTTCTTTGTCACTATTGTAATGTTCCTGGACATGGTATTATGTATTGTAAGAAAAGAGCACAAGATTTACTTGATGGTAAATTGAAGGATAAATCCTTCATTTCTGAAAACAGAGACAAAGAAAGTGATTGGGATATGAAGTCTCCCCACTCTGATAATGAGGAAACAAATGCTCAAAGAAAGTGATGAAGATTTCTTGTATTAAGTAAAGAGTGCATTGATTTATGGAGGACGAGAGGCAATAGAGGCTGGAGGTCAATCAGTGACCTCTCGTCAATCACCAACGACAGGGCCGCATGAAGTTGTGGTGGCAATGTGTGTGTATGTGTGTTTTCTTTTATTTCATATTTGCAGTATGATTTTAGAGTTCTTGTTTGAATAAGTGAAATGTTCACATTGAGGGGGGGAACTAGAACATGGTCTCAATGTTCAATTTTCCCTCTATTTAGTTTGTATTCAATGAGTAGTGGTTCCTACATATTCCCTGAAGGAAAGACATAGTGGACAGACAAAAGCACAAAGGAAAAGCAACAACATGATATTTGGGTTGTTGGTTTTCTTGTAAAACCATCCTTTGTTTTAGGTTATTGGTTGTCCTATAAAACCATCCTTTTTGAGGTTGTTGGTTGTCCTGCAAAACCATCATTTGTTGAGGTTGTTGGTTATCCTACAAAACCATCTAGATCATGAGCATGCATAGGCGGCAAGCTACAGAAGGAAGTGTGATTATTTTTTCTACCTTGTCAACATTAGGGGAGTGTATATTGGGAATTAATAATGTTAACAATAGGGGAGTGAATGTTACTAAAATATTGTGTAACATTATTAAATAAATTGTAATATTATTAATAATGAGTTTATATAACTCATATTAATAATATAGTTGTAATAGTTTAATTATTTGAGTGAGTTGTGAGAACAAGTCACATAGTTATTTTGTAGTGTGAGTGATCCTAGGGATGTTTGAGAGATATTAGGAGATAAGTTTGTGAGATTCATGGAGAGAGATATGAGGGATTGAAGATGAGTGTTGGCTCCACCATTATAGGAGATCAAACACTATATATGTAACCTCTATAAATATCAATGATATCTCGAATGAATTTATTTTCCATATTTTATTATTCGGTGTTTTTATATTATATTGCAGTTCTTATCACTAAGACCATGTCACAACGATTGATTTCAGATGTAACGAGGAATGATGTTGGTATGGTAAGGGATCCAACATTAATGAGAAGGACAACCTGTCCATAAGAATTGGGCACTAGAAATTTGATTTGAGAAATTAGAAAGTGAGATAGCCAACAAGAGTTCCAGAGAGCATGCATTGGAAAGGGACGAGGGATGGACCATAGTATTATTGATTTGATGAGCACTAATGGAAGAATCAATATTCAGCAAATCAAGAAAATGTAGCATGGTAGTCACGATCTGAGAATGTAATAATTGGTGGTCATGTATCAACAGTAGTAATAAGAAAATCAAGTGGTGTCGATGAGGAAGGAGGCACCACATGATATGTGTGATTGGCAGAGGAATCAATAGCTGACTTGTCATGATTTGGTAATGGTTCATTGAAGATTTTAAGCTTTTGATTATCATTGACCGATTTAGAAGTAGATGGCTCATGGACTTCTATCACGTTGTTGTTGATAAGATCTTAAATTACATGTTTGAGCTTAAAATAACGACTAGTAAAATTGCCATTGCATTAATGATAATCACAGTGTGCATTTTCATCGTAATCGCATCCACATGGTTGAGAAGGATCTAGATTGAGTGGTGGAGGGAGAGTAATTAGATTGATTTCAATGAGTTTTCGTAATAGGATCCGAGGTGTGTAAGGTAATTTGGTAAAAATTTCCTCGTGGATTGCAATTGAAATGTGGCTAGTGTAGAAAAAATGTTGACAATGGGTTTAGAGTCAATAGGCTTAGTGGATAGTTGGAATGCAAATTTGGATTGAAACTTGATTGAAGATGAAGTGGAAGAAGTATCATAATACTTTAATTTTCTCATAGATAGAAGTTTACTTTCATGTAATTTGAGTGCGTGACACAATTGATCAAAAGAAGGAAAAGTATAAAAATGACACTCTCTTGGAGTGGAGACAAAAGACTGAATGAATAGGTCTTGCACTTCAATCAACTAGAACATTGGTCATTTTTGCAAGGTTGTTCTTATACCGCAAGATGTTCATTAGATCCTTGTTTCATGTTAGCTAGTTGTGAAGGATATCTTATTGTCGATATTCGTATAAAGATGAGCAAGGAATGCATTGACTAAAGATGTAAAATATGTTACCGAATGGACAGTAGATCATAGAACCATTGATAACATAGTCGTAAGCTTCAAGGAAACAATTTTGCCAATATTGTAAGGTTATCATCATAATCAAGACATGTAACATGAAGGTTTTCCCGAGGCTTGTCATGGCCATTAAAGATAGGAAGCTTAGGTGCAACGAAGTTAGGAGGCAACGGATAAGAGGAGATGGCGGGTGAAAAAGGGTTATAAAGGAGTGAGGAATCTAGAGATGGAGAGAAATATGAAGAGGCTTTTTGTAATTGGAAAATTTGGGTTTTCAAATCATGGTACAATGAGGCAAGGTCATGAGTTCCTGAAGAAGAGCCAGGTTGTGTATGGGAAGTATTGGGAGGAATGAGAGGAGTGGTGGTTGTAACAATAGAAACAAGAATGGTGGAAGGTGGGGTAGAAGTCATTGTGACCAAAGAGGAACCCATGAGAGGGAGTGTGGTATCATCCTAAGAATTTTTAGCAACAATTAGAGCATTTAGGACATGTGAAATATGTGTAGGGTGATTGTGTAAAACAAAACAAAAATTAGTGAGCTTGTCAAGTTGATCTTGATCAACATTAGTGTCCTCATCGTATGAGTGTTCACTATCGAAGCTTCAATGTTTTCAAGAGGAATGTTGGTTGAGTTAATCAAGGATTATCATATTCAACCATTGGTTTAAAGAGCTTACGACCATATGGGGAAGCTCAATATGCTTAAGGGGACCAAAACGACCACTACGAGTGATGGGCATAAAAAAGGCCTTGAAGTAAGGTAGGGTTCGAGCAAATGGGTTCACCAAATGATTTAATCTAATTTGAATTAAATCTTATTTCAGAGTAACTATTGTAAGAAATAATATTCAGATAATTACATACAACAATATTCAATTTACAAGTCTCTAAATTTGATTAACCCTAGGTAAATGCAAAGGAGACAGAGACTTGTCTGATCTCGACTGATCTGGAAATGATTAGGACTATCTGAGTGTTGGATTTGGCTGGGAATAGTGTCTAAATGGCTCACTGAGGGCTCGGGAACTTAGGAGTGTATTGGAAAAAAGTTCCCATAGAAGGGTAGAAGTGCCCCAAGCATTGGTGACTATTCTGGGTGCTTGTGATTGCATGATTGTTCAGGATCTGGTATTTTTTGGGTTAGAAGGTCTTCACTTCTATTCATTCTTTATCACTTTGATTTCACAATTAGGGTTCTAATCGCACATGTAACCTATAAAATAAATGACAATGTGCACATGCCCACAAACCACATCAAATATAATACAAAAGATGTAGAATGTGGATGTGTACTAACCATGGAGATCACCCGAAGAGTGAACTTACAACCGAGTGTTGCATTACATCTCATACTCCATGTGGTTCTTCATGTGTATGTGTATTTATGTTTTGTGCCCTAGGTTGCACTTGTGCAGGTTGCACTTGTGCAAGTTGCACAATGATAGCGGCTAGATCTAGATTGTCCCAAATATACAAAATGTGTGTAATGGAATAGAATAAACTCCCCTCCTATACAATGTATGCAGACCAATGCAGCCTTTGTCCCTTGTATGAATGTACTAAATATGTACTTTGTAGTGCTCTTGTGCCTTTGCAAGCTTAGGTGGTGATAGATAATGCTTATAGTGCTTGAGCCTTATTCAAAGAAGTAACTAAGTATATATATGATTCCTTTATTTGAATTTCGTAATTGACAACTGAAAGGCCAACCTAAAGTGTTAAAAGGTGACCAAGAAGTGAAAAGGACCCAAAAGAGTAAGAAGAAGAAAGAGAGGGACAAGAGTGTCCAAGAGAGACAAGAGCACTTGGGTGCTTCATGTCCTAACTAGGCACTAGTTTCTGAGGCCATCGAAAGGTAAATTAGTTAAGTGTTAGTAGAACTATAATATGTGTACAACCAGTAAAGTGCAAGAGATAAAACAACCAAAAGTCTAAAAGGAGTTGTCAACCACTAGTTTTCTCACTTAGGAGTCATGTATACATTAGTATGCTTTAGGACCTGTATGTGTACACAAATGTATAGATTTTGTGTCTATAGGAACAAGGTGAGAAAATATTGACAAGCTCCAATGGCACCGATTTATTTGGTCATTAATAAGTAGTCGTATTATAGTCACCCATGTGGCACACATAGACATGAAAAAACAAAACATAGTGCACATCATAGTGGAGCACGAGATCCTCCACACCTAAGAGGGTTGTTTTTCTAAAGGACTGATGCCGACCTTGAGGTAGTCATTTTTGAAGTCGTGGTTATCCTTTTTCAAAACACATCATTGCCCAAGAATTACAATGACACTATTTTCTAATCCACTTGCATGGGAAGGAAGAACAAGTCCTTATTTAAGGTGTCAAACCTCCCGAACAGGGGTGTCCACCCATATCTAGTTGGGAATGTCTCTCTAGAGAGGTTCATGGTTTATGGACTTGATCCTCCCGAGTCCTTCCCCATGGCCCTCTCCCTTGCTCATGGGCACCACTTCAAACATAATGTGCTAGTTGGTTATTTCATGTGTGAAGAACTATTGATATGGGAGACCCTCAACCCATATTAACCCAAAATAAGCCCTATTGTCTCCTTTGAAACAAAATGTATTAAGGAAGCATCACAATGGCCATGATAATTACAAATATACAATTTCTCTCTCAACTCACTTGTTTGCTTTGTAATCCATCAAAACCATGTCATTTTCCTTATATATAGCCACTGCCACCTCCCACCATGGAACATGTTATTGTAATTAATCTACATATGAAAAAAATAAATTATGCCCAACATGTGAATACAAGGACAATGTAAGACACTTGTATTACTTACAACCATTGATGCATCAACCAATGGATTTTAGTGTTAGGATACATGAGATGGGATTTCTTTGTTATTTTACACGTGTAAAATCTTGTTATACCAATATGTGTATTGAAATTAGAACGGGTAGGAAAATGCTAACAAGATGCAATGTCATCAATTTATTTGGTCATTAATGTATGGATGTATCAAAACCTTCCATGTGGCACATAAATACAACACACATTAATCTTGTTCAACCACCCATATGCCAAGTAGAAGTGTACCTTGTTTCAACATTACTAGATAATTTTTTGGTGGTTGATGGTTGTCAAAGTTGCAATGATGATACATCTCTAGTAGCCTCCCTAGCTCCAACAATTTAAAATTATTGAATTTACCGTGACCTTTGCATTAAAGGTGAAGGACATAGCGGAAATTAAACCCAACGGTCAGTGTTGTTTGTCACATTGGAAATGACGGTTTTAGGGTTCCACCCGCCCAACACATAGTGCTCATTTGACATGGTGGGTGTGATATTGTTTGGGGACAACAAAGGGGAAATGATATTAGGCATAAACCCCTTAGTAGGAGTCGACGAGGTTTCTTATCAATATCCTAGGTTGAACAATTAAGACAATGTAGCATCAATATCGATAACATCAATTTTTTGTTCAATGTGTGATTTGATTGATTTTTTATCATTGGTTTATTGACACATACATTAATTTATTATCAATATAATTCTTTTAATTTGATGTGTTTGTGACTTAATATCCTATTTATATGTTTACACGTTAATGTATTCTCTTGAGGGTTATGTGCATACGTGGTCTTTGATAGATGGTGGAGGAATTTTAGTTAGTAAGGGCTTTCAACTGGGTTTACCATCTCCCCGATTTTTTTCTTAGATTCCTTTTTACTCTACTCGTATTGTGTGCACCTTGTTCCATGTGTGAGAGACTTCATTAGGGTACAAATTCTCAAATCTTGCATCATCATATTTGTTGTTGTCTAGTGTCATATTTGAAAGACAACAAGTCTCATGAATAGCCACAACCCTCAAGAAAATGCATACAATCCATAATATTAGAATAATCATATTTAGATTTGTCTCTTCACACGATCTATTATAGAATCTTCTTCTATAACGAAGATAATTTTTGAATGTAATGTTTGTGTTGCTGAAATCAAGTGCCCTTCTTATTATTAATTATATATACTATTACAAAATAACATTTAATGAATTGAAAATTAGTCTCTTTATAAGATCTATTATAGAATCTTCTTCTATAATGATGATAATTCTTTAATGTAATGCTTGTGTTAATCAAATCAACTACCCTTCCTATCATTAATTATATATACTATTAGAAAATAACATTTAATGAATTGATGGTTAGTGCATTTAATTTGGATAAATGTAGAAGATAGAAACCTTGCCTATAGCGGTGAAATCTATGTCTTTGAATGAGAAACAAAAAGATAGTAAGAGCAGTTCTAGGTCTCATGTTAAAACCTTAACATAACATTGCTAGCATTGACAAAGTTGAAAAAGTGTGGCAGTCATGAAAACCTTACAAGATATAGAAAATATGTATATAATATTAGAAAATAACATTTAATGAATCAACAATTAGTGCATTTACTTTTGATAAATTCCTTACAATATTTATGAGAATACCCATACACTTGGTCCTCTCTCATCTTCTTTCACCGCTCCCTCATACTACAAAGCTCCATAATGCCAAAATTTCAAAATACTAGGTGTAAGAAGGTTATATACACAACAATGCTTCAAATTTAATGAGTATTAAGATCCTAGAATGTCAAGAGGCAATTTTAAATACAAATCAATAAGGATAACTCTCAGAGATGATATTTGTTATTACCTAGGAAAGCGTGAAGAATGGCCGAAGACAATGGTCTATGAAGATGGTATAGAACCACCTTACCTACCATGTTTTGTGGTTATGAAATTCAACTGCTACAACGACTCAACTTGGGATGTCGAGTCCCCTAAACATGTCCTTATCTCTAAAGTATCTCACAACACGCGTAAGCAAATTCACCTAAAATTATCGTGGTGCTCTAACTATCCACAAAACACAAGGGATGACATTGCAAAACTAACTATCGACATCGAGTATTGATTGGTAGGGGCTTACTTTCTAAGATACCTCCAAAGTATGTGCCCTCGATGATATGTGCACCACACCCCCTTTCTCCTTCAAATGATTATAAAAAATGACACCTAGTTCATATGTCTCTTCTCCAAAGAAAGAAGAGTCTTGATGCACCCTCTACCATTTCCTCCTCACCTAAACTTCTCTTTCAATCCCCTTCTTCATTACCCCTCTTCTTATTCAAGTGTTTCACTCCTTCAAGTTTAAGTTCTTCAACACATGCATAATTGTGTCTCCATTACACCACTCACGTCCAATTCCTCGTTAGAGATAATTCAATCAATGTGGCATCCACATTGGGTTTTGATATTCATATTAAATATATCACAATCTAAAATTAGTCTATTTGAATATGAACTTAGAAATGTGTGCCAAATGATGTCTACAATCTCACCCTCAAGTATGGATCTAATCAACCCAAGGCTACAAAATGTTGGGGAAATTTGTGATAACCACCAATAATGTTGGCAAAGTTTCTATTAGATGACATACGTGCCTTAAAATGAATTGACGGTTTATGTTCATCCGGTCTTGATTTCTTATTTCTATTACTTGATTTGTGCAACATGAAACTTGAAATATACAAAAGATATTTTCTTCCCCTTGCCTTAGAATGGTCGTGATATTTAAAAACTTAATGAAAACAAAGTGAGCTTATGAATGTGTGTTGAAAGTTAGTATGGTTCAACAACACCATCTAATAATCAAGTGCTTAATGGTGAAAACAACTCTAACAAAATATCGAAAAGAAGAATAACTAGAACAAAATTCTCTAGCTCTCGTTGGCAACCCATGGCTTGTAATATTTCGTAGTCCCCTACTAAAGCCAAATGCCGATTATTGGGCTAGGTATTCTCCATACGAAGTTCCTTGTTCGCGCACATTATTCATAACTCAACTTTCCAAAAAAATGTCTTGCTCTTGAAACTGCTCAACATCTTCTCTAACATTGTGCTTCCTTCTTTCAATTGTGGTCTTGTCTCCTCACTCCCTAGTTTATTTTCCATTGATTTCAACAACAAAAACAGGCTCCATGAACTTCTTTCCCTCCCCTCTCTTAATCATTTGGAATACTGGGCAATTGGGCATACTCCAAATTTGGAAAAGTAAATGCGAGTAATTATATACTAGGAATATTTCTACTTTAGCCATTCAAGATGTTCATATGTGCACTTGTATATCTTTGTATTGGAGCATATCAAAGTGCAAAGTCGAGATATAATTGTAGTCGTTGATAAGATCAAAGACCGCCTCAAACAACTCTATTAGCAGAATTCACAAACCGCCTCTCATTAATTATATGTTTTAATTGTCCAGCATCTTCAATTGAAAAACAAAAATAAATATGGCGAGATATACAAAACCAATGTTTTCTGCAATGCTCTTTGACATATTGCCATGTAAGGTTTTGAAGTTCTGTTCTGTATTTTTAATAACGCTCCCTTCTTTCCTCCTCCACGGTCCACTAAAAACCTGACTGATAATTTTGATAGATGAGCGATTCTCTCAACTTCCATGGCCACAAGATTTCTCCGTAAGGTCAATATTTTAAAATCCCACCTCATCACATTTCATTCCGACGCACTTAACATCAAGAGTTATTACACACCAATAAACAAAGCATCCCACTATTTCCACAGAGCCAAACGGATAGACAGGGTCAGGGTTTTACTCCACAACAAACCCTGGACACCTTCATTACCAAAAGCTTTGGAGAGAATCGAACTCGACACCTTCATCGTATCACAGGCACTGCGCACCACAAAACTTTTACCAAACACAGCCCTTAGCTTCACAGAATGGTTAAAATCCAAGCCAGAGTTGTACAACAATCAGTACACACACCATTCACTTATAAAAGTGCTCTGCGATGCAGGAAAAGTGGACCAAATGCAGAGCATGGTTGAAGACATTAAGTCAGGTAAGTACAAAAAGATTTCTATCAGTTGTATGGATTTATTGCGGTGGAATCTGGCAGCTAAAAATTTTGAAGGGGTTGAAAATATTTGGATTGAATTGAAAAGAAAATGCATGAAGAGGAAGAAGAAGAAGAGTCTATGAAACCCAATGCAGAGTTTTATAATATTTATATCGATATGATTGCTGAGAGGGGGAGGTATAGTGAAGTGGGTAGTCTATTTTTGGAAATGATAGAGGTGGGTGTTCTTCCTAATTCTAGGACTTATACTGTGCTTATTAAACACCTTGTGAAAGTGGGAAAGTTGAATGAGGCATTTGAGGTGTTTAAGACATTGCCCATGTTGAGGGTCAAGCATACTGCCAAACAGTATAGTTTACTGGTGGGGGAGTTTGCTAGATTGAATGACGTGAGTTCAGTGAGATTGCTTGTTATGGAGATGCAAAAGGATGGGGTTTTGCCTAGTAGAGCATTGATTTCTGCTGTGACGGTTTTGAGAGAGGCGGGATTGGGGGAAGAGGCTGAGGAGATTGCGGGGTATCTTTTACCTGATGCCAATATTGAGGCTCTTGGAATATCACAAATGGTTGATCTAAATGATGATGACAATGACAATGATGATGATGAGGGTGGTGGTGGTGATGACAATGGAGATAATTCAGGGGAACCAAATCAGAATTTGAAACCCTGGCTGAACCCAAATGCCTTAGCAAGTGCCCTGAGTGATTGGGATGATGCAACAGTTTTTTCCCTTGAGAAGGCAAATCTTGTATGGAATACAAGATTGGTGTGCAAGGTGTTGAGGGCATTTAAGAAAATTGATGCTGCTTTGGAGTTTTTTCAATGGGTTGCTTACCAGCCAGGTTTTGCACATGATATCTACACCTTTTCCAGAATGGCTGTGATGTTGGCACGTAAAGGGAAAGCTGAAGCAGTGGATCGCTTGCTTTTGAAGGTAAGGTCAGAAGAGTTGAAGGTATCTATAAGCACGATGAGATTGGTCATTGAAGCATATGGTATATCATTGTATCCAGATGCAGCATTGAGGGTTTTCCGAGAAAGTGAATTATTTGGTTTGAAGCCCAACAGATTGCTATATTCATCTCTGATTCACACTCTTGTGAAATGTAACCAGGGGTTAAAGGCTAAGGATATTCTTGAGGAAATGATGCTTGCCAATATATGCCCAGATATTCAGATATTTTCTGTTCTAATGCAGGACTTTGCTAGGGCAGGAGATTTAAAAACAATGCAACTGCTTTTTCAGTGGACCTCACAGAGTGGTTGTAAGCCAGATGCTCATTGTTATAGGATTCTTATCCATGCGTACTGTGAGAATGGGAGAGCAGCAGTAGCATTCAGGCTTTTTGAAGACATGAAAAGTGCGAATCTGATGCTTGATGCTGAAACAAAATCCCTACTGGTGAATAGTCTCTGGTCTCAGGGTAAGCTGAGAGAGGCTGCAGATGTAGAGGATGAATGTGAAAAGAGGGACTTGATTTACCTAAGGCCTTGCCTGGCAGTATATGGAAGGCTAGTGGTGGAGATTTAATGCTAATATATAATATTGTTGCTAGAAGCTTTTTATAAGTTGAGTTTTGAATCAATGCTGATCTTCATCTTAGCCAATCACTATTCCCTCATCATTTCATGGCTTTCCTTCTGCACCATGCAACTTGAGTAAATTTCTCTCTTTTGAACCCACATGCCTTATTCTGTTGTCAATAGCTCTCTATTATCTGTAGACTATGTAATTCTGTCAGAAAACTATGTTAATCACTGATCCTTATGTTGGCCCATTACAAGCTCTTCAAAATTGGTTACTGTCTGTATAAGTTCTGTAGGTGAGCTCCTGATTTAACCTCCCTCCCTGAGGCTGAAGGAAAAAGTTGAAGAGGCTGAAGAAAAAAGCTGAAAAGGGTAAAAAGAGATGACCTCTTTCTTTGTTAGTTACATATATTGTGGATTGTATTACCAAGCCAAATTTCCTTACAAGCCGGGAATTGATATTTTTGATCTTATAAGGAAATTGTTGCAATCATAAAAAGGTCGATAACATGCTTGTAAGATTTGGACAATGTTGGACTTGAGAAACACCTATCTTTTTGTTTTACAGATCTTAATTTGTATTTAGCACATGATTAGTTATCCTAGCGGCTTTTATGTATGCTGAGACCTAAAATAAGCTGACAAAGCAAATGCTAGGCTCGACATATCTAGTATTAAGGTTGATGTAGAAGGTTCAGGGTTGCCGGTAGAATTTATGACTGTTCAATTCGTGGTATATTTGTTAACATGCACCTTGAGTGCGTTCCTTGCAATTTCAGTGTCAGATAAAGGGGTTTTCACATAGAATTCAGATTTTTTCCCTCTGCCGCAGCATGCCATTGTTCCCACATGTAAACCTGTCAGGGTGTTCCTCTTATGTTGGGCAATTTTTCCTCGTTGATATTTTGTGTTGAGTTTTTGCAATTTTTTAAATGTATATAAAATTTTAATAAATTTTGCACTGGCCAAATTCAAATTTTAATCTGTACCTGGTTATGAAGATGTACTGAATGATAAATACTACTAAGATCATTACAAAGTTTCTTAAAATTATCTAGAGGGATGTTTAACGATTAGATATTCTTGTTGTGTGTTGCGAGGTATGGTTTTATTTTCTTAATCTTTGGCCCTCTGGACCAATGGTAATGTGAAGGAAAAATTTCGTTGTGACCTATCCCTCAAATTAGAACGCCATTCTTTGCAACAGAATTCAAGATCAAACTTAACGGATTTTAAAAATAGAGAGAACAACTTTAACAGATTTTAAATTTGTTTAATCAGACTGCCTATCAAACTGACTGCTGAAATAGCTGTTGTTTGAAATTCAAAGTTAGCTTTATTTTTCTTTCTTGATATTTATCTACGTCTCTGCTTGGTCATGAGTTCGAATCTCCAAAAATAGTCTCCTGTTACAATACAATCACCTCATGCATCTGGGCAAGGTGTCAAGAGAGCGGCAATCCAAGCTCTTCTCCAGTTCTGTATTTGTCATTCATTGATTTCATTCAAACTCAGAATAAAAATTATAATCAATATCAGTCTGCAAGTGCCTGGGATTAGTTAAGGCGTACTCTTTGCAAGTAATCTCAATCACCAGCATGTTGTGATATTTGCTTTCATGTTGTTTTATTTTTTGAAGCAGCATGAAGTTTTAGCGAATTTCTTTTTTAAGTCCACGTACATTTTGTTAGAATAAATTCTAAACCTCCTAAACTGTTTTGTTTTGGATTTGTATAAGGTAACGGAAGCCTTTGGAGGCCCCTTGGTAATTCTTTTGGTAAAGGCCGTTTTGAATTTCCTGATTAGGGCCAAATTTCATAAACTGAATAGTAATAAATTTATCAATGAATTTCGAGTGTGAGATCAAGCTAAATCTATTTTGATTTGCTTTATTTTATCAGACTCTGCAAATTGGCCCTTATTAAGACAATATGAAGTAGAATTAGGGTTTCTTTTCTCAGTACTGATGAATTTTGAAGAAATAGAAATCTGCTGCCAAGCATGTTGTTGGTTGACGGGGATACAATTTCTTAGGTAGGTTGGTTGGCAGGCACCTAAAGACAGACTCAAACACATATTTTTCATTCAGGTACCTAAAGAGAGATTCAAACACAGTTATTTTTGTTTTTGAAGTAGACATCATTCATTACAATAGCTCTGTATCATTTTGTTTTTTAGCAAAGGCAACTTATACTAATCCAGAAAAAGAAAAGAAGTGCACCGGCTGACCATCAAAGTGACACAGACATGACTTTCTCTTCCACAGTCATAAAACTAGCACGTCCAAGCAGGCAGTGACCCTGAACAATGCAACAAATTGGATCAAATTTAACTTGGAGAGTCTCATAGAGTTCTGCAGGGACTTGCCAATTCCAAACAGGAGACTCCACTACCTAGCAGCATAGAAATGAAGCACTATTTGCAGGTCAAAGATCTCATTTGGAGTGACCAAGTTTTTGCCATTCCAAGTTGGCCTGGCATATTGTTCTTCTGAGTCTGACCTGAGTGTGTGTCTCTCTTCAATAATATGTGCTTTTGCTGCAAAGGCACAAAAATCTACATCCTTCCAGCAATAATAAGCCCTCTATTTGCAGATCAAAGACCTCATTTGGAGTGATCAAGTTTTTTTGCCATTCCAAGATGGCTTGGCATATTGTTATTCTGAGTCTGACCCGAGTCCATGTCTCTCTTAAATAATATGTACTTTTGCCCCAAAGGCACCAAAACTTACATCCTTACATCAATCATTAATTCTGGCTTTGAGATGAATAATCCAAATTCCTCTAAAACTATGCAACTTCTCCAAGTGGAGTGGGGAATTATGCTCTGGATGTATCCTTACCTTGATGAAATTTTTAATAGCCCTAATTTCTGTAGCTGGTATGGGGTCGTTTCATGCATGATGAAGTTTCCAATTATAGGGATATAATAACACTGAAAAAATAAATTTCTGTAAGTGCTTTCATACTTATAAGTTATAACGAATGACACGAGAAACTTTACAATACAATTTCATTTAAATTTATCCTTAGTAACGACTGTTAAGCAAGCCTTCTAGAGATTGGACAAAATGTGTTTGACGTCTATAAGATGAAAATTTATTCTGAACATTTTGCTTAATTTTACAGGAAAAACATAGAAGCTGTAGGTTGATTAATATTGGCCGACCCTTCCCCAATTTGGGATCTATTACAGTAGTGTATTTGTATACTTCAAATCTCTAGATTAGGTTTAGAACCCAGTACACATTGTCTTAATGCATTCATAGTCTGTTCAAACTCTTATTCATGCAAAATTCATCTGCCAACTCTGAGAGCCTTTCCCAAACTGGAGTGTAGGAAAGAGTATGTTCCATAGGGCTAAAGCTTACTGTCCAATATTCCATAAACCAAATGTCCTCCCTAAAACATTATCCATATTTTCCAGATTTGAACACACAACAATGAATCAATATTTAGGCATCAGTTTTGCTTGTACGTTCCCTCCAGCATATGGTTGGCTGACTTCCCCTCAATCTACAAATGAACGCACTGACCTTCCTACCATGTACTGTTCCATTACAATTTTTAACATTTTTGTACCTTATTCTTGAAAATTCCAATGTCTGGGCAGGAGGGTTCCCCTGTTCTTGAACTTCCCAAAGCATAATCCGGAAAACAATTAAAATAAACCTGAAGAGAGAATTACCATTGTGACTCACTATTATAGAAAAATGCCAAAATTCTTAAAACAAACACCATGATATTAATAGACAGAATACCGACACCAAAAATAGGAAAAATGACCAAAATATCATCTTTGGCCATGGGCCTGACAATGGCACAACGAGCTGCCACTGAATGTACCCATGGTATAATCCTCCTACCTTTTCGAACTCCCTACAGCCTAGTAGCAACCTGTATTATTGCCATTTCTGATGCATGAACTTCTGGTATTAACACCATGCTGGTAGTCAAGTGAGTGCTTCTATTGTCCTAGCAACTATTGTGCAATTTACATGTTTCCATCGATGAAAAGTTACTATGATTTGCTTGTTTTTCTTAAGTTCGAACTTGTATAACTTGCAGTGTATTCATGCCTGGCGGCACCATTCAACAACAAGTGGTTTGGAAATTATCTAAACAGCGACCGCTAAGAATGCTACAGAAGGGGATGATTGCTAAAGAGGTAACTTTTTTCTAAAACCCGTCAAGGACTTGCACTCAACTTCACTCTTTTTTAAGGCATAGAGTTTTATTGGAATGGGACTGTACTGGGTTGAATAACCTTGAGAACTTACAAATGGAATGCAACCATGTTACAGTCTGTGTCACAGTTTCAAAGTAATGGTGGACTTTTAAGGTGAAGGGATTTTATACCTTTTTAACCATGTAAGGAAGCAGGTTCTGTCAGTACTTTTGAATGTCAATATCTAGGAATTCAAAGAGATTTTTTGTTGGTTAAGATTATACATTGAATTGGTTAGGATTTCAGAACTCTAATGTATTTCTCAGATTAAGGAGTGAATTTGAGATTCTCGCATTACAGAGCTTTAGAGTTGTTTTTGTTGAGAGTTGTAAGAGTTAGTGCAGACAAAAGACATTCATCTCTAACCTACAACAGTGTTTAGAAGCATGCTCATGTTCTTAAAAATGACTCTTTGTAGATGTAAAGGCAAATGCTGCTGAGCTAGTGTTTGTTGAAAGAGAATCTTCAGTATAATCGAGGGAAAATATTGGTAGACAACATAAAGGCTGCTGAGCTAGTGTTTGTTGAAAGAGAATCTTCAGTATAATCGAGGCAAAATATTGGTGGTTTATGTCTGCAGGAGGAATAAATTGTCTCCAAGTGATCAGAATTCATTAAAAATCAGTTTTTATTTTCTATTTGGTTTAGGTAAGCTATGTAGCCATTCATGATGATGCTGCTAAAATCGAAGATAAAAGTAGTTTCCATCACTGTAGTCTGTACAGTATTGTTAAGTTATTTTTATGAATATTTGCAAGGCAATGCTTTTTTTTTTTTTCCTTTTGGTTGCAACATACCCAGATTAGTAATGCAATTTTTGGGTGCATTAGGTCCCCTTTTACTTTAAATACAATTTTCAGTTGACACTACAAATCTTTTTCAATCATATGTTTTCAATAAACATCAGACTGTTAGAAGACGATGTCTCGTCTCACATTGTCAAACCTACAATTTATATATTGTATGTCATGTAATTTATAATACTATATTACATGGTTGTTTGAGGGCTGTGGTTTAATGGTAGATTGGCAATGAAAGAGTATACTGCTACCATTGGGTCACAGGGTTGAGTCCCACAATGTTACTTCCCAATAAATCTGACATCTAAAACACGTCCAACAACATGTGTAGGGATTGGGGGCTCTGTCCTATGGTGAGAACTCACCAACCCTCTGTATAATCAATAAAACGAAAGAAGAAAAAAATCCACAGCAGATGGTTACTAGCTAATACCATATCTTTTATAGCCCTTAAGAAAAAAATGTGTAAAGTCTGATGAGAATAACATAAAACTAAAAAAACACAGAATAACACAAAATTCCTTGCAAGTTGGTTGATTCAAGTGATTTGAGAGTTAGAGTAATAGCGCGTTCAGATGATCTGAGAGTTGCATGAGTATTAGCAGTATAACCACATAAGTTTGTTTTCTTGTGCCAAATACCATGTGCAAATCAAATAATATGGTATTCGGGCATTAAGTGAGGTATGTGAGAAGAGTAATCTTAAAACAAAGAAAGAAGAGGGCTACATATTTTATTTTTAATTATGTAAATGAGGGAAAGGGCCTTCACCCATACATAGTTTCAAAGGAAAAGATACAACAATAAATTAAACATCACATCAAATAACATGATACAAAAATACCAACAACCAGGCCAACACAAGCCAACCCAAGTGCTGAAAGGACAAAAAGCCGAGCTAGGTAATAGTTGGGAAACAAAATATAATGAAAAATGAAATAGCAACAACGAAAGATAAAACAAGAAAATTGTACTGCAGAATTGCAGACCAGTTCTCACCTTAAGGATGACACTTAAGTGAAGTTCTCAGGACTAACATTCTTCAAATGACCACCCAACAAACCCAAAGGATTGGCCGCCCAAAGTATACTGAATTATTGCAAGCTACAAACACAAAAATCACATGGGTGCCTTTAATGGTCAAGCTTGACCAAGTGGCTTTAATCCCATCCAAAACCAACACCTTGAAAAGTGCCAACTTTAGAATTGGAATTTGAATTTCTCAAACTTCGCGTCCTACTTCCTCCAATGTCATCCAAACAACTACATATAACACAAAACATGAAAGTAGATGAAGGGATTTTTGTCCAAAATTGCACCCCATTGAATTCTAAACAACTCATCAAGTCGGGACTTAGATACCTTTTGCTCAAGAAAGTCACTTAACACTTAGTCTTCCGCGGAGTATGTGAATATAGTGTTCATGGATTTTCCTAACCCGTGAACAAGAAACTCTAGCTCAAGACTTAGGCGGAGTTAGGAATGAAAGTCAGAGAGTACAAAG
The DNA here is from genome assembly GCA_018340775.1 of Taxus wallichiana var. yunnanensis. NCBI lineage: Eukaryota > Viridiplantae > Streptophyta > Pinopsida > Cupressales > Taxaceae > Taxus > Taxus wallichiana. The sequence goes on from CM031240.1 coordinate 758,616,740, forward strand.
TCTTGTCTTCCCGGGTATCGACAAAACAATCTTTCATGAATTTGAGGGCGAGGTCGAAGAACCGTGGGGTTTGCACACCCATGAAAAGGCTGAAACCGCCAAGGACATGACCCGCGAAATGTAGAAGCAAGGAAGCTTATTGCAGCATGTAGAGAAAATAGCTAAATGCGGAACATTTGAAGAGTCACGAAACGTTCAAAATGTTGAGAAATATAAAAGCTCAACAGATTTGGGAAATAGACCGCAGTACTCCAATGCATCGCAGAGGTTGAAAATGACTCCGCTCATTACTCGGGAACGTAGAAGGCCATGGGAAACCATGGATTGAAGAGAGTCTCGTGAGACATGAAATCTGCGCTGGTTCTAAACCAAATGCGCCAACCAAAATTTAATGAAGTATGGGCCTCGTCATCCTCGTCCCAGAATCAAGGCATGTGCTTGCAGCAACGCCGTGCACCCATACCTGGCTGCGAATGGTCCTGGATGGTGGTGGGTGGTTGAACTCATTTATCACTTTGGATGTGATCGACCTTTTCTCCGTCCTTTTCTTTAAATGCTATAAATGTAAGTGTCGGGGCACAATATATAGGTTCTTTTTCTGTTGAATCAAAGCTCCTTAGGAGCTTGTGAAACTCTTGCTCGCGGCCTCTATAATTTTCTTGTGAAGTTTTCTTGCCTTGGCCCTGTGTTTGTAAAATGGTGAGATGTTGATATTTGTGCAAATGCAACTTCGCTTCTTTGGATGTTCCACGTTTAATGTGAATACTTTGGTCCTCTTGCGTGCTTTCACACTTTTCCATTTTTATTTCCTTCCAACTTGTGGGCATCTTTTAAACCTTCATCTTACATGTTTACATTTGTGTCTTTTAGAGCCAAAATTGATCCATTCTTCAGTTTGGTGCATCACCTCCTTTTATTTTAGTTCTTTCCCTCTCTCACCCTATCTCCTTGGAGTTTCTTAGTTTAGTGATAGAGTAGGAGTTGGATAGAGTAGTTGCATCATACTAGGATGAAAGGAACCAACCCTTTCATCTAAGGAAGTTGACCTTCTTCGGAGGTTTGTCTCAAGATGCAAGTCCCACACTTGGAGACAATCCCATGTTGGCCTAGAATTTTGGATTTTCCATGATCCAAACGTAGGTGCAATTTTAAGCTCCATCATGGATAATTTGAGTCTTGTAGACACAAAATCACACACTTTGGGTAATTATCTAGTCATGATTACGTACTACTATTCATATGATTCCTAAGTAAGAAAATTACTAATTAACTCATATCTTTGGCCACCTTTCTTTGTTTTATCACATTTTTTTGGTCTTACACCCTTACTTGCTCAACCTACCATTTTCGCCTTTAGCATTAATCACCCCGACACCAAAGGTGACCGGTTAGGACACCAGCGCCAGGCACCCTCGTCCCCTCTAGGTGCCCTTGACCTCAGTACACTTTGTTCACACTTTTTGGGTCCTTTCTAGTCATTGAGCGTCTTATCTTTTTGGTAGTCGACATTTTCGAGTTAATTACGAAATTCAAGCAAGGGAATCATATAAATATAAAGTTATGTGATCATAATAAAGGACTAAACACTAAACATTAGCTATCACCACCTAAGGTTGCATCCATCAAGCATCTAAGAGCTTCATTGCATCCATCTAACACCATCCAAGGGACACAAGGGTTGGTTATTCTGCATACACTTCATAGGAGGAAGTTCATTCTATTCCATGCACACATCTATTACATTTCTTTACATTTAGCTTACTTGTTCGCTATCAAGTGCAACACACACAAGAGCCACCTAGGGCATGATTCCACGCGCGCACGCACACACACAGAGAACTACATTGGGTTTGAGATGTAGCGCAGAACGCCTCAGTCCGTAAGTTCACCATCAGTGATACTGAGGACAATGCAACCCCTCATTATGCATCTTTCTTTTTAGGATTTGATGTCTATTTGAGGGTTTTGCAGGTCAATACTTCATTGCAAGTTTCCATCGACTTCGACGATTATTGTGCGACCTCATAGCAACCAAAGGCAACAAACCAACGAACAACTAGCAACCACTTAGAGGAGGTTTTCTGAGCATTTCTGCAAACCTAGGCACCCAAAAACAGGCCTAGGGCGCCCGCAGGTGCCCTAGTCCAACTTATTCTTCCACATCTGCATTTTTTTAGCTTCGGTGCGATAGTCAATGTTTTGTATTTTCCAATTCCCCAGCTCTGCACACCTCCAAGATTTCTGTGAATCAACTAAGTCATTTTACCTCTTCTTTGCACTTAGGGTTTTATATATTTTGGCTTAGTTTGCTTGGGTTAATTTTTGTACTTCATTGTTGCATTTATTTACTGCTACAATAAAGCAATCATATCGTGCATTAAATTCAGTTTAGCTTAATCGGTCTCCAAAATATCACTAAACAATAGTTTCATGGGGAAATGAACCCTCAACCTAGCAACATGACTATAGTAACTTGATCGACAAGGGACAAAGCTATCCATCATAGTCACATCCCTCATAATCTTGTCTTGTTGTGCGTGCAAATTCAATTCCTCATCAAACCCCAAGAATCAATTGACTAATTCACTTACCAAGGAGTTAAGGAGGGTTTAGGAGGTATGTTTCCTTTTGCTTTGTATAACTTGCTAGATGCGATTTGTTGTCGCTTCTCCATTTTTTTGCACCCAAATTCACCTTGAACTAGGATCTAAGTGTAAACACTCAAATTTGGTAACTTATCCTTTGACAATGGCAACTTTTGCTTTGTTCCTATGCTAAGACAAATGTTCACATTCTAAGCCCAATCAGGTCTCTCTCACCCCCTCTCCCCTTGACTTGCTATCTTTATACACTACTCGGTCCTTCATCCAAAAAATATTAATTAATTAAAGCAAAAGAATTCACCCCTACGAATCATTTTTGAACTTTAACTTTTGCATCACTAATTGCATTTGCAAAACCGTACAACTCTCAGGGCCATAATGGAGTATGGTCTCTAGCCAACTTGTACAAATCATGTACCCTTCCATCTAACGACTCTTTTTCCAATTTGAATATCTTATGTGTGTCATTTCATCTTTCTAAGTTGTCCTTAATGCAAATGTTTAGTCTATAGAAGCATATATAAGCAAGTCAATTGCACTTCATAACTCACCTGACATTCTCATGAGCTCCCATTGCAAATATCAACACTAAAGCACTTAAAGCTATCCAAAATATTTCTAAAGCAATTGCACATTAGTTAAAATACCCGCTACACAAATTTCAAGCACTCAAACCAAGTTCAAGAGTCTACCTTCTTCCATTTACAAACACTCAAAGGTCCTAGAGCCATGTCTTAGCAAGTGCAAGTCATTCCAAGCATTGTCAAATGTCTGTAAGGGACAAAAATGATAGTCTAATCATATGAAGAACACCGCATCACATTGCTACGGTGTGAGGTACATTATTTACTCTATAGTTAGCCCGCTATCTTTTTGTCAAAAGACACGAGGGCACACATAGGGGTTGGCTTAGATATGCATGCACACTTGCACATACACTAGGAGAACTATATGAGGCTTCCTCCCACTCGAGAGGATGTAGTGTAACACTTAGATTGAATTAGCAGCGTTTGAATGTCAAGGGTAGTTCAACCTCACCCACACATTGATTTCTCCTTTGGTTATCTAATGTTTTCATGAAGTTTGTTGCAAGTGTCAAATGTTTATATTTGTTGCATAGGTCATTACAAGTGGTATTGAAGTTGTGTGATCCCGAACAACAAACAACGATACTCAATTCCGTGCAAGCAACGGGTAGGCAAAGTTGTCGAACCCCACTATGCATAGGTCCAAGACCATATAGAAGATGTATGAACTTGTAAAGGAGTAGTTTCTAGTCTTAATTCCAAAGGCAACATTTTCATATCCAGAACAACTCTTTTGCCTAGTCTACACACCTAGATCATTCATGTACCACTTTGTGTAACTAAGTTCTTATCCGTTTGTGTGTTTTAAGTCGTGCTAACATAGTTGTAAATATTAATGCATTATTTTGAATATGCATGGTTGACGTTTATTAATTAGTTTAAAATAATCATCTCGTAACATTATTCAACTTTTTCCCAAGAGAAAAAACATAATTTTATTCCATGAAGAGAAAAATTACATTAAGTAGATGTTGATACGACAATCAATCAAGAACCGGACTTGGTCAAAGAAGAGGATCTGAAAAGAAGTTTCGAAAGAAAGTCCAACCATAGAATATGTAACATTATTTAATTTGTTCCCAATTCACTACTTTACATACACTAATTATTAGGAAACAATTAAAACAATAAGCTCATCAACATTCTAACATTTGTTCTTGTCACTATGCACTATCTTAGAATTCATAACCTTACCCGTGATTAAACACATCTATCCTAGATAGCCCATGCACATAAAAAATAGAGATTTTGGTACAAAAGTGTACCACTACTATTGCACAAGTATGCACAAAGGTGGAGATTGAACATATAACAAGAAGACCCTCTTTTCATCTCATCATTGAAAGAAGGAGAGCCCCTTCTTTTATATAAAAGGGTCGTGATTGTTATATTAATAAAGCTACCCATCCTTACCCAACCTCTTCAATTGAGGTGGTTTGCAACTTTATCCCATGTGCACATTTGCACATGTGTAAAGCTACCAAAGATGACATTTTGGTCACAAAGGGACGAAATAGTTGTATGATACTAACCTAACTTAGGCCCACTAACTTGACTGGGTATATTCTCTACTCAAGATTATCTCGAAGTAAAATTTAATAATCATCTTCCGCTACCATTCCCCATAAGATTGATTTAAAGAGAACATGATAAAGATAGGCCTCGAGGGTTTGATGAGATACCCATGTACAAACATCGAGAAAATATAGTGTGATGTCAAGTCTCCCTATGGATGCCAATCCATCTTGCCAAATGCATGGTTAGTTATCTCATTGTAACTACCAAGTCAAAATAGGAACAAGCTCGCTCTATATGAGGCTCACTCAAAATCTTGATAAATCAATAGAAAATGTTTGAGGAAGCATTGCACACCCATCCACATACAATGTTGAATTGGGTGGAAGATAATGGTAGTAATGGATGTCTCATATGAGGTGGTGGAAAAAGTGCGAAAGCAAGAGACATTTGACAAAAATTCGAAAGTGAGAGAAGGTGACACACATAGGTCCATATATGACTCACAACTTGGTCCAAGCAAATTCCATTGAAATGCTCTAACAATAATCTAGTGAGGACTCTTATCCAAAGTCACAAAAAAATTGTTAGCAAAAACATTTCAAATAAGGGGTGAGTTCCTTGAGATTACAATGTGTGTTAATCCACACCTAAACATGGTTGTGCAAAACACGAGAATGAACACCTAGTGAAACTATGAAGATGAGTGCATGAGTGGTTTGAATCCACTACTTGATCATTGAAGAACCGAGACATGTTGGGGATGGTAGAAGTTGTTAACCACAAGGAGATGGTCATTATTGTTAAGGTGTCAAAATTTTCAGAAGATGATCACCAAGAGATACCATCAAAAGATGAGACATATAACAATCCTCATATGGGTTCCAACAAACAATGTGACCGATAAGATACCAATGTAAAAATGAGGAATCTCTCATGATTATTGTACTATAACATAGAGCATAAGTGCACACCAAGGTGTTTATTTGTAAAAAGAAGCTCCACTAGAAAATGTCATGAGGTGCTTAGAATAAGGCCTTAGAACATATCTCGAATAGAAATGACATAAACAAAGGTCTAATAAGTTTTTGTTCGAGTGCTCTAAATCCACTACTTGAATAAAATATTTAATGGTACATAAGGAGTTTTGCTAAAAAATTGCAATGTGAAAATGAGACAAAAAGTTCCTCAATAGGGTCTTAACAACAAAATCATGTTAGGTACCTTTTAGAAAACAAGGATAAAACATGTATTTGCATAACACATAAGAACCACGAGAATGAAAAAAACACACAAAAACAGTGGTCTTAACAAACTATTCTAAAATAGAGTTGTGATGGAGGAGAAATAACCTAAAGAAGATGCATGGTAAGGTTGCAAAACAACAAAAGTTTATCGTGGGGGGTCTGACCCTTGTAAGATTGGGTTCGCCTCTGTTTTCAAAAATATTGGAAAGGAAAAGTACTACCATATTCATGCTTCAATCCTCAAGTTGGCACCAAGTATGGCACACAAAAAAATTGCAAAAACAATAACCCGACAAATGATTTTTATTTATTTATATTATTAAAAGCAGGGATCTGGGGCAATAATAGCTGTGGGGTCGAGGAGCAAAGATCCTAATGCTAAGAGTAATTTAAAGTTGTGGATGCCTTAAAAATTTCTATGATACAACCCATTTTCCTTGAAAATTTCCCTCATTTTAAATATAATTAAGTGCCCCTCATTTTTGAAAAAGGGACTATGCCTAACATGCTTATAAAATGTTGTAAACTTGCTTCGAAAAGTTCAATATTTGAAAGCGCCTTGCAAAGCACCCGCTTTAGTGTAGACATACTTTTACAAGCTAATTGATATTATTTCTAAGTTCCCTTTAAAAACGAGTGTTGTAAGGATGCTTATAAGGAAATTTGAGGCTTTGACATGGTTGTCTATTTTTACACCCTTGCAAAAATTAAACAACTTGAAAAGCCGCGGCCGAGGAATGAAGAACGTGGACGATTTTAGGCATGTCACCTAACAAAGGAGTAAAAGCCGCCTAGGTCACAAAATCCCGAAGGAAGAAAAGGTTCCACGAATGAGAAATCAAAGCCGCACAACTTGGATAACTGCCGCAGAACGAGCATAGAAGGTAGTAAAGCCATGGAATGAAGAATACAAGGCCACAACACAAAGGGAGAAACCGCATAACAAAGCAAGACCGTGGAGTAAAGAAAAGGGATCTCATGCGGATGTTAACACAAAGCCGCAGGTCGTCGAAAACCACGGATGACCAAAAGTTTGAAGACACGGATCAAAGGAAAGTAGCAGTTTTCCACGGAAGGCTAAAATTGACAATGGTATGCATCCAGAGGATCTAATTTTTGTAAATCTGATATGATTGAAGAAATCTTAGCCTCCTCCCAGCAACATTAAATCATATTTCACGAGTTAATTGGAAATAGATGCGCAAAGCAAGGAAGGCGTCTCTAACACGCAAAAGGTCTACTCAAAACGGCTCAACCACCAAGAATTAAATGTAGTATGGGCGTCGTTCCTTCTTCAACAAGGCAAGTGGCATGGGAGGCGGTTTTGCAGGATTATTAGATCTTCTCAAAGAATTGAATGGATGTGTCTGGTTGGTGTAATAGGGAGTTTGAATTTCCCTCTCTTCTCTCTTTCTTTCTCTTCTCCTCTTTTCTATATATTGTAAAGTAATGCTCGGTTTTAATTTTGGATACTTGATTGCACGAGCATCATTTTTTTTTGTACAAACAAATGTTCTAAGAGTCACATGCCTTGGCTATGTCTCTGTAAATGTATTGCATCTTCCTCCTGTATCGTGATGATCTTTGCATTATCTCTAAGTAATAAAATATTTGGTTTTGTGGCTTGTTTCAGCCTTTAGCTATTGTTTTATTGCTCTCTCTTGTCTCTCATTTATTCACGATCTATTGTATGTGTTATTTAAGAGGTCCGTGTTTATTGTGCATCATGAAGGTGGAACTCGAACGTGATTTTGACTTGTGGCTTTCATTACAGACCCTCTTCATTGACGTTTTCTCCCATTTTCGCTCTTGCTTAATTCTCTAGTTTAGGTTTATGTTTTATGCATCTCCTTCTCACCATGGTCCCTTGGAAAGTTAGAGTAGAGCTAGATAGTTGCATTTTAATTCATTAGAGTAGTTTAAAATTAGGAGTAAGTAGAGGAAGTCAACCTTCTCCAGAGGTCTATCTCAGTTTGAGTCCCACAACTTGGAGACAGTCCCATGTTGTCTCAAATCCTGAATTGTCTATGATTTAGGCACGGGTGCACATTTGAGATCCAATAGTTTTGGCATGCCCAAAGAGAAATTGAAATTAATATTTCCAATTTTATCAAGTTTGGATGTGTATCTTGGTGAAATCATAAGCCTATGGAGGCTCTACAATAACACATATGACGACTCCACTCAAAATATTAACTAGTTTCAACAAGATCTTGGTGCTTCTAACATCCCTATTTTATGAGAAGGATACAAACTCGGTCTAGAAAAATACAAGAAGGCGTATTTGAATATCTCAGCTATCTCAAGGAAAAGGTAGAAGGGAAGACAAATTCATAGATCTCCATCTCCTCCAAATAGAACTCTTTCTACACCTCCACCTAGTAGGCCCTTCTTAATCAATAAGAATTCTCGCACCAATCAAAATGGTTCATCAACACTAACCGCCACAAAAAAATCATTCGTAAACTTCACAAAAGATGCTTTCACCTTGAATACTCAAAACCCTATTCCAAAGAATGACCTTTAAGAATATTCCATACTTTACTTTGGAGAAAATCACACTACTCCAGTCGATCAAGATATTGCAAATTTCTATGTTGTCCATGAAATTGTCGAGATGGACATGGTAGTGAAATTTTTGGCTTCATCATTTAAAGGAAAAGCTCTACAATGGTTTAGAAGCCTAGGGGCAAGAACAATTCAAAACTGGGATCAATTGTGCACAACCCTTTGTGCTAATTTTAAGAAAGAGTAGACAAGCTATCTCTTTTGGAGCAGCTTAACTACAATCAAGAGAACACCTAATGAGAAAATGACGCGATTTCAACTTTAGATTCCGAGAACTTGGGGACGTAATTCCGAGTTCTTGTGAGACCTCGCAAAAGGTGTATTTCTTTACTTTTTAAAAGCTCTTAACTCTGATATATCTATTATGATATAATCTATGGGAGGAACAACTCTACTAGTTGCTTATGCAATTGCAATCAGAGCTGAAAATAGTTTAATACAAGCTAGGAAATTAGCTCCTAGACCACCTATGCCATTGTATCTTGAACTACCTAAAGTTTCCCAACCTTCTATTGCTCCTATCCCTGAGCCAAATCCACAACTTGTTGCTTCCACCTCACAAACTCCTACCCAACAAAAGGAGGATGAAGAAATGAAGGCTCTGATTAGAAATTTGACAAACAAAGTTATATCCCTAGAGAAACAACAAGCCCAATCCTATAAGAATTATTAGAATCAAGGGAAATCTTCAAATTATGGATATCAACCATATAGAAATCAACAATCTAATCAAAGGTATGCGCCGAACCAACATAGTAACACATGGCAAGGTCAAAGTGCTCCTATTCCATTGGCAAAAATTCCTCCACCACAAGCACTTCCTGCCCCCAGTTCAAGGCAGGCTTTAGTTCTTGGTGTCCCCAGTTTTCACCCTAAAATCTAGGACAACCCCTTTTTAAAATTTTCATTCTTTTCAAAATGGTGGGTCGTTTTGTGTTTTTATTGCCTGAAGTTGTCTTCATTACGTTAAAATATTCCCAGAGAATCATATGAGCCAATTTCAACGAATACCCAGATGCTAAAACTCATTTTATCCCTCTGTCAGGTTTTGTTTGTGAGAATTTTTATTTATTAAATAAATAAAGTTTTGTTTAAAATAAATTGTGTTGCAATTGAACCCTGACTGAAGATTTGCATGCCAGTATTCCCGCCTCTCAGTAGAGTATTCACCAGGGATGAGTTTTTACTAACCAGTTATTCGGCAAAGCAATTGTCTGCAACTTCTGGCAACGTTTTTCTTTTATTTATTTCTTGTGTTTGTTTTCGGTTTTTCTCGAAGTTTGTCTGTTAAATTCCTCTTGATCCGTTTGTTCATTTTGTATAGCCTGTTTATTTTCTTGGAAGTTCTGGAAGTCATTCATGGCCTCAGACAATGGAAGAAATTGATCATGGAGTGCTAACTTCTGACAAAAAGGAAGAATTTAAGCAAAATAAGCTTCTCCCATGCAAGTCGCACTTTTTGGAAGGAAGGATTTAAGCTGCCAATGGGAATTTTGGTAGTGGCAGGCAGGTGGGAATTTTATGCTTGCCTGGAAGGGTAAAAATTCCCATGATGAAGTCAAGTCACTTAAGCTACCAATGGGAATTTTGGAGGTGGCGGCAAGTGGGAATTTTTTGCCTGCTGACAGTTGTTTTTTTCCCATTATGAAAGATAAATCACTTAAAGTACCAATGGGAATTTTAGAGCTGCCTGATAGGGTAAGAATTCCCATCAAGGAAGATTATTCACCCATGCAAGTCGCATTTTTGAGAAAGAAGCTCTATTGCATGCAAGTCGCACTTTTTGGAAGGAAGGATTTAAGCTGCTAGTGGGAATTTTGGTAGTGGCAGGCAGGTGGGAATTTTATGCCTACCTAGCAGGTTGTTTTTTCCCATCACTAAAGACAAATCACTTAAGTGAAGGATGAGATTTTTGGAGCTGCCTGATAGGGTAAAAATTCCCATTACTTTGACTTCTTATTTTTAGCACACCCTCTAGCCAAAAAGTGCGACCCATCTTGGCATGATTACATGCATTAAATGATATTTATTATTATTATTATTTCTAGCTAAGTTTGGCACCATAAATAGGAGGAAAGTCAAAGCAACTTGATGAGCTAAAGAGAAGGCAAAGATGCATGCTAAAAATAAATAAAAGAATTTCATAAAAAAGCAAGCAGAAGCATGCAAACTTGGGCGCCCAAATTAAGAGAAAGAACATGGCTTATTATTAATAATTGCCAAAAATAGGAGAAAGCAATTATTAAAAATAGCATGCAGTTAGCTATATAAGCATGGGATGCCATAAGGAAGAGATAATTAATTCTTTTTGATGGAGCTTGTTGTCGAGAGGATTTTGGTGCCAAAAGGAGTGTTTTGCATTAAAAGTAATTTCCATTGTCGAGAAGCTTCTAGTTTTGGTGCCTAGGGTTGGAGAAGCTTTATTTTTATTATTCCAAGCATCTGCATGTTGGTATAAGTGCCCAGGTGAATTAAATAATATTTTAGCTTGCTTAGCATGCAAGCAAAGTCTCAAATTTTAGGGCAGTAAACTTTATAAGCAAATTTTGGTGATAAAAATGAGTATTCATGTCATGGACTCCATATTTGTCTAAATCAAATGCAGGTATTCATCACAGGTGCTCATATTGGTGAAAAGAAGTCAAAATCAATGCCAAATACATTGAATATATCTTCTGAATCAGAAGAAATTGCAGGATCTGCACAAATTGATCCAATTACAAGGGATTCTAGCAAAAATAAAAGAAAAAGAGCTCAGACAAAGCTTATTCTAGGCATGATGAAGCATGATGAAAGAGAAGGGTCAGCAGAATCATGCATGACTTCCAGGCTTACCAAAATCAATGATACAAACATGGGCCCTGAACCTATCACTAATTTGATTGATAGATCCAAGGCCATTGGTAGATCATCTCTTATGCGGGCAATAAAAAGCAACGGGATTATTCAAGCTTCAATGTTTCCAGTCAACTCAATTGCCTGAGTTTGTTTTGGAGTGTGCAAGGTCTTATCATCCTCTTTCTAGGACAATCCGAGATGCTGCAGGGAAGACAATAATCAGGTTGGATGCACAATTTATTAATTATTGCCTTAAGCTTCCGACATGGCCAGTGGTGATTGTAATTTGCATGCGAGATAATGTCGATAATATATGGGAAGAACACAAAGCGGATTGCGTGAGTATAATGAACAAAAATACATGAAGAAGCCCATATCACCATCAAAATTCTTGAGGACTCTTCCACGATCCAATCTTGTGCAGGAAGTTGATGATATCACCAAATTGCTTTGTAGGATAAATGGGGAAGCCAATACCAATAACTTTCGCTCACAGATGTAAGCCTTTGTGAGAACCATTGAGATCAACAGAGCTTATTTGATGATTAATTGGGAGGAGATCATTAGTGACAACATCAACGAGCAACTCAAGTGTGAGGCAGACATTCAACTTCAAGATGACTTCATACCTTGTATATGCAACAACTTCTCAGGGGATATTTTCCAAGCTGGATGACGGGCAATTGTCAAAAGATCCTATTTATGAATGCTTCTTTTAGGGTGGTTAACGATGGATTATTCTACGGATTCATTTGCAAGTTAAATAGTGATCCAAGACCCGGTAGAGTGAGCAAAGAGGCATGGCAAGTCGTCAGAAAAAGAATGATCAAGTAAATAAACGATCAAAACCCCACCCTTTACATGTCAATAATTGAGGGTAAATACCTAGTTCATAACTACATGATTGATTCGGGGGGGCCTAGTACCTATGTAATGCCCAAGAAAATAGTTAATATCCTTGGTCTCAAATATAGTCATGTGTCTAAGGGTGTTATACGACTTCATGGATCAATTGTGAATGTCTTAGGCATAATAAAATACCTTGAGTTAACACTTCATGCATGCCCAAGCCTTACCATAACCCATGACATCTCAATCATTGATTTGCCCCCTATGTTTGCCATTTGTTTATCTAGAGACTTCACTGCTAAAGTAGGAAGTTGTTTATCCTTAGATTGAACTTGTATGCTCCTAAAAACTAGATTTGGTACTTGATTCACAATACAAGTTGAGCCCATTTTTTCTTACCATATTGAGCCATTTGACTCCACTCTTATCCAATCAAATTGCTTAATCAAGAGGGACATGAGCTAGAATCACTTCAAAAGAGCAGGTTATTCCTCTTCCCATGCCTGATTTGATGTTGGATGAATGGGCGAGAGAGATCATAAGTCCGATCCTTATGATGAAGAGTTTATGACCTTTGAGGCCGGTTAGAACCTATTGCATTCTCCAATAGAAATCTATGATACCCGGCAGATTCAAACAAGAAAAGGAAAATGTTTCTGGACTATGGCGGATGTTCTTTGATGGTTTTAAAAGAAGAAATGGAGTCGGGGTGGATGTTGTCCTCATCTTTCCAAAAATGAGAAATTCTTCTTTTCTCACAAATTACAATTTGCATGTTCTAAAAATGTGGCTGAGTATGAAGCATTAGTGCATGGTCTCTTGATCACGGAAAAGAGAAAAATTAAGATGTTGTAGGTCTTTGAAGACACTGAATTATACATTCATCAAGTCCGTGGCAAATGTGCAATGAAGAAAAAGTCAGTTGAAAGCTTACAAACACAAATTTTGGGATTTTCTAGAAAGCTTTGATGTCATTAACCTACATACTTTGCCCAGAAATTTACACAAAGACGCAGACCAAATGACAGCTTATTAGCTCTCAATTCTCTCTTGCTAAGGATTTTATCAAAGGGAATGCACAACATATAAAAATGGTAGTTAGGCCATCTATTTCAGACAACCAGGCCTGGTAGCAGGTAGTTGACAGTGATGAACAAATTGTGCAGTTCATCCAGAATGAGGTGGAGTTCTCGTCGAAGATGAAAGTTGATTTGTAGGAAG